>VWZO01012363.1:0-200109 GCA_013396975.1 Bucco capensis
ACAGGAGACCCCAAGTGATTTTCAGACGGGCTACAGTGTGGGAAGCAGCTAGTAGTCAAATAGAACAGGCAGAGCTAATGGAGAGCAGGTCATGTAACCTACTCCCAGTAGGTCTGCTGGTAAACGAGGCAGAGCTGAGAGAATGATTCTGTGGTACACAGATCAGGAGAGTGGACATTATTGTCACACCTTGAAGCCAAGAATCTCCACGTAGTATTTCAGGTTGTGGTCCACCCCCCCCCCCCAAGACTGCCTGCTCCCTGAGCAGGGTTCAGGTCCAGAAGCCAGCAGATGAGTTGGCACAACCTTGTTTTGGGGGTTGTAACTCTCTTAATAAATCCTCATAGCTCTGGGTTACACCTTTGATATAGATCACCTTGACATCAGATGTTTGTAACTAATGTCTTGTTATCACATTCTTAATAAAAGCATACACATCACTGAGAAGATGTCTTTGTGTCATGGGATTTTTAAATTTTTTTTAATTGTGTCTCCTTATTGGTCTCCAACACTGGTGAACTCCCAGTTCAGAAGCCTGCCAGGTTTGCTTATAGGAGTGCCAGCTCCCAGCCCACCAAGTCTATTAGTCTGGTTTAATAGAGAGTTTTTCTAGCATTAGTATCACTAAAGCACAGATTATTGCTTAATTTATTGATCCTTCCTGCAATGCTAGTCCACTACTCTCTTATCCTGGCCACACTCAATAGCCAGTTTGATCTCAGATTCCAGTACTACTCCTATTACTTGGGAATTTAGTAGGCAAAAACTAAATCAAACCCCAGTGCTGGTTTTTGAGAAGAGTCAAAAGAATGATGACTTAATTATATCTAGACTTCTTTACCTTGGCTAAAGTGCAGCCCCACGTGTAAACATCAGCAAACTATTCCTACTGCTACTTCTGTAAATATTTTGTAACAATGTTGTGTGGTTTATACCACATTCCTCTGCTCAGTAGTGACTACTACGTGGTTGTAACTAAGCCCTCTTCTAGAGGAAGGAGAACAGCACTATAGATACAATATGTAGATGGTACCTAGTCACCATTAAGATTCAAGCTGTCATGGCAGGCTGAGGTCCTGCACATTTGAGATGTGGCTGTTTTCACAGCTTTCTGTATTTTGTGGGGATAGGCTTGCTTGGACTAACACTTTCTATTATTAATTGTTCATCATCTGACATAATGTAACTACTTTGTGCAGACTCTGTCCTTCAGAGGAGCCACAGCTCTTACGATCTTCAGGATTTTAATTGGGAGTGGTCCTCAGTGCCTCTACAGAGGTGCTTGGCTTGCTTGTCTGCAAGATTAGCCAAGGAAGGAAAAGTCACTGAATCCCTTCCCCACAAATTCCTAGCATTACTTGACTGCAGTGACCAAGTAACCACCTGTCCTATTCCCTTCTGTTCCACCTTTTAATTTCCACACCATTTTCATATCCACGCTCTCCCCCAGCATTACCTTTCTGTTCTGTCCTGGACACTGCAACTTCTTCAAACAAAAGGACAACATACAGGGTTTCAGCACCTCCATTTCCCAAGATCCTTTTTCACTTCATCATCTTCTCAAAATACTGCAATAAAAGAACAAGGAGAAATGATGTGTGGCCAGCTCAGCAGCCAGGCTAAATCAGCACAGCTATTTTGAGCTCAGTGTTAAAACACCCCCTTGACAGTGGTTACTATAGTCCTTCCCCTGTAGCAGCTCTCTAAAAATGTTATCTGTCATTCAGGCTGGTTAAGACTGATCAGTAACCTTGAAGTTTGCTTTTGAGCAGGTAGAAAGCATGCCACCAGCAAAGAGATATGCTTCCCAAAAGAAAATATGTCTTCCTTGCCCTTTCCTCTTGCTGCATTTCAAGCAACTTGCCTTTTTTTAGGCATGTTTGGGCCAACTTTAAAATACCAAAATACAAAATGAAGGTTATTAATACAGCAATCCAAAGGGCAAAGAGCTTATTGGTAGTATGAACTATGGAGTCACGTGGGTGGTGATGGCAAATCCTCAAGCACTCTATTATAATAATGCCTGGGTTGAAGACTCCATTAATTTTCTGCATCACCCAACACCTGAGGACCAAAGCTGACAGCCAGTAATACATGAGTCCAGTGTAAGCAAAATACATGCACAAACAAACCTTCCCATCACCTCCTAAAATACTGACAGCAGAACATTACAGACAAGAAAATATGGCAAAAGAAGGAATACATAGAAAAGTGTTCCTAAGAACCTTTACAATATTGTTTTTCAGAAATACTATATTTCAGCTCTCAGGCAACTATACATTTATCTTTTTTACTACTAAAGGAATTCTGAGGGTCTGAATGTGCTAAAGTACTTTGATTTTTCAAGGTATCAAAGGAGGTAAAAGTGAGGTGTTATTCCTGTGGTTTTGCTTAAGGTACATATTACATGGATCCCCCACCAGGGACTTAAGCATTAAGAGATGCCTGTTGTTCTAGGAAGGGATTTCTGTGAATTAATTTTGGTTGGTTACTCATCAGATAAAATATTATGTTGGGTTTTGTTAATAAAAGCAGGTTAAGCTGTATTTTAAATGGAACAATTTGCAAGGGATTTTTATAGAAGTCCCTTTTCTGGCTAAATCTTAATTCCTCACTCAGAAACTTTGTGCCCTGATACTGCAATCTTCTACCTTTAACAAGGCATCCTCTAAAGAAGAATGGTTATCCAACTACGTTTAGCTATGGACCCACACTTTGGCCCAGAATTTGAAGGTTCCAAAGTCTATAATCAATGCTGGAGAACTGAGAAAGCTACTAGAAACTTAAAGACTACAAGTTAGTATTTCTTTTGAAATCTAATTAAATCTTATTATCATTGGTATTTGACTTTTCTATTTAAAAAAATAACAAAATCTTGACAATATGCTACCTAGACAATAGATATACTTCTTTAAACCAGGCATCATGCCAAGTTATTAGGCAGCATATGGTAGACCTCTCACTTCATTGGTGGTTTGATATTTTTTGACAGATTCATGTAGTTTGTTGTAAAGAAAAATGGAATTCCTCCCCTCAGATGCCGTATTCCCTATAACATGCAAATGCTAGGTTTTTACAGCCACTGAATTGATAGCTACTAGTATTTGGTCATACTAATGGTAACATGCTTACCTTTCAACACATACTGATATAACATACCTCATCATCTGAGAGATGAGAGGAGAGTGGTATTATGTAACATGGAAAACTGCAATGGAATTATAAACCAGAAAAGTCAGCATTTCCTGAGGGGGCAGGAAAAAGTGCTGTTTTTCTCTCCAGAAAGGCCTCTGCTGTTTCTTTGTATGGAGTTCCTTGCCCACCTTGTACTTGGCACTTTGCAGCTATCAATTATTAGGTGCACAGCAAGGATTTTGATAGTAACCACCAAATGGAATTGCTCTCTAAAGATGGGATTCAGGGGACACACTGCTTGTTCACTGAGCAAAAACACAGTCTTAGGACTCTTCGGCACATCCCTAAGTACTGGGTAGCAAATACCCTAGTGGGCCAACCTGGCAGAAGTAGATGAGCTGATACAGCAGTCAGATCACTTTGCAGTGGTTTTAATACTGATATAATTTATACAAGTCCAATATTGACCTGAACCCTATCCCTGCCTCTGGTTTAAAAGGTCTTTCTCCCTCCTGTCACATCCATGATCCTACCCTGCTCATGCCCTCCTGCTTTTCTAACCTGCCAGAAGCAAAAAGATACAAACTCTCCACATTTTTTTCAACACATCTTTTTTCCCCTTACAGATGGACTTCCATGAATAAGGAGTCATTGACCAGCTTCTATCACAGCCTCAGCCTAATTGTAATCCTTTACAATGCTTCCGCCCTAGCATTAAGACTGCAACTTTGTTTTTACTGAACCAAGCTCTGTTAAATACCCACTGTAATGCCCAAAGATTCTGCTATCTAAAGGGAGGATAAAAGAGGGACTAGTAGCAAAACATTAAAGAATTAATGCAACACATAGAGATAAGCTTACAAAATCTCAAAACTTTAGACTGCAAACAGAGCAGGCTATACATGCGAAGTCAAGAAACTTAACTACAGTGGCCAAAAGCTTCTCCCTCTGATTTTGCAAAGCACAATGTGATTTGTCAACAGCAATGGCATTTCCTTGTTTAGAAAAAGGTTACCTTATTTTTTAAGAACTCCCATCCTTAAACTTGTGTGCTCTGGGAACAGATGGAAAGCCACATGTCATAGAACAACAAAATAATTTTAGACAGGAGGGAGAAGAAAAACAAGTTTTCTCCTTTAAAAACATGCATTCTTCATGGGCCTCCTAAAGCCACTGTATTGCAATCCCTTGTTACATAAGCTAGCCCAACAGGGTCTCAAATAACCCAGCCATCTTCTGAGAACTACATTAAGAGAGGGGATAATCAAAAGAGCTCAGCCACCTCTCTGTCACTGCTTACTTCTGCAGCTGCCTCTGAGTTTAGGGACACTAGTTTCAATATTCTGTGATCACTGAAGTCTAGCTCTTCCCAGAAGCACAGCAACCATCAATTTCTGGTTTTTACTACTTTCTGCATCTCAGAGGGAACCATTTTATTTCTCTCTTAGCCACACAAGTAAGGAATGTAATGGACAGGCCACACTGCAGGGCAATTCCAAGAAACATCTGGCATGGAAAAACGGGCCATTTCCTATCGCTTTCCAATAGGAAATGTAGTTAATCGCAGTTAATCTTCCCAAGATCTCTTGTACCAAGCAACCTACTGTGAGCAGTCCCCGTTTATTTTATGAGAGAAAAGACATTTCTCTAGCAGACTCAGATACATTATTATCTTACCATATTTCTCTAACACCTTTAGAAAGATTGTTAGAAAGATTTTTTTTTTTTGTCAGAAAGGAGCTTTCAAAACGTTACTGCCTGCCTGCATGAGCAGGAGAGGGAAGAGAGCTGACTGAAAAGAATGCCTCCTCCTGTGGCATGGGAGCACTCTGTGTGTCAGAGGCGTGAAACATAGAGAGGGGAACTTCCCTCTAGCCTCCCACATCTGCCCAACTGACCCTGGGCTGCTCAGATTCCCAGAAGCAGGAAGGTGCTGAATGGGCTGGCACAGGGTAGCCACCCAAGGAGGTTGTGCCCCCAGCTTGAGGGCAGCATGTACTCCAGAATAATGCTGCATCATCCCCCAGGAATGGAATAATTGAATGTGAATGGGACAACTGTGGATACTGCATTGCAGGAGAGTGAAATGGAGACTTTTTAAAGTAAGAATTCATAGTAAATGCACAGCAACAAAACAAAGTCAATATTTATTAGTCTTTTCAAAATCAAGAAAATTTTACTTCCTATTTTGCTGAGCCACCTAAGCAGGGGGACACATCTTGCTTCCTGAGTAGTGAAGACTTTCTGTGGCATAGCATGCCTTAGTCAGAGGAACTGGTTCAGAACAGCTAGACTCTAAGTGTATTATATCTGCATAAACTCCTGCAAACATTTGAAATTGCTCTGACTTAGTTTAGTATGAATTTATACAAAGTACAGACAAGAATGAATGATGTGCATAAATCTTTTAGGCACAAGACTTTATCAGGCCTGGATATTATCAACCTCCATAATTTTGTTATATTTTATTGAAGAAAATGGGAACATTTGAAGACTCAGATAAATGAATTATTAAACCCATTGGAACTTTCTTCTTCCAATTATTTGCTATATTGAAAAAGTGGATTTTTATAATAGAATTGGACATAATTTGTAAAATGAGAAACAGAAATTAATTTAAAACATTGATTTTTCTTCTAAAGGTGCCTTTTCTCTTGACATCTCTCACTTTTTTCACTATTGCAGTGGGATCACTAAATACCACATTCAGAAAACACCTGGCATCTCCAAAGCAAAATAAATTGTTTTTTGTATAAGCATGGCAGTACAGTAGCAAATCTGCTGGTTTTATTCACTCTAGGCTGTTTAATACAAAGAATAACAAGATTTTGCACTGAAGCTCCTTATTTTTTGTCCAGAATACAAGATCTAGTTTGCGACTTGTCTCAGTTTCTTACATATGACCTTAGGAAATCAATTGGCCTTTCTGAGAATTATTATAAAGTAACACAAGTGATGTAATTATAAAATGTATGTAATTAACTTCTGTAAAACAATTCAAATCAAATGTAAAGGGTAAAGCAGAACAGTAATTGATTTTGACATTGCAACCAGTTTTTACCAGATGTTTTTGCTCCACTTGTCAGCACCTTAAAAAGCAAATTTCATTTTTACTGCCTGTATACAGGAAACTGTTTTATTTTTCATTGTTCTCCATGAAAGGAAGTATTCACCTCACCATTGCTTGTATGACTTAATTGTTGACTGTCATAACTAAACACTACGAAATTATATTATCACCAAATTATTTTTTCTAGCTCTAATTAAAGAACTTTATTCAAAATACAGTGCTTCACACACATGCAAAATAGAAGAGAAGAAAGCCACATGGAACTTCCCTAAGCCTAATAACAGCAACATGACTAGAGTCAATGCTCTTAAAGTGAAGAGTAAATTCTGAGCAATATAGAAGAATACACTGCAACAGAAGAATGAAACTCTGGCTTGTTCTGAGGAGGGAGAAGTAGAGGTAGACAACAGAAATTAGAAGTAAAATAGTGTTTAGAAAGAGACTGGAATTTGCTTGTTAAATATACTGAGGAAAAGCCATTTCTTAGAGATTCCATACCTTCACCATAATAGTTAGCTAACAAAATATTCAGCAACACCAAAGCTAAAATTGAAAAGGTACTGCAACAGAGAAAGTGAATTAATATTAGAAAATGCAGGTTTCTTAAGCTGTTAAAGAGATTAATTAAAAAAAAAAAGACTTGGCAAGTCACACAAGTAAATGCACATAAGAAACTTCCTCAGGAAGCTGCAAACTTAAATGTCTTTGAGTCACTGGTGATTTCCTTCATTCAAGCTAAGTTCCTAGTGAAAGCACCTGGACTTTTGCTGCAGTATGAAGTGCAGGAATAGTACATGATTTATTTATGGTAATTAAAAATGTGTAAGATGATTTATAATGGAATAGTTGGATTCTCTACAGTGAGAAGAAAGGTAAAATACACAAAACTGTATGTGAAGGCTGTGAGATGAAGCCAGTAAAGATGAGAACAGTTATCTTAGATGCTAGGGACATCAAAGATCTTGTTTATATGCCAGTAGTATAACATATGTTATTTTGGTGAATGAAGCAGATATACTGGAGGCTAACCAATTGCATGACAATCAGAAAAGAAACCAGAAAACTTCAAAGCTGTCATTTGTGCCAATACTTACAGTGCTATTGCACCCCACAAGAAATATTGCTGATTGTGAACTTGTCCAAAGTACTTGGTAAGACTTGTTAAGGAAGTCTTGTGTCTTTAGTCCTGAAGAAACTAAGCGATGAGTGACACTGGAAATCAGTCAATAAAACCATTAAGATAAAACTCCCAAACTTCATGTCTGTGTAGCCCTTTTGCTGTAGGATACACTGCTGTAAGGGTGGGTTCAGCTCTGTGCATGCTGTGTCTCACCTAAAAAAAATCCATAGTGCAGGCTCGAGGGTGCTATCTGCTATCCTCTTTTTATCAGCGCGCTTGGAAAAGGCGCTGATGAGGAGCGTGGGTGGAGCCCTCCCTGGATCTTCGTTCGTGAAGCCTAGCCATACATACACTGCTGTAGGAGGACAATGTGTAGCCTAGAAGACTTCCAGAGCGCTGAGCGTAACTAGCCAACAGAAGCAACAGCTTACAGAATCCAGCAGTTACCAAGATTACAGCTGTGAATGATCCAGTGAGTCTTGGAGAGCACTTGGAAACTTTGGATATATTCACATTTGTTCCAACTTTTGGCACCTAAATTAATTAGCTAAACTAAATCTTCAGTTGGTGTTTTAAACTCCTGGGGGCAAATCATAGCACCTGCAACATCAGCATGCTGTGAACTACCCTGTGGCAGCATTCCCATCTATTTCCACTGAGCAGCCCAGAGTGGGCCTAAAGAGATTAGCCATATAGCCAGTTTAGCTAGCTAGGTCCCAAATTTAGGAGAGGCTCATCTCCCTGTGTTCATTGCTGCGAAGTGAGCTGCTGGTGACTGCAGCAGAGCTAAGCTCTGCCTGTCTGTCTTGCCCTAATGCTGCCCTTGGCTGTATCTGGTAACTTGTCTCAACAAGGTATGGCTGGGCAAACAGTGCAGGATGCAGCAGTGTTGTATGCAACAATGATGCCAGCATGAGGGAATTCATCTGGCCCAAAGCCGCTTCACGCTGAGTGTGAACCACAGCACATTGAAAACCCATTAAAATAATCACTGCACCTTAGATACCTGAAAGAATGCCTTGACATCTCAAACCTATTAATTTACTCAAACTCTAAAGAGGAGGAAATCACTGCTGAATATGATTAAAGCTTACTGCCAAGAAGGAGAAATTATTTTCTGAAACTTAAGGAAAAAAAAACAAAACACCTCATTTTTCCTAACAGCTATACAATTTCAAAAATGCTGCTTGCACTGAAAATAAGCAAAAACTTGCTGAGAGGACTCAGGAGGGTGCTCTGCTATTCAGTTATGCACAGAAATAAAGAAATCAGCTTTAATTTAAGCACTGAAACAGAAATTCAGGAGGTAACAGCAACAGTCAGACCTATATTTATCTAAGAAAGAAGAAAGGGAAAGGAATTGTCCAGTTTCAGAGTCTTCCTCCCTTTGACTTACCTTTGCTTGCTTTAAGAGCTCTTTACTCTTTACTCCTCTGAGATCAGTAAAAAGTAGCCACATCACCTGTACAGTCAAGTAAGCTCAGCAACTGAAAGATACTATATGGACTGTACAAGGTATCTAATGCTTGATCTGCAGGGACACCACTTGTCACTGGGCTTTGTCTCTGTATTGTACTCCTACTTTTCTAATTAAGTGTGACAGAGTAATTTTCTTTTCTCAGTCACTCCCCAAGCTGCACTGAGCTACTGCCTGAACTGTCTCCATTTGTATAGCTATGATGCCATGCTGTCTGTAATGCTCCCTTGTCTGTTTTAATACATTAAGCCATCTGCCAACAACAGAGCATGAATAACAAGATACAATCCATCTCTAATAGGAGTGTAGTGCTCTTCTGTGCCGTTTCCACTCGTATGATTAACTTTCCTTCCATTTCAGTTCAGCATGGGAAAAAGATAATATTTTCACTTTCCTATTTTCTGCAAGTACAAACATACATATTATTTCAAAATTCAGCCTGATCTAAGCATAATCTCTTATTTACTTCAGCTAAGTAAGACACAAGAAAGGCTGTGCCACCTACAGAAAAGCAAAGTGGGAGACAGTGCACCTGAATTCATTTTATGAGTAACTCAATGTCTTTCACTTGAAACATACAGGACCAATACACTCATCTCTGCCTCTTACTTCAGCCTCCATTACAGAAGAGCTGGACAACGTTCAGCAAGATAAATAAATTGCATTATTGTGCAGGTTTACAGTACAGGTATAGGAAGGACCCCAGGAAAAACTATTCTACCGAAACACCACTGTGGGTTGATCCAGTATTTTACCCTGTTTTAATAAATGATCCTGAATCTGTCCATACAGATTAAGGATCTAGAGGAGCACTAACAATGGCACTAAGACAAAATGTTAGGCTGATTATTCAGAGAAGCATAACCTGGAAATCTCAACTAGTTTGGTTACCTAAACTTAGACATTTCTTCTGTCTTTACTTGAAATTCAGATGCCTTGCTGAAATCAGGATATTATATCGTTTGGGGAGAACAGCTATGGAAACTGATTTTTATTTACACTATGGTCTCATGGCAGTGCAAACAGCATAAATTACACCTTCATCCATGGGAAAGCTCTTTGCATTCCCAGAACAATTTAAAGGCATCTTAGTATGAATAAGAATCAGAACCTGTGAGACATTTCTGATATAGATTCTGCTGGAAAACTGTGTTCTGCTGTCCTAGCTACTTGGACATGCTATTCTCACATTTTCTGCTGCTTGTATGTCAGGACAGTCTAGCGTGAATATGAGACACATTGGCTTCTTCACAGTAAAGAAGAGAAAACTTAATTTTCTGCTTCAGAAAACAGAATTGCTGGTTCAGAAGGTCATCAAATACCAGTCTCCTCTATGGAGAGAAAACACTGTAAGGGAGTCTCGTAAACGAAAACTCTCCTATGCCATTAGATCCTAACAAGCTGACTTTTGGTGGTGCATATGAAAGAAGATGAAGAAAGTACAGAAGGCAGATTTAGAATGCTGCAAAAAGACTTGTGTCACTAATTTTCAGACATATTTATATATTAATTTATTCAATCCTGCACTGATGTAGTAGTTGCAGCTGAGAATCCTGCTTCAAAACTTTAAGACTGACTATAAGAAATATTAAATAAGACAATTAAAACAGGCCCACAGAATCTATGATTAAATAAAACAGACTATTGCAGCCTTACATGCATGTTTTGAACTATTATGAAACAGAAAAGATTCTTTCCTTACACTATTTCACACATCAAAGAGTGCAAGATAATTAACTTCATACTGTCTTTATAAGCAGATAATTTTAAGCAGAAATCTAATGTAAACCAATAATAAAACAAGCATAAAAGTCAACACTACAAGTTCTGTTCATGTTGGTCTTACAAAAAAGACTAATCTGTTTTCTTTATCTCAGTGTGAACTCATTCATGATATGAATCACACCAGGCTGATAGTCTCTGAAATTTATGTAGTTCCCTATTCCCAGCAAAGAATTGCCCACGGGTAACACTAATACCAGAAGACTTCACAGCACCTAACTAAAATAATCCATCTTAGGGGCTATGAATCATCTTTTAGAAGAGCATCTCTCTCTCCTTGACTATGTGAAGAAACTTAAACTTTCTGTAATCCAGCAAACCCTACAGAAATGGTGAAAGCAATAGAACATATCTGTTGAAGCCCATGCTATTTATTAGTGATATTACTGAATATGCTGAATAGTTTAGAGCTGGACACCTGTAAAGTCTGACACATCTAAGAAACTCACACTTCACATACAATGAACTTGCATGTTACTGTTGTACAGACATAAATTTCCTAAAAGTCTGATTTTCCACCAGGAAGACTTGCCTAGATGACTAAAGTGCTCTGAGGAATGTGTTGTCACCTATGACATAACTGCAATAAAGTATAACAAACTTTAGCCTTAAGAAGATTCAAAACTTATTTTTGGTTTGTTGCTGCTGTTGCAATAGTTGTTTGCTGGTTTTCCTTTAGCTTCAAGACTTGTTTTGGTGGGCAAAGGAAAAAGACAATGTCACAGTGAGCTAAGCAGCAAAACCAATTCAAACACTGCTCCAAAATACATGACATAGCTTTCTTTTCTGCTTGATTTTGACTGATGACGACAACTTTCTGTTTTCTCAAAGCTGTTCCATATTGTGTTAAAATAAACAAAACTCAGCACTGTAGCTGGGGCATGACTTTGATTCTTTAGATCCCTGGGGTGTCCTCTTACTCAAATTCTTTCCCTCTGTGCGCCAGTGAACATATACATTTTACTCTGGAAAGTGGAACAGCTTCAAGAAATAAGAATAAGAGATAGAATGGTCAGACAATGAAAGCATTAAGTCGCATGGATTATAAAATAGAGGGTTTGTTTTTTTTTCAAGGCTTATAAATGGACTATGTTTAAGGGATTTTCAGGGCAGAAATGTATTACTATTCTATCGCTACCCCTCTGCTAAAAAGTGTGCCCTACCCAAAACCTTCTCATCCTACTTACTGAATTGAAAGACTGAACATAGAAAATAGCACATGGGCAGTTTGCCAAAATCAAAGGTGAGCAATACAAGAAGGTAACTTCAGATTTGGGAGTAAAAAGGTCTAACCCTCAAGCATCTTAGTATTCAGTGGAAAAAAATAACCCTAAATCTAGCCCTGCATGTTCCCTGTGAATGAATATTTAAGTTTGCTGAGCTGCCTCCTAACTCCTCAGCATCTCTTCACAAATAGCACAAATAAAACCAAGGTTTTTATCTCTTTCTAATTCCTCCTAACTCCTCAGCATCTCTTCAAAAATAGCACAAACAAAACCAAGTCTTTTATCTCTTCCTGAGATAATTTTCCTTTAAATTTAATTGACAGTAATTCAGGAGGCCAAATGCCAAGTTTCAACCTCACCTTGTTGACTGAGTTATTGTTAAAGAATGGAAACGGAAGGAATTTGCTTCTGGTTATATACTGCCCTGAATATAGATCCTTATATATACACTACTTATTTACGTGAAAAAGCAGGTCTTAGCAGAGCAACTTCTTTACCATTACTCATAGAATATTTCAGCACTGTTGATGTTCTACCATGACCCTACATAAACTGGAATTGCCAGCTACTCAATGACATCAAAGCAAGAAAGATTTCTATGTTCTTTATAATACATAAACAGCAGATACTGAAGATTTTGCTGAATTTTTAGCATTACCTTAAAGAATAGTAACTTCATAACCATAGGTATGACTTACATTTCTTCTAAGGCAGTAAAGCTGTACATAGATCAGAGCCTCTCACAGTACCTCCAGATCAGCTCAACTGGGAAAAGTTCCTTTATTAAATGTTTAAACTTAAAGAAATCCAAAAGCCAAATTACCTCTGAAAGCCTGCAGTAGTCGAACAGCTTAATATATCTCAGAATTAATACATTAGCAATGAAGTCAGAGAATGCTTGCATCAGGTTTTCCTGCAACATTTCATGGTATATCAAATAATTGGTTCCACAGAGCAATGCAGAAATGTATTTCCAGAAAGCTAGAAATGATGCACATTCTGTGCACTGCCGCACATTTTAAAAGTTCAAAGGATTCTGCAAGCACCACCAACTAAACATGGTGCATCCTCTGTACCTCAAATACTTCAACTGAAAATAAAAACAGAAATGAAATGTATGAGGTGAAAAACTTGCAAAACTCAAAGACCAACCCATGCGTTAAGAGTCTTCACAAAACTTGCTGCATTCAAGCATGGAATGGAATCCAGCATGGTTTCTGTGTGCACAGGACACTGACCAAAGCATCTGGGAAGCACAGTGAGTGAGGGTGAAAACAGCGGTGAAAGATGTACAAAGGGAATGGATTTATTGAATCCCAATGAAGTCTGCCAGTACATAACTCTGAAAGTTTGTCACAGAATCATTAAGGCTGGAAAAGACCTCTAAGATCATAAAGTCCAACCATTGACCCAACACCTCCATGCCACTAAACTATGTTGTAAAGCACCACGTTTTTTGAACACCTCCAGGGATGGTGACTCCACCACTTCCCCAGGCAGCCTGTGCCAATGCCTAGCCACTCTTTCAGTGAAGAAACTTTTCCTTATGTCCAACCTAGATCTACCCTGGCACAACATTTCCTCATCTTATCTCCAGTTACTTGGGAGAAGAGACTGACCATGACCCAACGACAACCTCCTTGCAGATTAAAAAGTAAAGTATATATAACTCAAAGGCAATTTTTTCTCCTACTACTAAAAGAAGGGCAAAGAAGGATTGGTACTAAGTGTAGGTCTTAGCACCTCAAAATGGATAAACCTTGTATTTGAGAAAATCTACTAGATAATTGGTCATTTCTAGACATAAATTGTATATTGAAACATATATTGATTCTGGACAAACATCGTTTAACACAATTAACATACTTGATTGAGTACATGTAATTAATACTTGGTTATAAAGAGGAAACGAGGAAATTAAAAGTCCTCAGCAAACTCAAGGTGCAAAACTAACTCAAGCCCTAAACTACACATAATGACGTAAGGAAGCTCCAGAGGGAATAGCTGGGCAGCTGCCAAGGAAAGCATGCAGAAGTACATTAAGTCATGAAACCACAGTGAGAGGACAGTGGAAAGGAACTGGAGGAAAAAGATTAGGCATTCACTGAAGAAAGAAAGAAGACAGACAGACTTCTGGGACATTAATTAAAGACCTAAGTAGGAAAGTGAGTAACTGAGGAGGAACATTAGGGAGACAATTCAGGAAATGAGCTCCATTTCTTCTCATTCCATTTAGGGAAAGCAGCACTTTAAAAGAAGAAGAATATAAGGAACTGGAAAGGTAAAAGAAAATACTAGTATCTTGAACAAGAAAGAACCATTAGTCAAGTGTTTACCCAGAGTAGATTACTGATTTAAATTCTAAGCTTGTAGGCTATTGATAGACATGAAAAATACCTCTGTAATAGAAGTACATCTGTCCCTATTGTTTGATTGCTTCTTTCTGCTCCCCTCCCCCTGCCAACTACTAAAAGCCAATGTCTATTTAAATCCACCTTAGCACATTGGATTTAAAAGTGACTTCTGTATATGGCAGGTACTGATATGCATCTTTTGATTCTGTTCTTTCCTTTACCTCCTCTGATGGAAGTGTTCTTTTCTCTTTCTGCAGCTCACAGAAAAAAGTGATGGTCCTCTCCTGCTCTCAAGACCATGGAGTTATATTAGCAACAATGCCAGTATGAAATATGTTGCTTAATTGCTCAGAAATCAAGTTACATTAACACTAGCATTAGCTATTGAAAACTGGCAGAAATACCATTAACATGAAGTAGCATTTAAATTAAACGCTTCATTTGTATTTTCCTATCAAAATTAATGCATAGCCATACCCAGCTTCAAAAATACTACTTCTTTTTGGTGAGGAAGAAAGTGAAAATGATTTTTCCACTGAATGAAACTCAATTACATTTGTTTCGTAATTTTAGAAATGGAAGCCAACACCTGTCCTAACACTTTTCAAATAAATGTAGGCACTTCTAATAGAAATGATAAGGCTAGATGTAAGTGGCTTCAAAGATTAATTTAGATATCTAACATTGACCATCTCTATTTGAAAATCTCTGCTTGCATTTTCTATTAGAAAGTATATTATAAATGACATATTTATAAAAATATTTCATTATAGCTGTGCCAAGTAATAAGTTCAAAACAAACAAAAGAGGTTTTTATTCAGCATGTAACACTGGAATTTACTGCCACAAAACATTGTGGAAACTGAAAATATAAGTGGGCTAAAAAGGAGAAATAGTAATGGAGAATAGATTGCCTCATAGATGTTAACATGAGGGTGGGTAAATCCCTGGCTCAGGAGGAGTTTCTTTCAGATATACCCTCCCATCAACAAAGAATCCCATTATTCATGTCCTGCTCCCACACAAATTCCCTCTGAATTCACTACTGCAGTTTCACAGGTATGAGCCAGATGACTCTCTGACTAAATACAGAAGTTTTTGGTGATTAAATAGTAATGTCTAGCAACTCCAGTAAGGCAGAGCTGTCCTTGCAGAAGGAATAGGTACAAGGAATTGCAAGAGCTGAAGTTCTGATAACAAAGAGTAATGTTTCATGTTCATTGTTCTCAGTGACAATGAAGGTTTACCTTCATACTGAACCTAGATAAAGCAGAAACTGGTAACTTGTTTCAGAGTTACAGCACAACGCTTGCTCAAGGATTTCGGTAAGGGCTAATGCTCTCTGTTAAAAACTGCAGCTGTGAGATTATGGTCAATGATTAATCAAGTAATAGGTAATTTGCAGTTTCACAGATTTGTTTGTTTCCTAAGGGAGGAAAAAGGGAAGGATTTACTGCAATGCACAGTACCTACTATAGTTACTCTTAGGCAAATGCACATGAAAGCAATTAAATGCAATGCACGTTTATGTTAATTATACTGTGTTTTTTTAAGTCTTAATAAATGATGTCCACAGAGAAAAGTCTCAATTTTATTCTTAAAACTCATTGCTCATGAAACTTAATCCTGCACAAAGATAGTAACATTTTTTCTCCTTCAGCTCTCTCTTCCTAGTTTACAAATTGAAGCATGCAGTGTAAGAGCCAAAGGCTAATCACCAGGAGGCAGGTATGGTTCTACCCAAGTTTTCAAACAGTCTGGATCCATGGAGCTTTAGAAAACAAAGCAGCAGGTTGGTGGGTTTGACTTTTTTTTTTCCAGTTTAAACAAAAACTTGAACAAATGAAAATGTATCACCCCAAGTCACTTGAGTAATACTAACAGACTGTAGTGAGGAACAACAGAATTTAACATTTAAATAAAAATCAAATAAAGGTCAAATTAATACATCAGTAGGTTAGCCTCAGAATTGGTTGACTTAAATAAATTAGATTAGAAGATTAGTGCTATGACTAATCAATCTGTATAAACACTGAAGGTGACAATAAGATAACTTGGTTAGTTATAAACTCAACTAAACTCAGTCATAACTCAGCTTAGGAGCTTCCTAAATATCTTAGAACTGAAAGCAAAGTCTTTGTCACAATGTTAAAAGCAGTCCTCTCACATTAAGTCTTTTATCTCTGGCCCTACATAATTTCTCCCCGAGCAGGAGCAAAAAAAAGGTATAAAATGACTCCCTAAAAGGTAAAAAGTTTTAACCTTTGTGACTTTTAATGGTGGAACATACCCTAATGAGAAATTTTATTATGCATGCTCAATGAGATCTTTTTCCTGTTTTCCCTGTATTCAAGTACTCTCAAGCTCATAAGCACATGGCTATGGATTCACACAGAAAAGCTGAAGACTAGAAAAAGGCTGGATTCTCTCTTACTGTTTATATTTTTAAAGAGGTCAAATAAAATAGCTATGAAATGGAAAGATGCATTGAAACTTCTTCCTGAACCACTGACCTCTCACAGGCTTCTTGCCTGGGAGCACAAAATACAGCTACAAAACATATTCTCCTTGCACACAGCTTTCTGATCAAAGTGTTTTTCTAGAAGCAAGGACACAGGTCAAATACACAAAAAATTTCTTAATGTCACAACTACCTCCACCAAAGAGGTATAGAGATTTTGAGGTTTACCAGTTTTCTTCTTTACAATTTTCACTTCTCCAGAAGGGAATTTTTCTGCTGTCAAAGTTTCACTTGCTCTTAGTGATGCCAAAGGCTTCAGGGAAATGTGGTAAAAATCTACTCTGGAGCCATGGAACTATTTCCTTAGAAATAGAAATTTCCTTAGGAATTTTGCTGACACAAAAATAATAATCACAATAGAAAAAAAAAAGTAACATGACACTTTAATGGGTCAAATTATGGAAACTCAGGTGCAAGTTCCACCTTAGAACTTTTAGCCACTAGAGTCATCCATAAGAATTACTTCAGTCACTGCCATTTTAAAGCACTTAATCTGGATTTGAACTTCCTACAAAATATGCCAAAGGACACTGAGACCATATGGTAACCTTCCAACAAGATGATTTTGTACATCTGCTGGCTTCTGCATGTCAAGTGCTCCAAATGATTTCACTTGAGTCTTGTCATCAAATGCAAAATTAATGTAAGTAAATAACTCAATAGGTATCCGTAACAACACCTGTTCTAGATCCAAAGTTGCCAAATAGAGAGCTAGTACATTGCTTTTATTTTTGATTTAGTGTATCTTCACTGAAAGGATTGGTTTATATATTATTTTCTAAATAAACATACAGTGCCTAATTCCACTTAATCATCTTGCAGTCAGTTTTAAATTTTCTAGTTACAATACTGTTGAGGGATGTGGCTAAAAACATCCTTAAGAAAGGTAACATAGAGATTTTAGGACAGTTTGCAAGAACATGTTGATGTTTCTACATAAGAGCAACTCCTGAGTCCCTAGGATAGCATAAGATTCAATGGAAGGGAGACTACAGTGGGGTAAGAGAAATCATAGCAAGGATATTTTTTTCTGGAGTTTCATGGATGTTGGTTTAGCTCTGCAATTTATCTCAAAATTTTGTCATGGTGTTGAGCTGCCCTAGGTTTGAAGACTATAGAGATAAATCATACAGCCTCAGTGTTTCCTTCTAGAATGCACAGGCAGAACATATGCCCATCAGATACTTTCAAGACACAGACCTTGGAACTAGTGGGAGAAGTTCTCATCATAGATGAGAACATACACGCTAAACAAAACCAAGGACTAGGTCCCATAAAAGAATAAAGTCGACTAATATAGGCTCTTCAAGGTACTGAAAGAAGACTTAAAACCAGTAAAAGTTGAAAGCAAAGTTCAGCAATCAGTCTCAACTGCAATAAGCACAAAAAAGAACCTCCAGCTCACACAGCAGCTGAAGTGTTTTCTGCCCATTTAATGGCCAAATGCTGCACATGGGAGGAGGCACAGAAACCAGTGCTGTACATGCAAAGTGAAGTAAAAACTTACACAATCAACAGTTCTTGCATAGATGTTCCCAAAGCATGATGGACATACAAACAAGAACTTGAAAGAGAATTTAGGAAAATAATCAGCGTGATGGTGGGATACCTCCAGGTTTTGTCTCAAGGTGACTTAAGGAGAATATATGGCTGTCCCTCTAGACTGCAATGCTGCTACAGAATTGCCACTATGATCCCTCCACTGCTGAAATTAATTTCATCTAGACTTCAAAAGCTGGTATGATCTCTGTACCAATTTGATTTCTGTAACAGAAGCAGAACTACGGGGTAGGCAAAAAAGCATCAGTTAGTGATCCTTAATTATTCAGTGCATAAATATTTAACCAGCATTTCTTCACCTTTCTGACTGAATGCAGGCTCAAGCTGACTTAGGAAGTTAGAAGTTCGATTCAGGTCAAATTTCAAAACCTTTCAAGTTAAATTCTATCTGGAGCAGGTCTCAGAGTCTGTAGCCCTTCTTCTGAAGGAAGTCTTTGTTCTTTCAGAAAGCTGCTCCACCAGCCTTGTCTGCATAAAGCTCTCGGTGTAAGAGAGATCAGACAGAGTGTGGTATGTATACTTGCGAGAAAAGAAGGTATCATACTAGATAGTATTGTTTTTCAAACTCTTACCTGCTTATAAATCATCATCAACACTAGTCCCTGCTCCTACAAGTACTACTTTAAGGAATAACACTTCTGGTCTTTAGATCTTAGTCACATTAAGTATTATTTTGATATCAATAGTTCAGTGAACATTTGTCTTGTAAATACTCCTTAAAATTAAAACAAGTGGTTAGTAACTATTGCTTCTCAGTTCTATAGAAAGACTGCTGCATTAAAAAAAACCCCAAACGAAACAAAATCAAAACCCACTAAACATAAAACACCAAACCAAAAACATTCAAGAGCTTTTATCCAAACACACTGCACATATAGTAAAAAGGCATAAACCTTTTTGTCTTATTTGACATTTCAAGGATATTCCCAACATTTGTAATAACAGTAAACCAGGTGGAACAAATCTCTGAAGAGTATAAAACAGAATATCCAATCTTTTCTAATTACTTTCCAAAATCTTTATGTCTACTTCACATCTGCCTCCTCCATACAGGCTTCATTTCCCTAAAGTAAACCTTGAAACAGTTGTTGCTTTCTCAGGCTAAAAAGAAACACGACATCTGGATCCAAAGTCAGCCAGATGGCAGTTATTCATTGAGGACATACAATTTCACTTCTCATTTGACCTGCTGTAATCTGTGATGCTAACCCCAGTGACACAGGATGCTCTGCTCTTCTGTGCTCTTTCAGTTCTCCTCATTTGTGTTCATTATGCACCTGGAGAAAGCCAAATCAGATGCTGGTTCTCTGCTTCACACACTAGTCTATTGCTTGGAAGGCAAAAGAAATTGTATTGTACAGGGGTGCCAATTCAGAAATAGAAAACCTATGAAAATAAGATCAGATATCTGGTACTTAAAGCCTTCTACCCCTCACATTCAGAGCATAAATAAATATGTTTTGAGAGAAAATAATTATGTTTAGTGAATAATATTTTCTTTGAGAAAAACAGGACTACCCATGACTGTAAGACTGCAGAATGGCATCTAGAAAAGATTATGAAGTCAACATATATGAGTATATGTATGACTTATGAAGTCATCTATATACCTATATAAATAGGATTTGTATACATATACTAATTCTAGCAAAGCTAACAATATGGCTTTACAATATTTTCCATCATTTCTTCTGCATCAAGATGATTTGAAAATACTTTCTTTTGAAGTTAATCTTTCATACACACCGTCCCAAACCAAAGTATATCTTCTCTGTTTGTCTGAGATTTCATTCAGCTAGGTGTTACACATCTGTAATGTTCAGAATGTATTTTCCAATTTCATACACCTGGGGTATAATTTTATTGTCATTGCTGCTATTAAAAAGCTACTCTTAAAAACTTCAATTTGTGTAGCCCATACATAGAGTATCCTGGCTTTCAACTGAGAAAATAAGAGCTAGACAATATTGAAAGAAGAACCATGCTGAACATGTGCAATAAGTTTTACTGAGACTATTAGTCCAACAGCTTGACTTAAAACATCATAGATAGAACTGCATATTTTATGTATTTATGACACAGCTTACTTATTTGAAAACACATTCCTGTTCTAGAGTACAACAGTGCTGAGTACATCCTCTTAGTGGCACAGAAATTCTATGAATAATAGAAATAATTTCACAACAGAAGCACAAGCAGTTTCTTAGCCTTTTCCAATAAGCTTATCAATGTGAAGGAAATGAACTTCTTGTTGGGGCAAACCAAACTACTTTACTTGATAGACTTCAGAGCAGAAGTCACTGAGATTCTCCTCAATCCTTTCCTTCTTACATTAAAGTATGAAATCAGCAGATTGGTGCTGGAAGAGAAGGGTTAAACATTGAAAAAAGCACTTTTATGCTGTAACTTGGCCAAATCCAGCTGTTGTAGCTATTGAGTGCAAAAATTAAAATCAACCAAAAATAAGAAAACAAATGTAGGGATGGAGCTTCTAAACATCTTGCACAGAAGTAATTGCATTAATTGTAAAAGAATTACAATTACAGACATCATATATGCTAGGAATTGTGGCCATGACTTAGGTAAAAATAATTAAAGCACATGACTAAAGAACACAGTAGTATTTTATACCACTGGGGAGAATCATATTATACATGGCTACTTCTGCATTCTGAATGAATGCAAGAGTTAAACAGTTATATTTTCAAAGGGAGAGGTACTTTTATTGTGATAAATACCAAAGTTGAGAAAAATGAAGAAAAAATATAGTCAAGAATAAAAAAATAGTAAAAGGAAGTGCTAGAAGCTCCTAGAATTCTGTACTGAAAGTCTTTCCAAGTAAAATGTGTATATGCTGACATAGCCAAATGTGTGGGTTTGCAGGAAATCAGAAGGACACCTACACATACTCACTCAGATGGAGACCACTACAGCACCAAAGCAGAACTTATTCTGGTAGAGTTTGTGAATCGTTAGCTGTACTTGAGGGTTAGATGGTAAACAGAAGAGATCTTGGTTTGTTGAGTTGCACCTTTGTTTATGTAACAGAACATACACTGCAGATACTAAACCCTGGCTTTAAGCACTGTTGAAACCGAAAGAGCAACATCAAAAGGTGCACAAAAAAATTCAGAAGACAGCATAATAGTTGACTCAAGTAAGATATCTGTATCACTCTCACTACAGTGTGCTTAGAAGCTCCCATCACAGGTACTCAGTTAAAGGTGACAGCATCCAAGTAGAAGAAAAGCAAGTAATTGCAGACAGAATACTGTAAGGAACAGATGAATGATATTGAGTAAGCAGGTAAAACAGAACCATGATCATTACAGTCTCAAGCAGCACATGCTGCTAAAAGAAGGAAGAATGGAAAGGTTCAAAGACAGGATGATGCACCAACAAAGTGTCTTGATCAGTGGCAGTAGAGAAGATGCTTTCTATACTCATGAAACTATGGGAAACTGGAGGCCAGCCAGATTCTTGGCAAAAGATCAGTGTACATTTCAGGACCAAAGAAAAGTACTGGAAGAAACACACAACTACAAATTAATCTCATTGATACTGCCTGGTAGCAAGGTCATTATTCTGGAAAGGATTCAAAGATCAAAAAAACCCCCTCAGAATATCAGTGTGAATTGGTATGATATACACTTGGAAGAGGCACAGGGGACAAACCTCAAGACCATGATCAGTCATATTCAAATATTTTAATAACCATCTGTCTTGTTTGTTGACTTCACTAAAGCATTTGACTCAGTGAGAAATGATCAGTTATAGCTGATGATGCTTGAAATAGGTTTTCTATCACACTCAGACGAGCTATTGTGTAAAACCTACCACAAACATAAATTTGCTGCTGTGCAAGGTGTGAGAATAATGGAAGTGTGGCTTTCAAATAATAAAGGTGCACAGGAATATGTGAATTGTATCATCCTATCCAACGTTACAGCAGATGAGGCATAGAGGAAAGCATTAAAAAAATTGAGAGGAGGTCTGTGACTTCAGGTATGCAGACTGCATAACATCCATCACCAGCTGGTCTGGGGATCCACAGAGCAGGTCAATAGGCTACATATACTAGGAGTGTAGATTCTCAGTTAATCTAAGTCAACATCATTCTATGGTTCTAACAGAGGAAAAAGAACATCAGTGAATTGAAGGGGTTTTATTTCTAAGCTCAAGTACTGACTAAAATAATTTCCACAAATAAACAATACTTGAAGGAAATTAAGTACTGCAGAACCAGAAAAAGACAAATATATCAACAGTCTGGAAACAAAATAGGAGTCATCATGAAAACCAGAAATCATTAAAGGAGTGGAGCATCTGCCCTATGAGGACAGGCTGAGAGAGCTGGGTCTCTTCAGCCTGGAGAAGAGGAGACTGAGAGGAGACCTCATGAATGTTTATAAATATGTTAAGGGTGAGTGTCGGGAAGAGGGAGCCAGGCTCTTCTCAATGGCATCCAATGTTAGGACAAGAGGGAATGGGAGCAAGTTAGACCAGAGGAGGAACTTCTTTCCAGTGCAGGTGCCAGAGCACTGGAACAGACTGCCCAGGAGGCTGTGGAGTCTCCTTCTCTGGAGACATTCCAGAGCTGCCTGGATGCATTCCTGTGTGACCTGGTCTAGGTGATCCTGCTCTGGCAGGGGGTTTGGACTAGATGATCTTTCTAGGGCCCTTCCAACCTCTGACATACTGTGATACTGTGACACTGTGAAATCCATGCTTTCTGAAGACAATAGCTTCTCAAAATGCAACACGTACCTATGAGAGTTGGAGGTTGAGAAAAAGGGGTGCTTCAGAAACTGTATTTTGAGTGTTTATCAGAGAGACAGAAGATGGTAATGTTAGTTAGATCAAATACAACAACCCCAGATTCAGAGCTGCAGTAACTACAGTTTCAGCAACAGTCTTATAACTGGATGTTAAAGGAAAGTGGTACAACAAAAGATCTTGTCAACATGATTAACAATCATGTGACTGGGGGAGTTTAAATAAGAAAAGATACTTCTTATTTAATGATCTTAATCAGGTACAACATAACCTGGACATCCAGCTGACCTGATTACATTGCTTCAATGCTGTGCAGAGGTATCTGTGTTGTCGTGGTCCCTCCCAGCAGGAAAGCAATGCCAGCATGGAGGCTTATTTGGATTAATGCTTCTTGGCAGATCCAGTAAGCCAGTTGATCTGGTCTTTCACAGGCACTGTTTGTGGCTTTATCTTAGCTAGCTTTTCCCTGTTGATTCTTCATCACAGTGGTAAAATTCACATCAACCAATACCAATTTTAAAATACAGAAAATTGTGTAAGCAATGGAACAGTGTAATATCAGGAGTTTTCTGAGAATAGTTAAACCCTAAAGCCTGCCACTTAGCTTCAACTAGTCTCACTCTTACAGCTAGGACTGAATATAATTTGACTTTTTAGACCTCAACATTTTATGATCCTTGAAATTTTTAAGCATCCCACAAGTTCTCAAAGAATGACTAGTTGAACACTATTCTTTCATTGGAAAGATGAATTTTACATACTGTACTTTGCCTTTAACTGTCATCATGGCTAGGCTTCGCGAATGAAGATCCGGGGAGGGCTCCATCCAAGCCCTTCCCAAGTGCTTTTTACAAGCGCTGCTGGCTGCAAAAGCCAATGTGGGACAGACAAGAGCGGTTGCAAAAGGCACAGCAGAAGGACTCCTTAGGAGGTAGAACCTGCAAGACACGATTCTTTCTATGCCGTCTTTTCTCCTCTAGAGTGATCCTGCATGCCTTCTTGAAAACATCAGCTGCATTGAAAACAGTGTGTGTGCAGAGCTCCCGACTGGAGGCCAGAGTAGAGCAGTTAAGGTGATCAATATGGCCAAGGCTGAGCTGTTGTTTCNTGCTCTACTCGCTCCCACTTAGTGCCTTTAACTGTAAAGCTCAGTTAAATACTTTAAAGTTTCATTCCTTGCAGTAACAGCATGAGACATTCTGTCTCACACTTAAATTTGAACATACCAAAGTAACAAAACAGTTTCCATATGAATATAAATATAGAAGGCAACAAAATTAGAGGCTTGTGTATTTAACCATGTCAGATTGCAAGTCTTTGTAAAAGAAACCAACCAAAATAACACAATGCAGAGGGTTTCTTTCAAACCCACAGATTATTTACCTCTTTAACTATGGATATATCACACAAAAATAATCATTAATGCAAGTACACATTCTATAGGAATCCATATATTACATTTGTACAGATAGTATATACATTCATTTGTGACTGCATTATAGGGAACCTGTTTCCATGAGTTAGACTTACCCACCAAGGTCCTAAATAACATTTAATTCAATTAAATCAATAGTGTTTTATAGTGATCATAAGTGGGTCCAAAGCAGTTCATATTTCCTCCATTACAAGTGATACTACCAAGGTTGTTTTTCCTTAATTATGTTGAACTGTATCAGAATTGATGTCAGATATTTGGAGCAAGCACAGTCCCAACTGTACTATGCACATATTGAAAGAATCCTTGTTAATGTTTATGCACAATGTTCTATTTAGAGTCCTAATTTGGCTGAGGTTTGGCCGTTCTTTGCACTTAACGTGGCTATTCAATTTATTTGTAACTGGGCAAATAAATTCTAACCTCATTTCCATCAGTCTCTGGAACAGCTCCAGTGAAGCAAAATTAGTTACCCTTTTTATCAACCAGTGTAGCAAAGCAGAATGTATGCCAGGAATTTGCCCATAAACTATGCCAATGCTACTCACCTCTCTTAGCAGTACAGTTTCTTATGACTTATAGTATATATAGCATGAAAACATTTTTCAGCATGCCTTCAATATTATGTTTGAATGGAATCATATGAAAAGATCACATATAGGAAGAGTCTCAAACTAAGCTGTAAGGGAATTAACAACACATGCTATCATGAGCACAGCTCTCAAGATCAGAAGGAAAAAAAACAGAACAGGTTGCTTCTTAATGATCTATTAATATAGCTCTTCTATTTTAGTTAGTTCTGCATTTAGGAATGTATTTAAGCTATTACCTAGATTCAAGTTTGTTAATAGCCTCATTAAATTCCGTGGGACACCTCTCATACCAGTAATTTTAAACATATACTTGATTTGGGACCAGAGACAAGGAGATAAGCAAAGAATTCAGCACAGAGAAGGTTATGAATTTGCAACATTTTTAAAGAATGCTTTATTATCTGTTGAATTGAAGACATTCAACAACATGAGGGAATCATGGATAGAGAGTAAAGCTCTAGGGGATCCTGATTACATTCTAGGAAGTACAGGTGTATTAAAGTAGTAACACAGAAGATGTCTAAAACAAGAAGTTTAAAGGCAAAGAGATTTCACACTACTATAAATTTATGTGCAATATGCAGCTGCAACTTCCTTTTTCCAAATAGGAATTGATGCAATCTGCTAATTATTTCAGATGAAAAGCACATTCCCTAACTATCCTGAAGCAACAATCTAAGGAGCTAATCTGATATGAAAGCAGACAATAAAAAGAGCTTTTTTCTCCCCTAAAATTAAAGTGAGCAAATGTGACAAAGCAGATTTGAGACAAAGGAGCAAATATCAGGATAAAAAACGTTTCATAAATGAAAAAGTAACAAAACTGAATAAAGACTTTTTAGAATGAGTGAGAACTGTATGAACGGTTTAAATTTTTTATTTATTGTTCTAAAATGTCTTCATCTCTCTTAGTGAAACATCCCTGCTTCTGAGAATTCAGAAATTTTATGCATTTAAAGAAAAATTATCTTCATGAAAAATGTAAATAATCTACCTGTCATGGTTTGTTCTCAAAGTTAAATTTGCTTCTGTAAGTAAAAGCAGAATCTAAGCTCTACCTTCTGAGGATTGTGTGGCCAATGAACAAGTGAACTTTGAAGAACTTCAAGATCTTCAGCATCCCTTATCTACAATGTTCCATGATAGTAAACTAGAGTGGAGGGAAGGCATCTATGTTTTCTCCTTCATAGCATTAATTTTAAAATAAAAATAGGTACCAAAAAAACCTTTTTTTATTCTAGAGCTTAAGAAGCCTTATCTGTATAGGGTCATTTGGAGTATTTAACTGGAAAATCTACAATTTTAATCAAAATGGGTTTAGCTGCATTCACTAACATTTATGGATAAGCTGCTCAGCACTACAAGTAAAGCTTTGTTATCATCTTGGGAAACAACACCTCCTAGATCTGCCACAGAATTAATGTACGACTTTGTGTGAGCTGTTTAACCTACATGTCCTCTGGTTCAGAACTTACAAACAAGGCTAATGTCAACTCTCAGATGTGCTGGGAGAAGAACTTCATTAACCTTTACCCAAAGCACTCCAACATTCTGCATAGAGAACAAGCTATATCCTTGAATATTTATACAACTCTCAACGTAAAAGCAGGAAATGCTCTGTATAGGCATGCAAGACATGCTATATTCTTGATTATTTATTCAACTCCCAATGTTAAAGTAGGAAATACTCCGTACAGGCACTTAAGACAAAGCCCCTGACCTGAATGCTTACCTTCTGAATTAGATATGCACCAGGAAAGTGAGCAAGCCTTCCAACTTCTAAAGCTAGTTTTGATTAAGATATAAACCAAAACAAGGTGACTCTGGAAACAAAGACAACTCAGATCTGTTGGGTATCACACCACCTATGAATAACTGATTATTTTACTCTCTTTAAAATAAGAGAGGAAATAAAGCAAGGAAAGCAACACCTAGGCAGAACTGAACAACCAGATGCTAATTTCCATTTAACTATGTAAAGATGCTGTAAATTCTAGAACTGCTGACAAAAATATTCCAAGTTGATACAGTTTGACATAAATTCAGTATGTATTTTAGCAGGTCCCAAGTGGGTGAGGCTGCAAGGCACCAACCAATCATGGTTACATGGTTACAAAATAAGCCAGATCAGACTACATCTGTTAAAAATCCCATCATAGTGAGTTCCCTCCTTCTGTTTGGGTCCCTAAGGGACCTGATTTTATAGTAAATCTTATTTAAGCTAGGCTATAGAAGTGACACAAACTCCTCTGACAGTACAGGCTACAAGCTGAAAAGAAAATATTAACATCAGAAAAGCAGTACTGTATCCAGACAAAGGTCATGAGAGCCAATATCCCACCTCTAAAAGCAGCAGCAAGCACTGCTAAGGTAAAAATCTTCTCACTTGTTTAGGTTTTAAAGCTGAACTGTTCTGTCAACTATTTTTGGCCTAGGGGTTTCCTGACTTGTATGATGTTTCTATCAATTTAGCATCTCTTCTCAAACATCTCTTACATTAACTCAATTCTTGAATTCATCCAAACTTTTAGCATCCACGACCTCTTTGGTGGGGTGTTCCACAGCTGCATTCTTACATTGAAATGAGTGCAAACAACTGATCCTAGTGCACATTCTCCATTTGTTTTCATGCATCTCCATCAAAACATCAAGTCATCTTAGTATATACCCCTTGACTATGGAATATGCAGTTCACTTTCTAGTACTTCAAGGAAATGAGGCACCACTGTGTCAGTGATTTACATCACCACCCTCAGTGCAAGCACAGACCACTGCTGGACACATGCTATAAACCTAGCACAGTAACTGCTTTCACAGCCCTTGGGAGTGACCGTTCCTTCATCAGAAGCCCTTATTATTTGATACATTTGTAACTAACTTTTGACCCAGGACTGTGGTTATTTTATTTTTCAGATTGCTTTCTGACAGATGAAATATGAATAAACTCACATTGCTTATTACAGAACTCATCCATTTTTCTGATCATAAGACAGTTGTTAATGATTTATTTGATCTAGCTCTCTGTTTGCATTCCTTAGTGTATTTGGAGCTTTGATTTAAAGAGGGGTTCAAACTAAACACAGGATTCCACTCCTTCAGTGTTTCTTTTATCATTCAGTGGGAAACCTTTGAGCCACCTCCATGCAAAATAATGAACTGCACTGAATTTTTGGTGCAATATTATACAACACAGCTGAGACTAGAGCATACTAGTCAGTTCCTCAAGTACAGAACAGAAAAGTGTGCTTTTAAGGCTGTTTAAGGCAAAGCTTTCATCATGTCAGTAACTATCTGTAATATGGACTGTCACAGAGACTGTGCTGATGGCATGGAATAAGCTTTGCTGGAAGGGCAACTTCCTTGAATTCGTAATGTCAGAGATATGCCTGTGTAATGAGCACTTCTTTAATACACATCCAGTAAAAGACACTGTTCCTAGCCAAGATTAAAGTATCTGTTAAGCTTCAATACTAATGAATTTGCCGGTTTTACAGAGTAACATATCCCTTAACTGAAAACAGAGATTTACAAAAAACACTTCAAAAGGCCTCAGTAAGATTGGAATTGTATTTCCATTTGAAATGTTCTCCTATATAATTAATACTGCAATAAGCAAATGATGAATTTAGAACAGACTGGCCTGAAATTAAGTATTACATGTTCACTAACAGCCTTGCAAATACATAAATAAGCTATTTCTTCTTACTCATACATACCAAATGGTCTCAAATCACTGAAGTGCTTATTTAGTAAAAAACCTCTTCCCACACCATTCACAAGCCTAATAAATTTCATAATAAAAGTGTAATTTTAATAGCTGGTTGTTGATGAGGAGCCACAAAATATCTTCCCTGAAGTGCACTATGCATCCACAGAAATAATCTACGTGCTGTTACACCCATCTCCACCTACAGTGTCTCTATGTATTCCTTGCAGAAGCTAACATGCCTTCTATATCCATCTTCTCCAAAACTCATAGAAAATACTATTTCTAAAATCAAAAACAAACATGAAAAAAAGAGACACAAAAATACATTATACCTAAAATTTTATCAGTAATTGTGCAGACTTTAATGTGCCATGTGAAAGAATCAGGTAAAAATTCAGTTGACCACATAATATCTCCCTGGAGCCTTCTCTTCTCCAGGCTGAACAATCCCAGCTCACTCAGTCTGTCCTTGTAAGAGAGGTTCTCTCAGATCATTTTTTGGCCTCCTCTGGACTTGCTCCAACAGGTCCATGTCTTTACTGTGCTAAGGACTCCAGAGCTGGACACAGCACTGCAGGCAAGAACTCAGCAGAGCAGAGGGGCAGAATCTCCTCCCTCAACCTTGCTGGCCATGCAGCTGGGGCTGCAGCCCAGGACACGGGTAGTTACAATATATTCATCAATGATCTGGATGAAGGGGTAGAGTGTACCCTCAGCAAGTCTGCAGATAATCCCAAGCTTGGAGGAGTGGCTGGAACCCCAGGAGGCTGTGCTGCCATCCAGAGTGACCTGGACAGGCTAGAGAGATGGGCAGGGAGAAACTTAATGAAATTAAACAAGGGTAAGTGTAAGGTACTCCATCTGGGAAAGAACAACCCCATGTATCAGTACAGGCTAGGAACTGATCTGTTGGAGAACAGTCCTGGGGAAAAAGATCTAGGAGTCCTGGAGGATAGGAGGATGCCCGTGAGCCAGCAATGTGCCCTTGTGGCCAAGNACTCAGCTGCAACCACACATTACCAGCTCATATCCAGCTTTTCACCCTCAAGCAGCATTTCTTCTTACCTAAGCCTTTAAGCTCTAATGGCAGTTCTAGAAACAAAATGTCAAAATACCTCTAGCTAAATAGCAAAAAGACAAAATACTACAAAACTTGAAGTTTGACTTCAAGTTTACTTTGTGTATATATACATGTATATATGCATCACTAGTTTCTACAGCAAAAATAATTATCTGAAAGTAATGACATACTTGTAGTATTATTTGAATCAACACACTTTGTGAAGTCTAATTAGTAATCCACAAATCTGTTTCCATAGTTTTACCCATTCTCCAGAGCCTCTCAGATGCCCATTTACAAGTCTATAGCTTGCAGGTGTGAAAGGAAGAGCAGGTGCTACGTCTAGACATACAGACAGACACAAGCACACAGCAGATCATGAGGTGATACTTAGTACTGCTGTATGTTGCACATCTTTTTGGCTCCATCCCCCCTTCTCTTAGACACACTTGCAGTTTGGTGCCCAAAGCCTCTAACAAAGCTGCATTTTGTGCCAGGAGAAACCCTTGATAGAGGCATAAGTTTTAGCGATCAAAGTCCCAATCTTTCCCCAGCAGAATGTGGCTTTCATGGAGCAAATGCAAGACAGTTTAAGGGGGATATTTTCTGCAGAAAGAGCTGTACAGAAGTAACTGGGTCTGCACTAACATTAGGAGCACTTGAATTAGATAAATAGCCCAAGCTGGAGGGGACAGAAGAAAGCACATGCAGGTAACTATGGCCATATTCATTCAGTTCAAAATAGAAGTGCCCTGTCTAGAGACACACCACCTCAAACTCCCTGTGGTAGAGTATTTCTGCTCAGTGCAGCAGATATGAGAGATTTCCACATTGACTTGCACTAGCCTAAAAGATAGCAGGGTTGTTTGCCATCCTTTGCCAGATGGCAGCAGTTACTAAAGTTAAAACTATTTTAAGTTTTTGCTAGCTCTGTCAGGTCAAGTTTGCAATCAGGCATGGTATGTGCCTGCCATAGCAGTATCAGCAAAAAAAACCTTACTGCAAATACTTACAGTGACAAAACTGTTTCTACGTCTCTACTTTGTTTGTCTCTGATCAGGAATAATCCTACATCCATAAAGGACAATCTACCACATACCTCACTGGAACTTTCTAACATGTCCTCACAAAGTTTTAAAATTTTGGCCTACTCCATAGTCTTGTGCCCTTATATTTGTCACTGTGGTTCTAGTTCTCTTACCTTGTTTTCTGCAGGCTTACACCTGCTCTTCCAGGTCCCAGTCCAGAATATCTGTAATTGCAACAGGCCTTGCTCCTTCTTTTTCCTTGCTGTGAGTGACTTCTGCAACAGGAAGTCCAAGCAGCAGTTTGAAGCACTGTGCTCATGGCTCTCCAACCAGCTCTGTGCCAGCCTTTCAAAGATGGAGTCTACTTTAGTGCTTCGCCTAGTTGTCTTCTTCCTGCTCTCTGTGCCAAGTTTGCTTTCTTTGTTCTTTTTCTTGCACAATTTCTCCAGGACAGCCTCACCTGCTGCTGGGTCCTGTTTGCTCTTCAGGCACAGGTGGAAGAGATAATGAGGCCACACCAGGCTTTAGTGGGAGGGAGGTTGCTTGTCCTTTCAGAGATATCTCAGTTGCTGTAGATTTTGCAATATGCACAAAAATAACTGATATTTCAAATACTGCTCTGTAGCGATTTGCTTTCAAAAAGACAGTACTACAATAAAGTAAAATATAGGCTTGGTTTTGGTTTGGTTCAATGTTCATTTCTAACATTCAGGAACTTGCTATGAAACAACAGAGAAGGCACTTCTTTGTGTCTGTAGATGAAACAGAGGAACTTCTCTTTACTGCAGATGGGCTACCATCAGTTATGGAAAGAGTAACTTCTCTTCTCTAGGCACAGCCTGAAAATCACTTGTGGTCTCCTGTGGCCCTTGGTGCGAAAACTGTGCCGACAGCAGAGGGAGCATTAAACTCATTGCCCATGGTAAAGTGTGCGGAGTGAAACCCATGTTCCTATAATCCTTGTATGGGTAGGATGAGCTCATTAGGTATAGGAGTTTGCTAAGCATCACAACATGTTTACTCTAACTACAGCAAATGAGTAATAACCATCTCAACTTCACAGAAGTTTATATGATGTGTATATATTATACCAGCTTGGCTTTTTATTGTTGCTTCTAATAACTCAATAACCCCCCCACAGTATTTATGATTAAGCTATATTAGTAAGCAAGCTCTACAGTTCTCAGTCCTAAGCCATGCTGTACAGCTATGGCTTCTACAACACAGTTTATGCCATACTCAGCCTCCTGAAATTTCACTGGATATTATCCAGTCTGTAACCAAACCTTAACATCTATGAACAGTTTCATACAGGGCACATGAATGCCAGAAATGGATGGCTAGCTATTTAGCCTGACCTTCTTGACGAGTCATCTACAGAATTTCACTCAATATTCCTGCATGAAAACTGTAAATTCTGCTTGAGCTAATTAATGAGAGATACATTCTGCCTCCTTCAGTGAGGAGGTCACTTGGAGAGGCTGAAAGGATCTCTTGAGAAAGCTCTCTTAATCACCAAAGAATAAAGATTCCTGCTAATTTCTGTCCTGCCCTCCCCCTCCAATTATAAGCTTTGAAATCTAACATGCTTGTGTTGTTAGTACTTCTCTTGAGAACTACTACACTCACCACCTTTGCTGCCAACTTTTTTACATAGATCAGGCATTTACACACTACAATTATGAGAACTGTCCAGATAAATTTCTTGTATAATAGCTGCTCTTAGTCTCTTTAGTTTCAATTTTGTTAATTCTCTTGCATGCTTGCACAGAGAATTTCACAGATATGTGAAATATTTCTGCAATATATCTTGATACAGGAGCATCACCAACACTGGACTGAATGGGAGTATTAAATAAATCTGCTCTCTTCCATCTAACCTTACCTTGTGGTCAAGATTTGTTGGGTCAGTAGTAAGGCTACTGTGAGGCCTCTAGTGTTCCAGAATCAAGCATCCTGCAAGCATGTGATTGAAACATTTTCTTTTCTAGGGAATGATACTCTGTTGAAGTGACTTTGCCACTGGAGCTGAGCTAATACCACTATGAAATGCAAAGGACAAAAGGTCACAGCTCTTCAAACTCTTATTCCAGATTTAGATGTCTGTCTCAGTCACAATTTCTTGAGGTCTCTTTGTAACCCAAAGCCACTAGGAATTCACTTCAAAAAATCCAATCAAACCAGCATGTACATCTGCAGCACACACGGCAGTGCAGAGAGGTCAGGCTAGTGCTGGCTGCTACATCTGCACACAACAGTGGTAACATGTTCAGGATGTGTTCTCTCTGAGCTCACAACTCCTGCCTCTCATGAGGCCTTAGGAACGGCAGTGCAGTGCCAGCTTGACACAGTCAGCTCCAACTCCTCTGCAGCACGTCCAACAGCACAATCACTGTTTGTCTTAAAGAATCAAATTCAAACTGGTATGTTTCCCTAGCACCACCTTTACTAAAACTGCTCTTTATGAAGGTTTAATTAAATATGCTTGTTTTACTGGAAATATTAACACATTAGGGCAGAGTCACAATCCCTATTGAAAGAAAATGGACTTGAAATTGGAGTGTTGGTGAAGTATGCATGATCTTGAAAAACACTGCCCAACACCATAAAAGAATGAGAATTCCCAATAACTAAAATTGCTTATTGTTATTAAATAGTTGACTTTGAAGGCTTTTTAAATAACCCTTGCTTACTCTTTATCCTCTGCTTTTTACAATAATTGACAATTTTACTTTGATGTATGAGAGATCTATGAATTATCTACTAGAATAGGATGAAAAAACTTTCAGATAAACCTTCTACATTTTGATAATATTAATAGCTTGGACAGAATGCACATAAGGGAAAAGTAAAATACTCCTTAAGTATTCAGGTATGTTACATTATCTACCTTCAGCTGCTGAATGTTCAAATCTTATGAAGTTTGGATAAACTGCCATGACTGCAAAAAAAATTGGATACGCTGAGTTACCACATTCTGGGTGAAAGAAAAGTTAATGTATTGCTGCAATAAATTCCCATGACATGAAAAGCTTACAAGAAGTCAAAAACTCTTTTTTGTAATCCTTTGCTTTAATTCTAAGTCCAACTGAAGAAAAGATGGAAACTTTACTTAGACCCAGTAGCCAGATGATGAAATGCATCCTTTCATAAAAATTATTATTAAGGAGAGAGTAAGATTTAAAAAATTAAGTAGTTACTGTTTTATATGGCCAGAAAATGATTTTCAGTTGGTTTGAAATCAAAGCTTGTTTAGCTTACTGATAACACATTGCAAACAAGTGGTAAAAAATATTTCCTATTTATCAAATTAATTACCAATAAAACCATCAAAATGTAGCATTAAAAATGATTTACTAAATCTTCTTAATCCAAGTGTAGTTCTTTATTGGTAATTAATGCTGGAGGCAAACTCAAATTTTACATGTGAATTATCTGTGCATTTTCTAGTAACAGTTTCCCCACAGAACATTTTCTTGTTGTCAGTCTGAAAAAAAAATGCAGGTTTAGCTATTTAAGTAACAAATACGCTCTAGAATAGCTTTAGACCAACCTTTCTACATGTTGTCTGACAGTACCTATGGCTAATTCAAGGTAACTCACCTTCAGTGACAGTTAACACATGCCAAAGCCAAAATGCTCATATTTACAAAACAAAACTTTTAAGGACTTCAAACTCCACTTGTGAGACTTAACAGCACCTGACACAACCTAGACTCACATAAAATGTGGGAACTGACCCACCAACAGTTACCTAGAGGAGAAGTGAGATTGGTGCCTGGCTGCCTCCGTAGCCAGTTCTACATAAAACTTGTTTTCTATTAGAATGCTAGCACTGAGACCATAGCACATTATACCACTCACAGTTTGCATACTATCTCCTGTAAATAGCAGTCACTTCTTTCCCTCTTGCCTTTATTGTCTTTAACCACCACCAATAGGGTTAGATAATCCTTAGGCAAAACACTATGAATACTCATCTAGACCTTTGAACTTGTATTATTGCTGTGCTTCAATATCTCTATCTGTCAGCCACACATCCTCACATATTAAATCCTCAGAGACTGCTGAAGAAGAAATGGAAACTGGAACAGTGAGTGAGGGGTATATGTGTGTGTTTAGTACACAATCAGTGTGGGAGAACACCCCTCACCAGCATCCAGTTCAGCTTTGGCAGCGATATGTATCTTATCAGAAGTACCTAAAATATTCCTAGACAGGCACAGTCTGAAAATCACTCAGGGTCTCNTACAAAATATTCCACCTGGAACTGCTAGTACAATGCTTAACAAGCATCCACAGACAAGCATTGAGAGAGTGCCTGATTTAAGAGTCCTGGTTTACCAGGATTGCTCATGAGAGAGCAGCCCCAAGGTCTGGTTGGCTTGATGGATCACAGCAGTTTACCAAAAAGATCTTCTCAAGAGTCGGATCTTCCACCCTCCATCTTGGGGGAGTCTGGAAAGACTTTTAAAGTTTCTGCTTTGGGGAATCAGGAAGCTACAGGTCAGTCAGCCTCACCTCCATCCCTGGAAAGATGATGGAGCAGCTCGTTCTAGGCATCATCTCAAAGCATGTGGAGGAAAAGAGGGTCTCCCCTTTTCAAGAAGGACAGGGAACTTCTGGAGAAGATACAGAGAAGGGCTACAAAAATGGTAAGGGGACTTGAACACCTCTCTTAGGCAAAAAGGCTGAAAGGCCCAGGTCTGCTTAGCCTAGAGAAGGGAAGACTCAGGGGGGAGGGGAAATCTTATCAATACTTACAAATACTTAATGGGTGGGTGTCAGAAGAATGGGGTCAGTCTTTTTTCAGTGGTGCCCAGTGACAGGACTAGAGGTAACAGGCACAAACTAGAACACAGGAAGTCCACCTAGACAGAAGGACGAACTTCTTTACTTTGAGGGTGGTGAAGCACTGGACCAAGCTGCATAGGAAAGTGGTAGAGTCTCCATCTCTGGAGATATTCCAAGCCTGCCTGGATAACATCCCATGCAACCTTTTCTCGGTGAACCTGCTCTGGAAGGGGGATTGAACTAGATGATCTCCAAAGGTCCCTTCCAACCCCTAATATTCTGTGATTCTGTGTAATCATACAACATTTAGCTATGTTTCTATGAGTCTTAGGTGTGGTACAGTTCTGTGTAAGTTAGTGTTACACAGAAAGGGGAGAGAGCATACTGCAAGTGTAGCATCTCTGCCATTCCTGTAAATGCATGAACACTATGAACACGTATTCTGCACTTCCCTTTCATGCTGTTTTTTCCCTCCTGGCCAAATAAAATATTAAATATCATATTAAAAATAATCATATAAAAATAACTAACTTAATATCCAGATTGTTTAAAAAAGAAACTTAAAATCAGAGATAAAGGTACTCTACCTGTTACAGCTGTTCTGTATTCTTCCTCACCTGCAAGCAGTGTAAACCTCCCTCAAGTATCTTTTCCAGCAAAAAGCTGCTCAGTGTTTCAGGCAATACTAAGATCATTTTGTAAATTATTTTTTACTTCTGTGCCTGTTGGCACTTCACTTGTCTCAGGAAACTCTATAGCTGTATTGAGAGATGCTTATTATTATTCTGCAAGACTTTTTCTCCTTGCTCCTGGTTACTAAGTAGGAATGAAGGTTACTTCTGTCTGACCAGAGGAACTCTTGTGTGGGTTGATATATGTTTTTTTACTCCCCTTTATTAACAGTTATCAGATGGTCTTCTGTTTTATACTGTAGGCTCAGAACACTCAGTCTCCAGAGGAAAGGGTATTCTGAACTGCCAGTTTTCTATAGTGCTGCTGAGCATAATATTTCTTCAAAAATTTATGAATATGGTTTTCTACAAAAAAAATTCCATTTCTAAAAAATTACAGTAAAAAATGGAGTTGCTTCTTTGCAATGCAAAGTTATAATCTTCCAGGTCTATGTGAGGAAATAATCCTAAATGTTGTACAGCAGTGTTTGTTTGGCAGGTATAAGATGTGTTCCGAAAGTATGAAAAAGCAGTTAGCAGTTAAATAGAGACACCAACAAAGAAAGGGTAGTTCTAACCTTTTTTGTAGGGAATTATCTCATAAAACATGATTCCATACTGGTTTTAGGTCACGTTAGGAGTACCTGGGGTTTAACAGTTTAATCAAATAATCTTTGTATTTGCTTCATTTGGTGAAGAGATGTGACTATCGTTTGTGTTTGCTTAAAACACATAAAAAAGCACTTTATACACAAGTCTACACATTTATCTCTGTCCTAAATGTGTTTCATCCTGTCCTCTGACTTACATCACACAATTGCTTAGCAGAAGAGAACAGATTCATGAAATAAAAGTTCAGTTGATACATAAGATTACAATCTCACACACTGTTGGGAGAAACAAAGATAATGCTGTCACCAAGACAGTGAAGCAGATGCAAGCCTTGCTCTGCCATAGATATATTCTATAGCATTGGTCAAGTCACTTTTTGTCATGTCAATTTAGACTATTTCCTAGATAACAGATGCCATGCCATTATTTACCTCTGTAGTTCTTTACTTAGTATGGTCTGCAAGTTGAAGAAAGCAGTTTGATCAGCAAATGGTTACTAAAATTTTCCAGGACAGTCTCATTTTAAAGAAGGAGAACACTAAGTATCACCACAAAACGTTAGTTAAAAAACAATAAAATAAGTGACAATTCTTAATAAGAAATCTAGCTGAGACACTCTTAAATTTAGAAGCTTGCTGATAAAATATATAGTTTTGTAAAAGCAACAAGTACAAGCAAAAATGCATACTCAGCACTACCACAACACTGTACCTGTAATCCCAAATACCAAGAGTCGTATGGATAGTCAACTACTAAAACCCAGAAGCTAAAAAGGAAGTGTATGATAAACAAAAAACTACTGGTGCATACATAAATAAGCACACAAAACAGCACAACCAAGAAACAAAGCTGTTTGAGCAAAAAAGAGTACGGCTGTACAAGGCAGTATGTACAGTACACAACACAAGGATGTCTGACACAGACAGGAACCTATTTATCACACTGCCTCCACAATTCTACTTACATTTAAACACCAGTCTTCTGAAATGATTTTTCCCCCCAAATTAGGAAAACTAGAAGTTCTAAGAGCATGTTTTTAACTGTTTATTTCCTTTTGGATTTTGATTTGATTTTGAAGAGGTAAATTATAGACTTCTCTAAGTGAAAACTCTACAAAATACCTTAACTTCATGAAATCATTAAAACAAAATCTTTAATGATTGTCAGCAGCTCTTATCAACCAGCTAACTCCTACTGCTGTGCTTCTAATCAGTCAGAAAATAAATGTAATTAATTTGGAGGGCTAGTTTTTCTTGGGTGTTTTTACATATCCTAGCTCCTGCACATGAAAAATACATCTTTAGATGCTTATGTAAAGTAAAAGAGGTATTAAACTCCATACAGTAAAACTGGGGAATAAACAGGTTCATGTAAAAAATATAAAGGAGACACTGAGAACGGGATAGAAGGAAAGAGGAATAGCTCTCAGCTAAATATTCTTAAAAATATGTATCTGTATTTTGATAATAGTATCTATAGTGTCTGAGATTCTGGTGCACTGGAAGTCTGAAAAGTAATTACACAGATTCAGGAAAATCATAACAAATCTCCTGAATCCAGTACCTACCTACCATAGACTTAGGATTATAGGATGCCTCAGGTTGGAAAGGACCTCAAGAAGGCTCCAGTCCAACCTCCTGCGCAAAGCAGAGTCAGCTATGAGGCCAGACCATGTGGCTCAGGGAAATACTCAGTTATATCTTGGAAATCTCTCAGAAGGGACACTGCACAACCCCTCTGGGCAACCTGATCCACAGCCAGGCTCTCCTCCTGGGGATAAATGTTGTCCTTGGTGCCAGGCTAAACCTCTCTTGTTCCAGTTTACTCTTGCCATCTTTCACCCTCCCACCATGTGTCATGGTGCAGAGCATGGCTCCATCTTCTTTGTGACCTTGTCTTGTGGGCTGCTCCCAGGTGCCCCTAAAGCCACCTCTTCTCCAGGCAGAACAAGCCCACGTCCCTCAATACCTCCTCACAGTGCAAGTGCTCCAGCCCCTGACCATGCTGGTGTCCCTCTGCTGAACTGGCTTCAGTTTATTAGGTCTCCGCATTTGCCCACATTGAATTCCATTAGGTTTCTATCAGGCCTTTCCTTGCTTCAGCACTGTTTGAGGTAGAGTTTCTACACTTCATACAGGCATGAAACACCAAAAAGAAGTTAGATGAAATTTCTTTTTCACAAAAATTGCTTTGTAGCAAGCTGTATGGAACCAGAGCTAGGTATTAGGAGACAGCAGAAGAGTAAAACATTCATAAAAAAGCTTAGAATTTCTGTGACACAGAGAACAACTTCAATATCTAGCCTTAAAATTCTGAGTTTTATCACATGGAAGTCTTGCTCTCTACTGATGGACATGCATTAAAACATTATCCTTATGTTATTCATACGCAGTCTTTATTTTCATTATCACTGCCTCTTTTCAACCATACTTCAAAAGCAAATTGTTTTCCTAACTATGAATTATTATGAAGTTTGTAATTTACTGCTAGAGTGAACATGCAGAAAGCATTAATTTAATTCTGAATTTTAGAAGCACAGTTATTTACTTCAGGTAGCAGCTTCCTGAACCAAAAAAAAAATCATCTTTTTTGTAGAGGCTGTTTTCTTCAATAACTGACCACCAGCATGCTTTTTTTATTTTTGCTTAATTGTAGGTAATTTCCTAAAAATTATTAATCCTATTTTAGGTAATGGTGTATAAAAAAACCTGCTAGTGTTTTCTTTTTTGAACGTAAGACAAAGAATATGGCTCTGGAGCAGATCATAGGTTTTCTTTACCAAACAAAATCCTTGCTAAGGAACAAAGTGGTTCGGTATATCACTGCTCAAATACATGATAATTGTAAAATTATTATTTCAACCACAAGTATATATTAAAGGGTGGGTTTTTTCAAATTCTTTGAGAGATTTGTGATTCTAAACTCACATTCATTTTTTAATAGGATTTGTCATACTTAAGTGTGAAGATTCTTTGGAAAAGTATCAACTATAAACTAAAGTGTTTTGAAGACTTCTTCTGAAAAAATAGTTTATTAGTTTAATATTTTTTTCTTAAGTTATAACAAGAATTATGTGGAAGACTGAGGTATTGTGCTATGAACATTATGAACACAGAATATAGATGTCCTGACCTGAAGTCTACAACAAAGCTTGTAGTGGTAAGACCAATTTTACACTGGGAAGACTGAGGCCAGAGTTCTAGGCCACAGACACAGCAGCAAGATTTTCATGGCATATTCATGGAAATGTTAGAATTTGAAAGAAACAATGTGATGACAGTCACATATACTGAAAAAATACTGAATAGATTTATTAATGAAGATTAACCTGCTTAAGAAATTTATCTTGATAAACAGAATCTTCACAAGCATTTGTGAAGTCAAATTATATTCTGTTCCATCCTGAATAGTTTAGATAACAAGAGCAGTGGGAATTCTGATACACACATTTTGCAGTTCACCGTTGGATCCTGCTCAGGCCACTTGTGAGAATTCACATGAGGGAAACTGATTCCCCAGATACACACAAATAGTAACTACAGAATGATTTCAAAGCATTGAACATTAATTAGTTTAAAAATCCAAATGAAAATTCACAGAAATAAATTATTTGCCCAAGACTTTGTTCCCTAAGACTTTTCTCAAAGATAACTGTAACTAGCACCTCCGTGTTTTGTTTTGACAGGAGGAGAAAACCAGTGCTTTTCTGTAAGGGCTGATGTGAGCGTAACAGGCTATGTCATATGTTTCTATCTTATACAACCTCATAGCTTATACAACTGATTCAGAACTTAAATCAGTCCAACAGTTTAATTACCTAGGCAGCCTCACCTCCTCGGATGGTAAGATTGACAGAGAGATAGACAATAGGCTAGCAAAGGCATAGAGTGCTTTCGGAAAACTCTATAAAAGAGTCTGGCAAAATAAACACTTGAAGAAAAGTACAAAGCTCAGTGTTTCTAGAGCCATTGTATTGTCTACTCTTTTATATGGTTCCGAATCATGGGTCATCTATCGCCACCACCTACGACTCTTGGAGCGCTTCCATNGGAGCCCTCCCCAGATCTGTGTTTGCAAAGCCTGACCATGAAAAATACAACCTCTAGAGGTAAAATCTTGATTGAGGAATCTTTCATTTTGAAGCATCTAGAGGAAGATATCTTAACTGTAGTTTTTGCAAGTGTTTAGAAGGACATATACCAATACGCAGATCCCAGACTTAGTTTCCAGAGTTATCAAAATTGAAAAAATATATATTTAAGGGTAGCAAGGTGAGACGATAGAGTAACAGTATTTATATTTTACACAGGAATACCCCTGAGGTGTGTTTGAGTTCTTCAGAAGTCACTAAATAAAGGTAAAAATGTGTTAACAGAAATTAAAGGAGGCATATATTTGTAGTAAATAGCACAATAGGCCAAGTGGAATCTTGTCAGGAAGGACACATGTAAAGTTCTGCAATTATCCCCCTTTATTTGTCACCCAGTAGACCACATCTAGATACTATGTCCAGTTGTGTGTTCCAAAAGACTAAATCAGCTGGGTGAGCTCAGTGGATACCCACCAAGACTGTCAGTGGTTGGAGTACTTGCCCTGTGAGAAAAGGCTGAGGGAAGTGGGCTTGTTCTGCCTGGAGAAAAGGTGGCTGCAGAGGCATGTAACAAAAAAACCTATGAGGTCTTCAAGATGTATTCCACCCTACAAGCAATATTTCTGAGATTTCAACTTGGATAGAAAGAGAAAAGGAAAAGACATCCTTTTAGAAATGTCTGGAATTTTCAACTGCTGAAGGCATAATGCAGGACACTTCAGCGTGGAGGAGACTGAGAGGAGACCTCAGGAATATTTATAAATATGTTAAGGGCGAGTGTCGGGAGGAGGCAGCCAGGCTCTTCTCAATGGCATCCAATGTTAGGACAAGAGGGAATGGGAGCAAGTTGGATAGAAGGTTTAGTATTAACACAAGGAGGAACTTCTTTCCAGTAAGGGTGACAGAACACTGGAACAGGCTGCCCAGGAGGGCTGTGGAGACTCCTTCTCTGGAGACATTCCAGAGCTGCCTGGACACATTCCTGTGTGACCCTGTCTAGGTGATCCTGCTCTGGCAGGGGGGTTGGACTAGATGATCTTTCTAGGTCCCTTCCAACCCCTAACATACTGTGACACATTCATATGAGTATGAATATTGATATAATTATGAATATTCTGTCAATACATCAACTTACTAGCATCTCCTCTAGCGTCTAGTATGTATGCTGAACGCTACTTCCCAGCAAATCCAGAAGTTTTAATTTGTGCTTGATGATAAAATTACCTGATGAGTTTCAGGAAGACTTGGAAATGGCACTGAGAGGTGTTACAGATGCTTATTTATGCAGAGGTCCAATGATCTCACTCCACCTAATTACATTGAGTTTATCACTAAGAAACAGTGTTTTGTTGTGAAATGATTGTCCACATAAAGAAGGTCAAGTGCAACCTGATATCCAAGGTGTCTATCAACAGGAAGTAAAATCTTAATAAATGGGCTACAGGAAAAATGAAATCAGGGTTTGGAGCTCATTGATACGGCTTCTTACCTACTGCAAACTAATGCAATAATCTAATGCAGATATAGATGTGTATGTCCTACAGCCTGAGAAATGAAAATTACTTCCTTCTTCAATAGAATTGCTGGTCGCAGAGGCACCATTCCAAATGAGAAGTTCTTGATCAAAAAATTCAAAACATTTTATATCCTTCATTCTTTTAACTGGGGAGAAGTTTCTGAAAAATTCATTTGCACCGAAGTGTATAGGGGATCAATTTTATAGTACCTGGATAAAATGATGATAGGATTTCAAGATCCTGTGATGTCTTAGAAAGCAGATGGGGAAGGAGGAATATATCGAAGTATTCTCAAGAATTAGAAAGTATAGCCATAGACCAGGATATTGAAAGCCTGTCTTTGTAGAATTTATAGACTGCCGTTAGGATTTAAATCTGTCAGTCTATCCTTGAAAAGACATTTGACTGGGATTGTGGGTGGTGGGTCTGTGTGTAGGATTAACAGCTTCCAGCTCTCTGGCAGAGCTGTCTCACTGCTGAGATATTTGATGTTGAGGACTGATGACAGCACACCATTATTTACTCTTGGAAAATTTCTGGAGCATATGCTAAGAAGGGACTAGGGCACAGAAACAGAATAGTTTGCAAGAAAGCAGCCTGATGAAAGGCACTAGAAGTAAAACTGAACAAATTCCCTTCCACCCCAAGGCACCAAGGATGCATGTGTCCAGATGTAACTTAAACATCACAACAAAAAAGAAATTAATATTAACAAAAAGTGTAAACATTACTTAGTATAGAAAGCACAGAAAGGACATGAGTCCATAAGCCCCAAATCCTGAGCTATATGGTTATCTTTGGGTTCAATATACTGACTTGACTTCTTTTCCCTTAAACTATTTAAAAAGGCTTTATACAGATACAGGCTTTGTGTCACTGCTGAGGTATCTGAAGGGGAAATTCAAATTGTAACTGCTCAGCAGTGACGATTTGTGGCCAAAGAAATGATCTGGCATGGAATGAAAAAACGGTTGAACTTTTTAGGAGGTGCAGAAAGGGTTGGACTGGCTGGAAGCTGGAATGCCAGAGACTGAAGGACTCCCTGTAAAGGAGTGAAGTTTCCCTTGCTGGTGATGTAAGAAACAGCCACAACATTTTAAATCAAAATCCTGGAATGCCAGTGCTCAGGGGCCACCTTTGGGCAGCAGATCTGGCACTGGGAGATAGACCCAATGCCAGGCTGAGGCACCCCATACCAGTGCTGATGGGACTAGTAGCACTGCAAGCAGACAGAAGGAATCAGCTTATGATGCCTCTTTGCAGGCTACTTGTAGAACCACTTAGGACTCTGTCCAATGCTTTTTGTAAAAATGTATTTAAACACAAATGTGTGTTTAATTTTCCTCAAGGAGTACAATAAAAATTCCCCAACATATTACTGAAACTAGGTTCCTGCTGTGAGAGATTACTTTCAGATTGTAAATCTATTTGAAGTTAGTTTGCTCTAACAAAATATCTTAAATTACACAAAGTATCTTTTAAAACTCAAAATTACTCTCCTCGACTCCAACAAACTCATTCTGACCATAGCTGAATTGCTGCATGTATAAACTACAGCAAATTAGGACCCAGATCTCTGTGATACAAAACATTTATCCATTAAGGCTCTGGTGTAAATTCTGCTGGGCAGTTTGCAGTTATTATTATCTTCTTTTAAATTATACTGTAATACCATGTGTCCTATTTCCTTGTTGTATAACAAATGCTGTTTCTGTGTGATTTGTTTACACCTTTGGAAGCTTGCCATCAATAAGCTCCATTCCCCCAGGAAGAGTTAAAGTTGAAACATGAGTACTGTGTAGGGAGTATACTGGCTGAACTACTGCATTGACTGCGCAAGCCTGCAGTAAAATGAAATTCATATTAAATAAACATTGGTTTTTATCTCTATTATTGTCCTAAAAATGTCACCCTTTGGTCTTTTCCATTCTATTAAAATTGGGCTATCACTTCTAGTCATATTACCCTAAAGGAACTTGCAGAGATAAAAGCTACATGAATGCTCTCTGCTACGCTAGAATAGCTAGGCATGTTTCCCAACAGACACCCACCTACCATCCTCTTCTCTTTTTTCTCCTTTTGTTTACACTGACTCTCCCAGAATACTGTAAAATCGGGGTCCTTTTCCCCTCAGAATGTCAATGAATTGTTTTCAAGCAGCCCTTTTTTTTTCCTGAAAGTTCCAGCTCTTCTGTGTTTTACTGTCATGAGAGTCTCACTGGTTAAAGTACTGTCACAGATGCTCCATGATTTTTTCTTCTTTTCATTTACTATGACTGCTAAATTATAAGATACTGATTGTGCAGAGAAGAAATAAAAACAATTTCCTTTGTCTTACCTTCTCCTCACACTTATAGAGATCATTATTTCCCCTTGGGTGATAATGAATTTCAGTGCTCTCAAAAGAGATTCAGACTGGAGAAAACAGAAAAGAAGAGGCTTTTTAATAGCTTATTGGCAACAGCTTTATTTAAACTCCCCCTGCCACCACCTGTTATCATTTCCAATATCCCAGGTCAAACAGAAAGGATTAATAAATGGATACAACCTTGACTCAAACACTGCAAATGTAGGAGGGCTTTGCCCCTTTTCGAGCTGGTTACTCTAACAGTTTAACTGGGCTGCATCAGGAGAGGCATGAGCAGCAGATCTAGGGAGGTGATTCTGCCTCTCTACTCTGCGCTTGTGAGGCCCCATCTGGAGTACTGCATCCAGTTCTGGGCTCCTCAGCATAAAAAAGATGTGGAGCTCTTGGAGCGAGTCCAGAGGAGGCCACAAAGATGATTAAAGGACTGGAGAACCTCCCCTATGAAGACAGGCTGAGTCAGTTGGGATTGTTCAGCCTGGAAAACAGAAGGCTTCAAGGGGATCTTATAGCAGCTTCCCAGTACCTAAAGGGGAATTATAAGAACAGAAGGGGAGAGACTTTTTAAGCGGTCAGACTGTGATAGGACAAGGGGGAATGGTTATAAGCTGAAGGAGGGGAAATTTAGATTGGAGATTATGAGGAGGTTCTTTCCCCAGAGAGTGGTTAGGCACTGGCACAGGTTGCCCAGAGAGGTTGTGGATGCCCCATCCCTGGCAGTGTTCAAGGCCAGGCTGAATGTGGCCCTGGGTGACCTGGTCCTAGTGATTGACATCCCTGCTCAGAGTGGGGAGGTTGGAACTAGATGATCTTTAGGGTCCCTTCCAACCTGGCCATTCTATGGTTCTATGCTCCATAGTGAAAGACAAGAGCAGACAATGACTCTGAGCATCCTGTAACTGCCTTTACCCAGGTAAATGCATCAAATTTCCCAAGTTTGTGAACATCATTTAATTATACATGCAAAAATGATAACTCATACGCAGAAAAGAAGTCTGGCAATGTAAGTCACAAGCCAAGCTCTCTAATTAATCCTCTATTGTGTCGACAGACACTATTTTATCACTGTCAATGCAGATAAGGCTGCTGATAGTCATTTAGCAAACAGAGTGTTCTGAAAAGTTGGGAGGCCACCAGCATACAAACTGTTTGAATCAAAAAAATAAAAGGTAGTTATTTGTGATAATAAATAAAATTTGAAGGTCTCAAAAGCCAAGGATATTTGCTTAACTGGAAGTGAAAAGAAATTTCCTTCCTGGAAAACTACTGCGGGAGAGGGAAAAAAAAAGTATATGGAATAATGCTGAATATAGGGAATTTCATGTTACTATAACCAGGAAAATGAAAATAACAGTATCTGTCTGATCATCAATTATATAAAGGCCTTATATACTATACAGCCAGCAGGACATTTCCACAATTCAAGATTTATTTACCTTTAGGAAGGGCAGGTAGATAAAAAGAACTAATGCAAACAGCAAGTAAACCTAATCTGTTTCCCTAGATAATACCAAGAAGTTAGTAAGTAACATCATTGTCTGTGGCTGCTCTGATATATATGCTGTTAGTATGTGTATTTGGTCTGCTCTGGTGGTAGCCAGGATAAGATAAATTGTTCTTGCTAAACCAAAATTAGGTTGGCCAGCTTAGCAGATTTTATGAGCCAGAACTTCTTTTCCAAGGATTCTTGGTACACAAATGGTATATTACTTGTCATAACAAACCTTGAGAGGGCCAGACATTGTTGAAAGCCTTTGGCAGATATTTGAATAATTTATTTTAACAGTCTTTCTGCTTTGTATTGTTAGATTATGGTCAGACCCAGCCTAGTTTTTTTTGCTTTTCTTCAATCAAGAGTACATAAGCATAAATCTAACAACTAAAACACTGTTTGATGGGTCACCACATCAGGGAAAAATCATAATAGATTGTTCTTACAGACTAAAGTCCTGCTCTGTAAGCATAATCATTCCTTTGGGACAAAGCAAGGGATGTCAATATACTGTATCTCAGTGGCATCTGACTGCAACAGTTACTCACCTAGCTGGTCTACGTTCTTGAAAAGGACTCTCCAGTAGTGCTGGCTCTGCTAGTGACCTGTTCTGTGGCACTGAACATGTCCAACTTACTTCTTATCTTCCTCATCTGCACAAAGATAAAACCCCCATATATTCCATTAGGACTCTCAAAAATCTACAAGTAAAAAGAATGTTGTCATTTTATTTATTAATAAACATTCATTATACTTACAGAACAAACAGAAACTCTATGAGTACTAACTGCATAAATTCACAGTATCAAAAGATGGTACAGACTGCAAGTTTGAACAAGTAAATCTTAACAAATTAGTAAGACAACTGTGAACTCTGACAGAAAATGTGTTTTGTTGCTAAATTCTTCTGAATTTGGATTTCTTGAAAATTAGGATAAACACAATTCATTTTTCTGAATATTAAAGGAATTACAATAGACACATTATAAATCATGAAGAGTTTTGAGTGCAGGTCTTCACTGACCCTGTATAATGTGCTGCCTAACCCACAGACGTCCCCAGCACAGAGTCTATCATGCTATTATTACTTTTAACAGTGCATCTTGTTGCAAGCAATGTTACTGGTTAATTCAGTTGGCCTGATTTAAAAAAATATACTTTTTCCCCCCTCCTTTACATAGTGAGCTTTTTTGATTGGCTACTTATAAATGGCTATAACTGAATAGCAAACATCTTTAGTTAAATTAGTTTCTAAAGAATGTTTATAGTATTTTCCTCCTCTGGAGACTCTAAATGACGTTTTCTTTGTAGAAATAAGAGATACACAAAAACAAGTCAACCCTGCAAACCTTTCTTTACCTGCAAATCACTTAAGCAAAGATGAATTATATGAATCAGACTGCATTTGGAATAAATTCACTTCAGTTACACATGCTTAGAGGACCTCAGAAAGTATTAATATATTGATCACAGCTGTTTGAGATAACGGACTAGAAATTCTTTTGTCACCCATGGCACTAGTAAAATCTTTAGAAAACATAGTACACTGCTTAATAAGATTTTACAACCTAAGACAAAAAGAAATAGAGAAAAAGAAGAGGAAAAAGAAACTACTTGCCTTAATAGCAACGAAAGGAAATTAAAATTCTTGAGGCATTTCCTCCCTTTAAGAAACATCTTCACAAATATAGGAAAGAAATTCAGAAGGCACTTGTACCTTGAAAATGTCAAAAGCTCATCTTCTGGGATATTTTGAAATTTGTGATTTAGTTGTTTATTTTTAACTACTGAAATGATGCAGAGTAGCACAACCTGCCTTTCTCCAAACTAACCAAAACCCCACGATAAGAAAGGTTTCCTCTTTCACCAAAAATGCTTTAGATATAAAAAGCAACAATTCCACACTTTTTGTCTGATCACAGTTAAATACCAACTAAGAACAAAATGCTGAAACATGCACTCACTCCACATGCTACCATTTTTATGACCTATTATTTACAGGCCAGGTTTTCAAGAATTCTCTTCCATTTAGGCATCTAGAGTGAAGGAAAGATTCTTTCAAAACAGATTTTTCCCCAGTGGAACAAGAAGCAATAGCACATATCAGCATCTTCTGAACAGAAAGCCCTTCGTGAGGAAGAACTATCTGTGGAGACAGTACTTAATTCTGTCTGGCCCTGTATGATGATCATCATTTTAATAAGATGAATACAAGCATGACAGAAAAGATTACCACTCTTCATCAGATGAACATGTATGACAGTAGGTGCACACAGATAACAAAACCTGATTTTGCACCAATAGTGGCTCTAAGATGGTTATTTTAACTTTGCAGCTCATCTAAGTAGGTAGTTAATGACTTTTTGTTGTTCTTTAAAGCCTTCCCAGTCTCATTCCTTTAGAAAAACAACCCTCGGATCATTTTCACTGATGGATATAATTTCAGATATACCTGATCCATGGGATGTTATACTTAAAACAATGTACAAATACCATGACAGTTAACTTCCATTAAACACACTTCTATCACCCATAGGTTGTTTTTTCCTATCTTATTCTTTTTCCCTGGGTTCACGAGGTTTTTTTGTTGCCTTTGATATAGCAACTTAAGCTATTGCTTAACAGTGCTACTGCTTAGTAAGAAGCTATCACTAAGCTGGTGTGAAGGTAGAATTGAACCTGTTGGGATTAACTGCTGGATAAGTACTTCGCCAACATAAATATAGCCATAAGAAATCGATCTTCAGTACCTTGTGTGAATTACATCAATAAACCACAAGCATGTTCTGTTAACTCAGAAGTCATATACAGTTCTGAGTTATCTACATTTCACTGGTTCATGTCCACAGAGCACACTAAAGACAAAAAATTTACAAAAGCATAAAAATGCAGTAGAGAATTAAGACCTTAAACTTCTAAAAACCTCTTTGTGCAATCACTTTACTGGATAATATAAACAAACATATAATGCTTGAGGTAGGAATAAAAGGTGAGGGAATATTATTGATTTGTTACAGGCAAAAAGCTTGAGCTGTGTGACTTAGAATCCAAACAGACAGCATTCCCTTGCTTGCCAGTACTCAGTAAGGTCTGGAAGGTACTCTTTTAAAAGACAGAAAGCCTCAGACTCTTTTCAATCCATTTATCACTCTGGTTTTGGGGAATTTCACTGAGAATTTCTAATAGTCAGCTTTCTTTAACACAAGACAGATACCTAGGACAACTCAAAAAAATTCATCTATCCTGGTTTCTAATGGCCTTTCCACAACCAGTCCTTTCAACTCTTATTCTACAGGTAACAAAACAAACAAGATCTGTGCAGGTTTCATATGCAGACAAGCTGAGAACATATTAACGTAGCAAAACCAATCAAAAACATTAAAAAAAGGGGAAAATATCTTCAAAGTACTAGACTCCAACCTCCTTACAACCTTCTATCTCGGCTCGCCTCCAGCAACCTAGGTGATCCCTTCATGCTCTATCTACACCCATCCCTACAAGTAGCCATCTCTATTCTCTCAGATGCCTTTCTCAACATTTTATGATACTGAGTATTGTGGAATGACTATAAAGAAACCATCCTACCACAAACTGTTGCACCGAAGAAAGTCAAGCAGAAAGACAAACCCCTGGTTTAAATATCCCAGCAGGCATCTACTGAGCTGGCAACATTGATTAGACACCACAGTTTCTGAGAGTTGTACGTCACCAAACCATACAGGAAACTTGTAGATAGAAAGTTAGAGATTTCCTAGATTATGCATCACCAAAATGTGGTGTTTGAAGGTTCAGTGACAGGCTTACACACTTAATGACTTTTGCAAGACTGACTCTTCACTTCTTTGAAGTTAAACTAATGACAAAATATCACAGAAGTAAGTTGGTTCATTCTTAGTTTTCAGATATTTTCACAAGGAAAACTTCTAGGGAGTATCATCAATAACAACTGTGAAACTTCTGTCTCATCCTGACCATCAGTCTCACAAAGCACCTTTCGAAGTCAGTAAAAAATCTTCTATGAAGGATCAGGACTTTGGGTTACTTGTGGCTGCCTGAGTTTTCTACTTGATTTCTCATTTCCTTCCTCTAGCTGTGACCACCACAGAAGAAAGAAAAATATTAAGACACTTTCTGCCTTGTAAATTCAGTTCTCAGATCTGTGACTTGTGCAGGAGATGATGAATAGGAATCTAAATGCAAATGGAGAATGAAGGAAACTTCCAAAATGCATATGTTATTAGAAAAGGGGATCTCTCCCCTTGACTGATACTGCCATACAATGTAGCTTTATATTAATGGCCTGTTATTTATGAAATTTATAGCTACAAGTTGACCCCTTTTATTATCTTTCCCTAAGGATCTAAAATATTGAAAAAAACCCACTATTCCACATCTTGTGAAGTTACAGAGAAAAGATGTGCCTATTATCAGAGGCAAGCACAGTGATTTTCCTAATACTCAGCATTTCAGTACAATAAAAGTTAGTTTCATTTAAAACATCTTTCTTGCCTTTTCTGTTTGCACTGTTTATTCCTACTCTTACAGCAACAAAAATTAGAACCGTGAATGGAATGCAAAGCTCTTTCTGCCCTAGCAACACTCTTTGGCTGACCTCAACAGCTTAACTAAGAGAAGCAATAAACATCAGGTCACACAGGAGAGAAGATGCTATCATATTTACTAATGAGAAACTGGAGGTATTTGCTAATACAGTAAAGAAAATTTTATAAACAGCAAAGTTGAACTCAATAGATCTGATATGTGCTGGAGCATTATGGCACATGAAGGACAGAAAGGTGATTCAAGACAGCTAGCATGGTTTTACTAAGGGCAAGTCCTGTCTGATCAATCTATTGGCCTTCTGTCATCTTTAAGGCCTTTGCCACAGTTTCCCGCAACATCCTTCTCTCTAAGTTGGAGAGATATGGGTTTGATGGGTGGACTGTTCAGTGGGTAACAAATTGGTTGAATGGTCTCATCCAGAGGGTGTCCAGTGGATGTTTTTGTGTCCAGATGGACATCTGTAACAAGTTGTGTCCCTAAGGGGTCTGTAACTGCCACCAGCGCTGTTTAATATCTTCATCAACTACATTAACAGAGGAATTGAGTGTACTTTTAGCAAGTTTGCACATGACACCAACCTGGAGCCCTTGCCCCAGTGGGAGACACTGAGGGAACTGAGTTTATTCTGCCTTGAGAAGAGGTGGCTTCAGCCTAATAGCACTTAGCAGCAACCCCTGCAATTCAGAATGAATGGTGTAAAATACACAATAAAACTAAGGGGAGGAAAGGAGTAAAAAGATGTTTGGCTGAAGGTGAGCCTGGGGAAGGGATAGGAAAGGTATTTCTCTAATGGTTAACTTGTCTGTATTTTCTTTTTTTTTCTCAATTTGAAGCAGTAACTAAGTTTACATTAATTGCCAATAAATTAAATAACAGTTCCTGAGTCAAGTGAGCATGGCAAACATGGAATGATTTGATGAAATATATGCTTATCCTTGTATTAAATTCGGATTAATTTTAGAAGCTTACTGCTGCATAAAAATACTTCCTCTCAATGCCAAGATGCATGCATGTTCCACTACAGTAGTAAAATTAGTCCATGCCAACACTGTACAGAGGACTACACAAACTAATACTGACCTTCCAAATAAATAAATGCTGTGTGCTTGACTGCATATTCATTAACTGGACAGTACTAGTATTGTCATTAGTTTTATTATTTCCTCTGAAGTACCAAAGAGAGATATTTTCTTAAAGTGTATGGTTAACGTGCTTGAAAACTCCATCCACTAATACAGAACTCTTAATAGAAGAAAGGACATATTACTAAAAACTTCACAATGAAGTTAACTTTAAGTTGGAAACAGAAAAACAAAAATAAAGTCAAATTCCATAGTGAAACACTGTTTTTCAGTAAAGAAAGAAAACAAATGACATATGGTGCAAAAAGTTTGCAGTTATTCTAATTATATGTTACTGAAAGTTTGTCTACCAAAACTACAAATCCTTTCCTCTCTAGCCACCCCCAAAAAACCCAGTAAAAAGGCTACCAGCAAACCAAACCCCACAGCTGTGAGGTCTGAAAGTACTAACAAATTCACAAGAACTGATTCTCATGTACTATGAATAAGAATGCTCTTCAGAGCTGTCAGACATAAGCTGACAGACAGAAGGATTGCAATGATCTAGCCCTACATAATGATCACTTTGGATATCAGGCAAGACGTGTCTCATGTTTGGTCTGTTCTGATGGTTTCTGAAAATTCTAGATACTGCAAGTTTTAACAATGAAACTTGATTTTCAGGTAGGCTCCAATCTCTCTGATAGGACATTGCTGATCATTTCTGCCCTCAGTTCTGTCAGGATCCAAAAACTTGTCAGTCCTCTGACTGCTATTACATGATCTGTTAGACATGATCAGAACAGGCCTCAACTCAAACACAGTCTCTGATGCAGTAACATCCATTCTCTAGTAAGTTAAGCTTATATGGTGTGGAATAAACATAGCCTCTAGTCCATCTATTACCTGAGAATATTCATGTTTTAGACAGTTCACAGATGGATAGCAAACTCTCCAATGAAACTCCATTATTTTGCATGAACTTAACAAGATTTAGTAAAGCCAGGAAGAGAAAAAAGATGTGACTAATTTAAAAGTTCAGCATGGGGAAGCGATGGAGACCTGGTTTCCTAACCATACCCTCACGGAAACTTTTAAGTAATTTATCCTACATATCCTATATTACTAAAACCTTGTCAATCTTCAGAAGTTCCTTGAAGAGGAAATAGATGGATTTCAATCTTCGCTCCTTGTCTCAACTGCCCAGCATTTCAAGAATCAATTAACAAAACACTCAGACATCCTTGCATTTAGTGTGACAGGGTAAGAGATGGGCAGAAATTCCAATTTGTCTACAAGTATGGCAAGACAGCTCCAATGGAAATGCATGGATATGTCCACAAATGTGTGTGTGTGGGGTGAACTTTTTTGCCTGGAGTAACTCAGGTTGGAAGGGACCTCAGGAGGGCCTCCAGTCCAACATCCTATTCATAGTAGGGTCAGCTGTGGAATCAGACCAGGCCAATACACTGTCTACGAGAGGTGATTCCATAGCCCCTCTGGGAATTTGTCCTAAAGGTTGATTGATAAAACTAGTATAGTTAGCTATACTTGCAGAGGGCAGTTATGAGGACAGCTAAACCAGACCTGTTTTTTTGGTTGGGTTTTCTTTTTCCCCCGACAACAACAAATGGCCATACCTCCTTAGGATACATTTATAATGCACATCTCCCACCTGAGCCACTTCTGAAAAATATATTTTAAGTTACCTGAGCCTCACAGACCATTGTTTGGCTTCTACACATGCTTTGTTAATGTACTAGCTTTCCTAAAGCTAGAGAGCAACTTTAAGCACCACATAGTGCAGAAAGCACAGCAATCTGCTCTGGAATATAGAGGGTCTTTTCACCAGGATGACAGCTTCACATTAGCTAATCAGGAGAACCATCTGACATCTCCAGTTTGCTTAGAAGCAGAGTTTTAAAGGTGGCAAAGGAAAAAAAAAAAGAAGCAATCTAGATCCAGCCACCACTGGACTGGAAAATATGGCATAAAGCTTCAACATTTACATCTTAAATTTAAACAAAACTGAAAACAAACAGTAAACAAACCCTACTATGCATCACATTTAGATACATTCCTTAGCATCCCATCTACACTGCAGAGTTCTTCTCTACATCTCAATTAAAAGACTCAAAAGAAATGAAACTTTACTTGGTCTTTTGAATGTATCTTTGTCAAAAAGGGATAAGTAAACTTGGAATAAAAAATTTCCAGTACAGTGTTGTGGTCTTCAACATCACTGTTTATCTTCTAGTTATGGCTGTCATGTAAACAGCTCTTAATATGCCTACAAATTCTCCAAAATGGCAGAACACTGACACCTAATTGCAACACAGTTAGCTTTACGGTTCAGATTGAGTAAATATGATATATTTATACTATACAATATGTACCTGGGTGGATAGGTACAGGCACACATACAAATACAAAGAGAGGGAAAGGGGATGACCATACACTCTGTGTTATTCTGACACAATTCAATCAAGAATTAATTAAAAGGATTCATGCATGTCTATTAGCTATTCTCCAGTTTACATTTATTGACATATTGAAACTGCATCTTTAAGAGCTTCTGAATTTAATGTTAAAAAAACCCCGAAAATAAAAAGAAAGAAGAAATATTTTCTAGAGAACTAACAGACTTATTCTTTAATAGGTATTTTAAAATCAATGCCTTTGTTTAAAAACAGTATTATAAAATCATTATTAACACAAGTACTAGTGATCTACATTCCATTAGTCCATAAAACTTGATAAACTATCAATAGTTCAACAGTCATCAGCATTTTTCGGACTGCTTTATGATACAGATAGATTGAGTAGGCTGAGCTTTAATTCCAGTTTTGCAATAATGCCCCTGGCAAACGTGAGCTGGCTTTCCAATCACTGTAGCAATGCAGCTGGAAAAACCCAACATATTTTACTGTGAAAGAGCATAAACAAATAATTTTCACTTCACACTACCAGGATTCATTTTATTTTTTAAGCAAGTACTCTTTCTGTACCTTTAAATATTTCACTGATTATTTGCCTGCTAGAAATCAGGCATGAGTAGAGTAAGGTCAAAAATTCCTGTCTCTGAACTTTCCTAACTGACAGTCTAAGGACTGCATACCTGCTGATGACAAACCCATCTCTGTATATTCTTTATGATGGGAGCACTAAGCATCTTCTGTTTCTATGGTTCTGAAAATCAACACCATTAAATATTCCCCTGAGAAACTGTCATGCATTTGCCAGCGCACAAACACGATACTCTTTCTATTTTGGGGAAGAGGAAAGGGCTAGAATAATTCAGGAGAAAATAAACCTAGGTGAGGAATGGCATGTTGATTTACATAAGAAATTACTAAGTCTTGTCAGCTAATTCAAGTTTTAGCTCAAATAAAACCCCTAAGTAGTAGGAACAGAAAACAAATTTTCAGCATGAGCAGAATAGTAATGAAAAAATGTCTATGGGGTTTTATTAATAATGCATTAAATTAAAAATGCACTGTCTGAACATTGAACAGAAAACCTGATAGCTGATGAAGTAACAGCTATCATTTGTTCTTATGATCAGTGCAAGAGCAGTACTCAAGGTTTCCATCCTGCTGATGAATACACACAGTGGAGAGAGTGCCAAACCCCTGAATTTGAGCTCTACACCAAAAAGAAAACAAAAGGGCAAAAGGAAGGAGTTACTACTCTTATTTTAATGATGGAGAACTGAGGCATGGAACACCAGTGCAGTCCAGATTTAATGCTTACAGGTCACATGTATCTCTAAAATTGTAATGCTACTCTCAAGCCACTAGAAATGAATACTTCAAGAGATTCCAGTGAATAACTTTACATGATCAGCACAAATGCACTCATCATTTGCATTTTCAGATGGCTTAAATCTCACCTGTGTATCCAGTGCTTCCTGTTTGCTGCAGCTAGATCTTTCACTAAAACATCTAAAAAATATAAAAACCAATAAAATAAACAGAACAAAAATGTACATTCTTCCTTCTTGGATTCTAATTAAGACATTGTAGAAAAAATCTTCCTTCAAAAATACCACCAGAATTGCTAAGTAGGTGGTGACAAAAGGCTAATTTAAGTAAAAACAATAAAAGGAGATAACTATGTAAATGTAGTGCCCACAAAATGCCTCTTCTATTCTATCATTTAAGAACTGAATCTTACAAAAAAAATATCATTTTTCTGTGCAGAAAAAAGTTTTATTAGGAGTTTAGAAGCATATGCTCTCTCTTTTCTGCACAATATTATTAAATACTTTGTAAGTTCAGATTAGATACCAAGTAGTCCATTGAAGGTACTTAAGGCCAATTATTAATAATTAAACCACTCAAATACCAATGGCATTAAAACTTAAGAAGTAATTGCAAAGTACACTGCCAAGTTGCAGTGAAAGAAATCATATTACCAGTTTCTCCTCTGTACTTTGTATTTTTATGATTATCATTCACATCTCAGATCTCCTTCATATTCATGCAGTCTTAACAACAGCATTTCCACTCTGAAAGTTAAGTTCTGGCTTGCACTGTATCCTTAGTTTCTTGGTTCCAGCACTCTGCTTCCTCACTAGCTGGTTGATAATACTTAACAGGTAATAAGCTCATCCCTAACAGAAAAGAAGCTCTAGCTCTCCTCAATTCATTTGACTTCTTTCCTAGTTGCTCTCAATCCATACAAACAAAACAATCAAAACAATCCTCATTAAGACCAACAAGAAAAAACAAACAAACAAGGTGAACTGGTATCTGTTAGCAAACCCACATTCTTGTCAGAAAACATGTGCAGCCTGCTGGGCTCCCTGTAGGGTAAGACAGCAATCAGATTACTTGTATTTCTTTCTCTTTCTACTAGGCCTTTCCTCATGAGGAAGATGGCAGTGCCCTCAAAGGTATGATTTTGCTATAGCATCTTTGTCCAGTTAAAATGAAAGCAGCCTGTGTGCCTGAGGGACCTGCTAAAGAGCCTATACCCATGGAGAAAAGAAATTCCTGCAAACTCAGCAGGTGTGAAGTACAGAGCCTGTCTTCAAATACAAGACGTTAAAATGAACTTGACACTACTTTGTAAAAGCAGTTTACAAGGGTATGAAGAAGGTTTGAGGACTAGTCTTCTGAGCTTAAAACTTTCCCTACTCTTTACTGAAGGTCACAGTGATCATCCTTATGAAAAAATAAGAAGGGAATAATGTACCCAGAAGCACAAGGGTTGGTCCTAGAGAAGAGTGCAAGGTTCAGATATTGTAAGGAAGTAGATATGAAGAGGAGAGTATGTTTTGAAAGCATGGCATTTCAAAATACAGAGATTCAACCTATCTCAAGACCATGGCAGAGAAGACCACTAGGTAAACCTTTACTGAGTTGAAGGGTCCTGATTCCTTCAGCTCCAGGAGGTAACAAAGATTACTGAGGACATACATAACCTGTATAACTTCTGCTGATCAACAGAGCAGACTAGAAATATAAATCATAGAAAAAGAACGAGCATACCAGTCCTCCAGAAAGACTTTTATTTCAAGGATTTTATATATTAATACATGAAAAAATGAAGTGAATAAAAGGCATGCCTCCTGTATCACTAGGAAGGGAAAAACAGAAGAGAGAAGTCAGATCTCTAGTAGGATTAGTTTTCAATCATGTAGCTCCATCAAAAACAACGGAATCATAGCATTGTAAAACCAGTCTTAAGGATCAGATTTAGTAACATCAAAGTCTGTTAGCACATTGATCAAAGAAGATCAATATCTTCACAAAATGCTCAGCTGAGGAGGAATGACACTGAATTACTTGAGCTGAAGGAGTGTTTTCTGTGTTTGACTGGAGGCAAAGTCCTGTTTTATACCAGATACAACACCGAACATTATAGTTTCTACTACAGAACCACCTTCTTACTAGTTCACATTATTCATTGTTTGTACAACTTAGCATACCCCAAGGCATCCAACCTTGGGACCTGCAGTCTGCTAAAGGAAGTTTTGCTTTTCCCTTAAAAAAAAGTACCAAACCTGAATAAAACCTATGATTATATATTTATTTAGATATTTAACAATGAAAGACCTTGGAATACCTTAGAATACCAAACTGTGAATAAAACACATCACATTTTAATCAGTGCATCCCCCTTCAAACTCTCTTGACTTGCCTGGCCCACTGCTGCTGTATTTCCCCCTGGACTCAAATGCTATAGAAGAATGCAGTGAGAGCTTTAGAAAGGCAGTTGGTTTTGTAGGCTGATAAGTCAATATAAATAATAGACTTTGAATGGGAAATCCAAAAGACTATTTCCCTAACAGATCCCAGCATCATATCAGTGATGCCTTGCGGACTTCCTCCTCTACCAAAGTTCAACTGCTTAGCCAATTCCCATTTCCTCCAGCAATCTTACAGATGTCTGCTTCAATTTCTATCTGTCTTTCTTTACAAAGTCTGTGAAAAGGCAGTTTTCACCACAAAGTTGTATGAAAGTATTGACTAAAACTTCTTTGTCAGTACATACAATACCAGCTGGCTTCAGGAGGTTATTTCTCATAGCATGTTTATGGAAAGGAACTTTTAGTGAGGATCACAGTTTACTTCTCAATCTCTCAGTGAGTACTAAAAATAACCCCATGTTTTTAAGACATCAGTATCACTTCAACACTACAAATGAACTTTCACCATGATACTATTCCAGAGAAAAAAGGAGAGATTTCAACAAGCTTCTGGACTGAGTGCTTTTGTACTATATAATTGCAGCCTGTAACATCCATCTCCTTCTACTGTAATTTTCCACATCTAGCTGTATATATATGAACCTCTTCTGGCAAATGTTTCACCAGACAGTACTGTCTGCAAGTGCGAAAACTTTTAATCCCCTAGAAATCAAGACAATAAATTCAAAAAAGCTCTTATTGACATTTTGGGAAAAAAAATAGCATGTATTCAACCAGTGTTTCTCCCTCCTTTTCCCTTCTGCTCTCTTGGCAACCCTGCATTTTTAGGATGCTGAAATGGAACATAGATTAGTTGCAAGTAATTTGGGTTTCCTTTTCTTCATGGAATTATCTAACTGCAATGGTTACCATTAATAACTAATTAAAACTTAAATTGCATCCTCTAAGGACATAGTCACATTAAAATGGAATAGAAAATAATGCCTGGTTGCAAATCCTTTGTTTACACTGTAGCTAATCAACCCACAGAGCTGGGATAAGAAGAGTCTGCATATGACCCTGGTATGAGTAAGTCCAAGAGCAAAGGTGGCCGAGTCCTGCAAGTTCTTGCCGACATGGAAGAAGTCTCAATCCAACAGTGTTCTGGCCTGACAGCAGTGTAACCCAACTTTGAAGAAAACCACCTCATCATGTGCAACGCTGTAGAATTGCAGACAGGTGTGAGAGAACTTGTAAGTTACCTTGACCCTAAGATAAGAGGAGGTCTGACTGTGAACCTGATCTAAATCTTCCTAGGCATTAAAAGACCTGGTACTTTTTGCTGCTGATCTAGGGACAAATTTCTGGATGACCCTCATCTTGAGAAGATTTCTAAAGGGTGCGTCTAAGATCTATTGTTACAATCCTAGAAGTCCCAGTAAGATCATGGAGCAGATCGTCCAGGAAGCTATGCTAGGGCACATGGAAAATAAGGAGGTGACTGGTGACAGCCAGCATGGCTTCACCAAAGGCAGATCGTGCCTAATAAATCTGGCGGCCTTCTACAACATGGTTACAGCACTGGCAGGGATAAGGGAAAAGCAATCAATGTCATCTATCTGGACTTGTGCAAAGCATGTGACACTGTCTGACATGACATCCTTGTCTCTGAATTGGAGAGAGACGATTTGATAGATGGACCACTGGACAGAAAAGGAATTGGCTGGATGGCAGCACTCAAAGAATTGTGGTCAATGGCTCGATGTCTGAATGCAGATCACTGATGAGTAGTGTCCTTCAGGGGTCGGTACTAGCACTGGTGCTGTTTAACTTCCTTGTCAGTGACATGGACAGTGGGATCAAGTGCACCCTCAGCAAGTTTGCCAATGACACCAAGCTGTGTGGTGTGGTCAACATGCTGGAGGGAAGAGATGCCATCCAGAGAGACCTTCATAGGCTTCAGAGGTGGGCTCCTGTGAACCTCATGAAATACAACAAGGCCAAGTGCAAGATCCTGCACCTGGGTCAGGGCAATCCCAAGCACAGTTACAGGCTGGGCAACGAGTGGATTGAGAGTAGCCCTGTGGAGAAGGACTTGGGGATGTAGGTGGACGAAAAACTGATTATGAGCCAGCAATGTGCACTTGCAGCCCAGAAAGCCAGTTGCATCCTGGGCTGCATCAAAACAAGTGTGCCAGGCAGTTTGAGGGAGGTGATTCTCCCCCTCTACTCTGCACTCGTGAGACCACACCTGGAGTACTGTCTTCTGCTCTGGGGGCCCCAGCATAAGACAGACATGGACCTTTTGGAGTAGGTCGAGAAGAGAGTTATAAAAATGATCAGAGATCTGGATCACTTCCCTTATGAAGACAGGCTGAGAGAGTTGGGGCTTTTCAGCCCGGACAAGAGAAGGCTCCGTAGGGACCTTCTTGCAGCCTTCCAGTACTTAATGGGGGTCTACAGGAGAAATGGAGAGGAACTCTTTATCAGGGAGTATAGCGATAGGATGAGGGCTAATACGTTTCAACTGAAAGAGGCTAGGCTTAGATTAGATAATAGGAAGAAATTCTTTCCGGTGAGGATGGTGAGACATGGGAACAGGTTGCCCAGAGAAGTTGTGAATGCCCCATCCCTGGAACTATTCAAAACCAGGCTGGATGAGGCCTCCAGCAACCTAGCCTAGTGCAAGGTGTCCCTGCCCATAGCAGGGGTGTTAGAACTAGATGATCTTCAAGGTCTTTTCCAATCCAAACCATTCTATGATTCTATGAAGTCAAATCTCCTTTCTTTTGACATGAATTCTGTGGGTCTGGATACTTAAATTACTGGTAGATGCTCCCTGTAAAAATTACCTCTTTTCATGCAGAAAGAAGAATTCTACATCTGCTGATTAAATAATTAAAAAAGAAAGTTATTGTATAGGATCAAGGGTCTATCTAGCCTAATTTGCTTTCTCATAGGACCAGATGCTATGGGTGCAAAAATAACCTTAGTTCTGGCATTTAGTATCTCTGCAAACATAATCCATTCCCTTGTGCATGAGCTGTAATTATCTTTCATTACATGATCACAACTGTTTTTCCAGCCTCAGTTATTGCTGAGCATGAATGCTGGTCAATTAAGCACCCAGCAGGTATTATTTTGTTTAATCCTTATTGTTCTTTATAAGACATGTTAACAAGTCAGAATATTTACTACAAGCTATTCAACCATTAGTTTAAAGACAGAATGACTAATTCTGGATGAACTTTTCCATGTCTTCCATCCTTGTAATATTTCATCACGTCACAAAAATTAATGCATTAATCTGTAAGGTACCCCTATAAAACAATACTGAATTATTATGCCTAATTTACAGAAGAATTAAAAGAGAGAAAATCACCTTAGCACTGAAAGGTAAGTAACTATTTGGATGGGACTTCTGAAAATCAGATCTCAAGTCTGATGAGGAACACTAAAAGGCATTGGTGCATTTGATGCCCTCCCAGCATCTACACTGCTCAGTTGTCTCACACTCCTGTTTGAGTCACTGCACACCAACAGTGGTAAGAACACCACAGTTATGTTTTACTGTAGTTATCTTTTGTTGTTCCAATATCATAGCTAGCACGTACTTCCCATGATTGCACTTTCCCCAAAACAGTTAAAAATATGTAAGTTTTTAACAGCATCTTTTACAAAGAGCTCCACAACTAAGTCATACAAAAAAAAAAAAGGCAAGCATTAATTACTGTTAATGAAAACAAGAGATTGCTTCTATTCTGTGATTTAAACACTCCCAGAGCGTGCATGTTTTATCACAGCAATGTTAATGGCAAGGTACTGCATCTCTGTAGATGACAGCTAATTGCTTTTGATGGAATAAACTCTATGCTGATTATTCAGTATCTTGGCAACTTAAAAAAAAAAAATACAACCTTATTTGATACCACACTCCTCAAAGAATGCATCCATGATCTCTAAGAGAAAAGGTGCTTCATGTCATTAAGGAATACTAAAAAAAATCTATTTGTCAGAATAATATTGTGCTTAAATCTGATAATCCCTGTGATATTTGTATATTAATACCTGTGGTAGTGGTGTAAGAAAAAAACCCCATGCCATACCATGAGTAACAGTCTGCTTCCACGATTTGCCTCAAACTCCATTGCTTTGAGAAGAAATTTGTAACCAGCTCCTAAAATGCAAATTTTCAGGAGCTCAATCTCCTGAAAGAAAGTAAGCAGCATATTATGGAAATAATTAGCCATGTAAATATTTTATAAATACAAAAAGGCCTACATTTGAGGGAAAGGAACAATGACATTATATAAGAAGCATGCTTTGATAAACCTACATTATACATTATTTTATATGTTTTGGATTTTTTTAAATCTGTTAGGAGATACCAATTAATTGCTAAGTGTACTTGATTTAGTATCCTACGTAGAATAATGACACATAAGTTTTCAGTATGTTTAGCCCTATATCATGTACAAAACATGTCTATAAATAGAACCAGACTTACAAGTGTTTCTTAATTTACTGTACTAATTTGTAAAGTTTCCAGTGACCTTGTATCAGTCTGCAGGTTGCTCATGAATTTATAGTTGCTAGTAAACGAAGAGGAAAATTTTGACACTAAAATGAGAATGTGGTCTTATTTTTTCTAGTTACAATTAAGTATATATAATATAGAAATGTCAGAATGCATTATTTGGATATGTCTAAATGTTGCAATAAGCAGAGCAGGATGAACTACTGAGGCCCTGGTGTTCTCACATAAAATGTCCTTCATTTACTAGCTTTATGTCCCATACCTCCTGTCATTTTGCCTTTTTCCTCCCTTAGAAAAGAACAGATAAATTAAGAGGCATTCACTGTTCAAATGTAGATGGATTCCTACTTAAATGTGGTGTTTGGTTCACGACTCTTTCTTTGAGATAACTGAGCTCTTTGTTTTGCAAGTCTTATGTTTCTTTCTTTGAGAAATTGCTCAAATTCAAGACAGGCAAAGAAAGAGGGTATCAGGTTCAGATGGATTCCAGTAGGGCAAGTGCAACTAGCTTGTTTTGGAGAACAAATCATAATCATGCCCACAGTTAAGAGTCATCTATGAGACCTCCATGAAGGGACAAAAGAAAGAAAATGTATCCATATGCAAATCCTGATGCCCTTAATTCCATCCTCTCTTACAGCTCCTGGTGAAGTTATGCTGCACATAAACAAACTGCAGATTATGAGACAATTCATTTCTGGAAACTATGTAGATGCCTAAATGATAGCAAGTAGACAAAGTGTGTTAGGGTCAACAACGACAAACATCTGCAGGGAGAGATTTGTCTCTCCTGCTTGAATGATAGGAAATCCTTATCAACTACCTGAAACTTGGACTGTAACTTTCACAGGGTTAACACTAAGCTACTACACTACAAGTAAGACAGCAATAAAATAAAAAGAGCTTTGGTTTTTGTTGTATCCCCTCCTCAATGGCAGAAATAAGCCTAGAAACACAGAAAATTCACAGCACATAAGAAGAGGAGACAGATGAGAAGAAAATTCTACAGATTGGTTTGGGCTGTGCTATTTTCAAAAAGACTTGAACACACAATTTCAAATATATTAAACTTGTGGCATAGAAGAAAATATAAGTCTGGAAAGGTAACAGGGCAATACCTGTCAAAAAGCAAAAAAGAAGGAAAAATCAAAGCCAGGAAATTTATTGTGCATGGCAGGAAGGAAAAATTGCCTTTAGGGCAATTTGTTTAGAGCAGAGAGAATACAAACAAACCTAGAAGAGATCAAAGAGAAAAAAATTAAGTCATGGTGAGAGAAAACACACTCAAAGATCTAGAAGAGAAAAGGTAGAAGAGTCAGGCAGCTATTTGGTGAGATCTTACACTTTATATGCATCAAAGGATGGACTTCAGAAGAAAGTGCTTCTGAGCAAGAAGACAGATTACAGAGCAGGTCAGCATAAATGATAGAGAATGGAGAATACAGTTACCCAGGACAGAAAGTAAAAAGTAACAGCTCAAAATAAGGGCTCAAATATGGGGAGGCAATTCTTCTGGATGCAGCAGGAGTATAGTGCAATGAGCTAGTAAGCTCTTGCTAGTGCCAGTCTTGCTAGATGGTGTCAATTTAATCTTTAGAAAGCATGAGACATTGTGAGTTCTTTGGGCAAGCACTTTTAATTTGCTTGTTCTCATTAATAAGAAAGACAGTTCCTGCACTCAAAGAACTGTTTCACTACACTGTCAAAATGTGAACTAGGATAACAATGCCTTCAGTATAAACATATGGGTTCTTCAGATTCAAGCAAGGCCTTACGTTCCTGAAAGTATACTTGAGTTTTCTCAGCTCTATATGTTGGTCTGATACAAGACACTGTCTCCTCACAGAAACTGTAAAGGATAAGTTGCAAATTTTAAACTACAGAAAGTGCAAATCAACACCAGAAAGCCATAGTCCAAAATGCTTTTCCAGTTAGAATAATCAAAGTCATCAAAAGGCTAGCAGAAAAATTCATTTTTTTATGTTACCTCCTACTACAACTGAGTATTTGTTGCTCACAGCTAGACCATAGTAGTACAATGATAACTTACAAAGTAATGTTCCACATGTAATTCCTCTTGCCATGTTTTCATTTGTAAAATATGGTAGAAATCTTGATTACTTTTTATTGTTCTGATTTGTGGCCTAAATCTTACCTCCTTTCTACTAGCTTATGGTCAAAAACACTACTACACCAAATCAACCATCATCAAATTTGGTCCAAGTCTTACTTTTTAGAGAGATTACTTATCAGTAATTATTTATTATGCCATTACTATAACACTCATCTTCCCATAAACCCTCTATCACAACGCTTAAAACAAGCACTGAAGCCTCCTTCTTCAGGATTCAGTTTTAATGAAGATACCTGTCTAATAATACTCTTTTTATATAACATGTTATTGCAATTTATAATATTACAACCTGAAAATAATTATTACCATTATGTATGTTTTTTTTCCAAGACTTTTGCAGCCTTCTGTATTCCCAGGAAAAGAATGGATTACAAAAAAAAAAACAAACCAGCAAAAGAAGATATCAGACTGCAAGGTATACATGCATTTTTGCATTAGTTACTGAGTAAATGATTTTTAAGTACAACCCAGTAAAAGCATTGTTTCAGGTGGAATTTTTGCTGTAAATAACTGTTAATTTGTCAGCATGATCTTCTTACATTGCTTTTTCTATAAAATTGATTTTTTTTCCAACACAGGACATTCTATGATTCTATATGCAGTATAGAAACATGTCTAAAGAATACTGAACTTAACAGGAAAAATCATTAAATCCAGTTAATTTAGGAATTTCTGTAAAATATCTTTGGAAGTGAGGTATTCTTCTGTTCTTCAACTGCTGAGAGCAAAAGGCAATCACAATTCACTATAGGAGGGCACCAGCACCACTGATTTCTAACCAGTGCACCTACATTTTTTAACAATGTGAGCCAATACCTTGTGGCCTTACAAGTGATCAAAGCTCCATTTTAAAGCTCCTGCAGGTATGCACAGTAGGAGACAGCCCTGCCTCAAGCATTTCACAATCTAAATCTGGACAGAAGGTTAAAAAAAAGTACATGAAGTAAATCCTATGCTGTCATGGACTACTGTGATGCCAAAACAAAGCACAAACAAGGCCCTTTTATAGTCTATTACATTACTGTAATAGCCATTCAGAAGGTTTCATTAAAGAAGTGAGGTTTTGACTTCCCCTGAGGTCACAGCCAAGTCCATCACTGCATCCAATGAATTTCATGCTTAAGTGTCTTTATCATTTTGCTTTATCTTATCTCTGTGATTACAGCCTTTTCCTTTTGAATAATCATTAAATGGAAAGATCAAAATATCACAGTATCACAGTATGTCAGGGGTTGGAAGGGACCTAGAAAGATCATCTAGTCCAACCCCCCTGCCAGAGCAGGATCACTAGACCAGGTCACACAGGAATGTGTCCACCAGGCAGCTCTTGAATGTCTCCAGAGAAGGAGACTCCACAGCCTCCTGGGCAGCCTGTTCCAGTGTTCTGGCACCCTTACTGTAAAGAAGTTTTTCNTCTCCATCTGCCTGCCACGCTCCTCTTAATGCATCCTAGGATGCCATTGGCCCTCTTGGCCACAAGGGCACATTGCTGGCTCATGGGCATCTTCCCATCCACGAGGACTCCCAGATCTTTTTCCCCAGGGCTGTTTTCCAACAGATCAGTTCCCAGTCTGTACTGATACATGGGGTTGTTCTTTCCCAGATGCAGTACTTTACATTTACCCTTGTTAAATTGCATTACGTTTCTCCCTGCCCATCTCTCTAGCCTGTCCAGGTCACTCTGGATGGCAGCACAGCTCCTGGTGTGCCGCCAGCCACTACTCCAAGCTTGGTATCATCCACAAACTTGCTGAGTTATCCCTGCTATTACAAACCAAGGTAATACCGTAAATGTGATTTACACACACACACGGGGAGTGAGGGGTGGTGTGTGTCCAAATCATATCTTTCTTGATATTTTGTTATTTCTTGATAATTCTATATTAAAGGCATCTGAATTACAGTGTAATGGAAGAGGCAGCTCTGCCCGTAACTCATATGGCCAAGACCATAATGCAAGGGCCCCCTTGACCATCGCAATCTATTTACAGCTGTTTCCACAGGGCAAGTATGACTCCACAACAAAATTAATTGTTCTCATTATACACCTCATCTAAATAATTTGCAAAGATCAGTAGACCACTGATGAAAGCTTCTTGTAACTTTCTTAAAGAAAAAAGGAAATTAAATTGTTACTTGAGTAGAAAACTTGTCCCATAAATTTGGCAAACCTCTCACTGTCTCTCCTGTATATTCTCCTTTCCTCAATGCATGCATCAAGACCTAGATGCACTACAGCAGGAAATTTATTTGCACAAATCCTGAAAACTATATTTGGTCTGAATTGTGATCTGGCAGGAGTGTTGCTGTCTTTGTCAGCTGTTCAAGAACTGTATGCTTTCAGTGAGAGACTCCTTGATCCTCCTGTATTGGAATCCAGCATTCTGAAAAACCTTTCTTAATTTCCACCATCAACAGCTATTACCAGAAAGGGCAGTTACTTCTAATTTATCTGTCCTATTTTTCTCAGCAGTTTTATCTAACATCATCTGTTACCCTGGGAGCTTACACAGGTCTGAGAGATTTGAAGATAAAAAATAACCCTACTTATTTTTCATTACTTCAGAAGAACTGAAAACTTCTACATTCTTTTTCAGGCAACTGAACTTATCTTACCTTACTACAGCCTAGACAACATTAAAGTAAAATTTTATATAGCATTACCTATAGATATAATTCTAAAAATAATTAGAAAGCCACTGACAGTAAAATAATGATGTTGTTTCTTTTGAATAATAACACCATCAGTCTATCACAGAAGTCATACATCATCTGTATTATGAGTGGAAAGAAGAGCATTCAGTGAAATGCATGATATTCAGTCTCAAAGCATGAGAAGGCATGCTATCATTCAGACAACTTCACAGGAAGAACAGCCACTACTTCAAGCAGAGTTTGTTTAGGTTTGTGAGGAGGTTTATCCCTCTAGTTAATAACACTGAAGCTAAAATTACATAAATCTTTGCAGTATTAGACCAAAAAGGAATAATATTAAAGCGCAATCCAGAATATGGTACACCAGAGCAAATGCACAAGATGAAACTAAGAGCCAGAGCGTGCAGCAAGTTAAAAACAGAACCATCTGTCAAAAGCTGTATGAAGTAAGGGTTCAGATGGCAGCAGAGGAAATAAACCAACAGAATGCTAAAAATGAAATTAAGCAAGGAAGCCACAGAAAGATATCTGCAAGAGATCATTTAGAAAGCACCAGTCAGATGAAAGTTGATAGATGTAGAAATCACTGTAATCACCAGCTTCCTTTGAGTTCCAGTTTACACAGCTCTCCATAACTGGCCTTATTTTAACTTGGTGTTAACTGAGAAGTTGATGATTAACCTAAGGAGAACACAAAAGATTTGTCTTAGAAAAAGTTCTCATCTCTACTCCTTGTAGCAAATTTAGTCCTCATCAGCAGAGATTATGCACAAAAGGTCAGATGAAGATGGTAGCAGCACAGGGAATAACTGGAAAAGCAGCTGTCTCAAGAAGTGGCTGTTCTTGGATGCCCTTAAAGAGCAGAGGGTTGATAACTCAGTGAAGAGATGCAGTGATGAACAGGTTACACAGAACAAACATCACAGTAGCAACTGTCATTGTTAGGTTGCAGAAGAGAAGTTGCATAAATCAAAATCAAATGTTCTGCAAGCAGGACAAAGACAGAAACAAAGGCTATAAGGGACAACTTCTCTAACACCAAGGTTATGGAAGTATCATAACTGAGGCAAGTACTTTGGCTAAAAATAAGGAGTGGTGCCAACAAATGCAATCCTTTCTAAAATCCAATTCTGAAAAGAAGAGTAAGTGCTACTAAGGATATTTAGTAGAACTGGTTAGCACTGCTTTGACACAGTGACCCAGCATAACAGTTTCCTTATCTGGTGATACTGCTTCAGTCAGAGATTATTGTCTAAGAAAAACTATCATTTATTCTCATTCCAAAGAAAGAGAAAAGTCCCCTTTCTGTATTTTTGTAGCAGCACCATACTGCATATGCTTATGTTCAATTTAGCACTCCCAAGATCCTTCTTCTCTAATACAGTTTCTTAGTCAGCATTCCCACATTCTATATTTTTCTTTGTGGCTTTTTACAGCAAGTGAGAACCTCTTTGTATTCATCTTGATTACATTTCACTCTGCTAACATCTGCTTCTCTGTTAACTGCTCTCTTTCCTGCAGCCTTTTATGTCCAACTTCACAAATGTTAGCAAGCCCTCCTAGATTAATTTTGTCAACAAATATGATTCACAGATTGGTGCAATCTTCATTCCCTCCTTTGTTTGCTTTATTTTCTCATGACAATCTTCTTGCCAAAATTTTAATCTAATGCATACATTGCTTCTGTACCTCATAAAAGTCTTGTAACTCATTAAATCTATATCTATTAGATCTCCTATTTTCACTGAATTTCTTATATGAAAACAGATAAATAGGGGTGCACAAAAGCAGACTTTGACTTACAGCACAATTAGTGTGTACTCAAATAGTGAGGGATGTGAACGCTACACAGTATTTCCTCAAATACATTTTAACTTTCATTTTATCAGCAATTTCTGATGTCTCTCTTTTTTTTTGCCCCACCTTGAAAAATGGAAGAGTCTTACTTACCACTTGTTTTTTGATCTGTACACACTTGTGACTGTAGTTCTGCATGTATGAAACAGAGCATTGAATTGGTCTGTTGGACTTGTGCCCTCTTCCATTCCTATTTATCTCCTGACATTCTTAACAAGTCTTCAAAAGATGACTGCCAACAATTCTAAAAAACCTCTTTTGCCAGTTGTTTATGAATTTGTGATCTGGCACTGCTGCCTTTGTACACTGAAATTACAAAAGGCGGTGAAGCAACAAAGTCGTACCAGCCAAATGCAAGGCACTGGCTATCCAGGCTCACTCCCCCATTCTTGCACCTTTCAGAATGCAGTCAAAGGGGAGAAGAGAAATCCTGTTAGAAACAGGAGAAAATAAAGCAGGTTTTACCTTTAATGAAACCTCAGAACTTCTACTTCTGGAGGTTTAGCCAACTTTTTTGGAAAAAGTACTTACCTAAAGGAAGAAGTCTCCTTTTCAAACTCGCTCCAAATACTGTCTTTATGCAGGCAATTATTTAAAAAAAAATGTTTAAAAAAATGTTTTAAAAGGCAAGAGATACTACAAAGATACCCACAGCCTACCCAAGTGGGCTCCCTGGGCTTCAAAGTGCTCTTCCATATTTTTACAAATCTAAGTATGGGCTCTTTAATATAAACATTATGAACAAGTCACTGATACAATTTTAAGAGCTAGAGTTCATGAATATGTATTAATTATAAAATTCAGTGTCTTCTACTGTGCAATAATTCCTTTTGATGTAATTTTTTTTTTTACAATAGAGATGTGAAGATATTCAGCCATTTGTTCTGGGGGACTGTTCTGAAATGTTCTAAATCTATCACTACTGGACAGACTTTGCTGCTGCTTTGCTTGAACTTCCTCTTTCTCAGCTACATCTCACTAACAGATACAGTTATGGTTACATGTACGGCAATACATTGTGTCTTCTCCTGCAGGTGAAGGAGATGACTTGAGTTCGTAATTGAGTTGCAATCAGAAAAATAAACCTTTAGGTTATCAATTAGTAATATTTTGTTCACACATTTGAGTGTTGTAATGATGTATAAAAACCCCTTCATGTCTCTGCCTATACGTACTAAAGGCTATAATACCTACCATATGGTTTTAGCCCTAGACTTTGGCCTGCTGAGATACTTGACTCATTGTCATTTTGTCCACTGTTCTCAGCTCAGAGATCACTGTTCCTCAGCTGGGACTATAGCTGGGCTGAGATCCTCCCTCTTCTATGAGATATAAGCTGTAGCTGACTGCTGCCAGCTACTGGCACCTCCCTTCAGCAGAGCAGAATGCCTGCCTCTAGTAAGAACAAATGATTAGTTAGGGGCATCACTTCTCAGCCTGAAGAGGACCTGAAAGCATCTCAAAATGTAGGTTAAGGATCACTACAGCCAAGAGTAAAGATTTAACAGTGTTAATACAGGAAAATTCATAATCCAAATGTAGACTATGATCCAGGCTTAAAATGCTATGAAACCATATTCCTCACACAGTACTCATTTCCTCATTTGCATAATATCCTTTCCCTTCTCTCTCTGTTCCTGTGTAATTCAATGACAGAAAAACACAGCACAGCTATTTTTCTTCAAAAGGTTGAACAAAGTAGTGGTTACATTAAAAGAGAAAGCTAAGATGCAAAAGTTACCTCAGCATTCAACTGTTTTCAACTCCTTAAAACACTTATCAGTTTTGAATATTTATGAGGACTGCCATCTGGCTGAGAGTAAGAGTGGCTATCATAATGCACTGCATAATTAAGACGACAATGATAAAGTGGTCCCTGACCACGCAGAGCAAAATTTGGTGAGGCCATGAAGTTACTGTGGCTCAGTAAGTACCTATTTGCATTATTACCTTAGTTGTACTGTATATAAAGGGCTATTCACTGCTGGCATGAAGGTGTTCTCAGCCCCTTATGCTCATTCCTGGCAATTCCTAAGCACTGACCAAGGACTGACTAAACCAAATATATTTTAAATATTATATAATTACCTATACATCTTTAACTTCTCTGACACAGGACCTGTACAGGTCCCACAAACTGGGTTTTTTCTCAGCACAATCAGGAGTGGCACTGCAAAGCAAGTGGAGTAGGAATTTCTTATAGCAGGCAGGACACCTTGCCTGATGCAGTTGCAAAGCATGAGAGAGACAGTCATCATCATGGCTAGGCTTTGCGAATGAAGATCCAGGGAGGGCTCCATCCACCCTCCTCATCAGCGCCTTTTCCAAGCACGCTGATAAAAAGAGGATAGCGGATAGCACCCTCGAGCCTGCACTATGGATTTTTTTTAGGTGAGACACAGCATGCGCAGAGCTGGACCCACCCTTTAGTCCTAAGGTTCATTTGCCAGGCCCTAGCAAGCTTGGACACTGGCAGCAAAGTCCTTAGGACGGAGGTTTTATTAGAGTGATGAGAGAGACAGTACATCAGAGTATAGGCACAGGCCATCTTTACATTTTTCTGGTGCTTTCTCTTGATGAGCTCACTCTTTCTCTTCTGGCTACTGACTGTGCAAATGATATTATTCAATCTGCTCTTCTGGCTACTGACTGTGCAAATGATATTATTCAATCTGCACTATGTTTTAATGTAATCCTTAATCTTGGCTCTTGAGAATAGGAGGGAAAAATGCTAACTGCTAAGAAGCAACTCATAGCAATTCCACAGCCACGTAACTTATTGGCAGAACAGAGATGTAAATTTGGCTCTAACAAGATGTTAATAAAAGCCACCACACAATCAGTCCATGAATTAGTTTGAGACAGGATTATCCCATTTTTTCCTGTTGAAGCTGTTCCACTGTGTAAGATGAATATTCATTAGAGTGAGAATTTGAACAAAGATGTGCTGATGGACGAGCACCAAACCCACGTCTTCTAAGTCCATCTCTCTCCTTTACAGCTGAGAAACATTTCTTCTACTAGCAGCTGCATTCTTACACAATGCTAAAGGTTTAATGAATCAGAATTCCTGATAAAACCAGTTAAAACACAATTCCTGACCAGATCTGACACACAATCTACATTTCGCTAGGGACCTGAAATATCGAGTAGTTCTTTTTTGTAATGTCTAATGCAATTGCAAAGAGTCTGATTAAATGAGGCAGAAACTAGATATATGACTCTGATGTAGAGTTTACAGACTACACTTCAGCGAGATCTCGTACAACTCTATTTTAATAAGCTTATTAATTTCCACTAAATTATTGTAAAAATACATGGTTCTGAGAAGGAATTGTAAGAGAGATTATTTTTAATAGAGAAATGCATATATTATTTAGTAAAGGAATGAACTTACTAAAACAGACAACTCATCATCATGTAAGGGGAAGTTAAAAAGTTAATTCTCAATCACAGCAAACATAATATAGGTAATGAGGAGGGTAATTGTCACTTCCTCATTGCCAAGAAAGAGATCCAGTATTTCCACTGAGTCAGTGGCTAAATTCCTTACTAACATATGACACCTAGCAGGTGCTGTCCTAAAGCACTTACAAGCTGAACAAAATTGATTCATTTTTCCTGCTGCTCGGGACCCGAGGGACAATGTAATTTACTGCACTTAGAGGAACTAAGTTACGTTAAATGTGATGACAACTTATTCTAGGCATCTTGCTGAAACAATACAGTCAACAAATGACAATACAATCATTTCTTTTCACACTCTGGTGTCAAAGTAATGTCCCCCGAAACCCTGATATCACAAGACCAGCACTAGCACAGCATAGAAATAAATATTAAGGAAGACTATATTAAATATAAACATAAGGAAAATAATTTAATAATATAACACTATAAATAATATATTATTACTAATAATGTAATAATAACAACATAATATAAATACCTCAAATATAAGGAAGAAGCAGTTATGATAAACAGTAGTTAATATTTGTATTTGTGAATGCTTGCTACTGACGTTGAAACCAACTTTCCCACAAGTCTTTGAAACTATTTAGCTGCATACACAGAAGTAGTTCACTTATTCTATGTTTCTCACATAATTCACTGCGTAAGTACATGAACATCCACATGTGAAACACACACGAATTCTGAATTCCTCACAAAATCTGGAGATTTATAGGGCTTCCAATTAAGTTTGAATATGTTCCTATAGATTAAATGTAACTTATTGTTACATCATCTTCTAGAACACAAATACTGTACTGTACAGCAACTTAGAACCATGTGAAGAGCCTCCTGTCTTGTCATCTAAACTTAAGACACATTATAGTTTTAATATTTAACCTTTAGTGTCATCTTCTGACAATCCCAAGGGCTCTCAGAGCTGGATAGCTGCATATCAAAACTATTCTTTCACCAAACTCCCAAACCTCGGATCTCACTAGATAGTCTCTACATGAAAGCAGTAGCTCTCCACTAAAAACTCTGAAGCACGTTAAAAATTTAAGCAAGTATAAACTAAACTGAATATAGTAACAAAACCAGTTATGTAAAGATCATATTTTGTTTGTATCTTCATTTTTATAATTTAGGTCAATAAAAAAAATCCTTCTGCTTTCATTTTTTACATTAATTTGCAGAACTACTTCTTTTTCCTGTATTTGCATTGACGAAAGAAGTCAGTCTGCCTTAAATCTACTGACTACAATTACATTTCTGAGAGCCAGGTAGTGACTGGAGAGGAGATTATCTAGTTTGTAAAAGATTGCAAATCTGAATATGCAAAAAAGCAACACAAGAGAATTGAACTCAGAAGATAAAAGGGCAAAGATTATATGAGTATTATCAGAAGGCTAAGTCTGCTCCAAATCCAAGCCATAAAACAGAGTAACATAGTGTGGATAAAGTATCTGGCTATCATTTCTTAAAAATGAACACTTATATCTAACAAAGGGTAAGTCCCATATATAGATGAAAGCTGTAACACCACCATCAGGCTGAGTTTAATAACAGTTTTTAGACTAAAAAGCCTCAAACAGTCTTATTTTTCAAAATATGTGTGAAACAAAGTTCTATAGAATCCTTACCATGCAAGGCCTCAGATTCCATCCCAGACAAAGCAAAGATGTTAGTGCTTCCATAGGTTTTCCCAGCACTATGGCACATAGAACAATTTCCGGAAAAAACAGTCCTCAAGCATGTGATGAAAGTGATGAAATCCCTCAACAGAACAGCTGAACACATAAACATATGGAAAACATAATTAGTAAACAATTGACAAGATGAAGTTTTCCTCATTAAGCATTTGCAAAACAACTCAGGAGAACAACACTGTAAAATTCAGTCTGTTGTAAAACAGTTTGCAAACAAAATAAAAAGCTAAACCAGTGTAGCAAATGGTTTGCAATGAACATTTCAATTTCAGAATACATCTTGGAAAACCCAACTTCTTGCTTTATTCTTTTTGAAAGTTACTTTGAAAGAACAGTATTTGAAAGTAATAATGTTGTTCTTTCTGCCTGTCAAAACTTGCTTTCCATGTTTCTTAAGTGCACATTTGTCCTGCACAACGTGGCATAGTATCTATGCTTCTGATTTTGTAAAGCAGTTCCCACAGAGGAAAAAGAAAGCACACACATGCTTAACTAACTCCACCAAAATCAACCTCAGAATTTAAAAGTAAACATTCGTGCAAATATTATCTTAAATGAAAAACACCGTAATTCTGTATATCCATGTTATCAACAGTTGTGATAGAAAGGCATAACACAACTGTGCACATAAACATAATCTTCACATTCATTAACTATTACCTAGGAAGACATTTAATGAAAATAAGTAAGCAGCCAAAATTTTTCTACACAGGTTAACTTGGGGACTGCCTTTGCCTTTTCAAACATTTTATCTTTGGAAGAAGAGGGTAGGTATGCTGAGCTTGTTTTCTTTTGTTTTTATCAGAAGTTAAAATGCCTTCCTGAAAAGTATTCCCTTGACATTTTGCACAAAGTGATCCTTGGATCGTCATTTATCTCACTTGCTCGAAATATTCGATTTGCTACACTTTCTGTGGGAATGAATAAGCATATTCCTTCCAGAGGCACAGGCTTTTTAATTATGAGAGAAATTAATTTATTTCCAGGTGGATAATGGACAGAAGTTTGTGAGGGCTTTGCTGTGAGAAGGCAGCCTGTCTGCACATTAATGAACTAATCTACTGTACTTCAGGGTAGTTTCCTGAACTGACATCCTTATAAAGTCTGCTCTCACAGCTAACAAGATGGGGTTATGCGGCTCTGAATTTATTAACAGCACACAATTGCATTTCATGTACTGAAATTTCATCCCTAAATTTGATGTCCAACTGTTCCATAACAAATTGACAGCATCTGATCTATGCAGGTGTGGTGCATTTGTACTGGGAATGCTTGGGTCAGAAGGTTCAGGAAAAGTTTCCCCAGATTGGGGAGGAAGGTAGCATTCTCATGCTGAGGAGAGGAGGTTCCAGAAGGTTCCCCAGGTTCCTGTTGTGGTCCTGCCTCTAGGTGGGGCTGAGCTAATCAGCACCTCTGCAAACATCACATTTAATGGCGGGGGGGGAGAATGACTCGAGGGTGTTGTTTTCTGTGCAGTTGGTTTTGTTTTGCAGGCTGTGCAGGGCAGGGGTGTGAGAGAGAAGAGGTTATGTCTGAGGGTGTATTTGCTTAAGAGACAAGGTTGCTTTCACAGCTTCAGACCTTGTGATGTCATTTCTCTAACTCTTCATAAGAAAAAGTAGTAGATAGTAAAAAGAAAAGTAGACTTTCGCTTTGTTCAAACTTACGTGTTATTATTTATAAAGATGGTCATATCTATGCCATATGACTTCTACTGTGCAAACAGCACAAGCATTTTCTAGGAAAACTTCAAGATCTGACATGGGACCACATAATATAGGAAAATTATTTAAAGAATGTACGTTTAACTGGTCTAGCTCTGTCTAAGGAGTGCTGCTTCCAGTTGTGGAAAACTGCATTTGGCACACATAGCCCCCTATACATCAGCACAGTGACCTCTGTTACCTTTCAAAGCATGATATTCATACACTTTTGAATGGAGCTGAAAAACAATAAGCTTTATTAAAATTCCCAAATGTATCAAAATAAAGCCTCCATGCTGCAAGCACACATGCATAACCTCAAGATGTAAATAAGCTCATCATTTTAATAGGATCATAAATATATCTAAAGTAAAGCATATGAAACATTATTTGAAGGGTTAAATAAATAATTCAAATGAATGATTCATGATCTTGTTAAACCAATATAAATTTGGGCTGCTGTCAAATGAGCCAGTCCTATTTTCAGCTTCCCATTCTGGCTGTACCATTCTGATGCTTGTTTGGTGATGATTTAAAGCCAAATCAGTCCCTTGAATATCTGACTGCACAACCACTAAAGCATCAGCAGGAGAGAGACAGCAAAATGCTAAGACAGCCCTGTTTGGCAGCCACTCCATTCATACTTACTTCAAGTGATTGTGCCACTGCACCCACATCAAAACATGACACTTTATTTGACTTTGGTTCTGCAATTTTTTTCCAAAATGCCAGTAAGAAGGTATTGTAAAATGTTACTCAAAACAAAGTACCATGTCATAGAAAAAGAAAGGTTTTTTCCTCTTTCTTTACCTTCCAAAGTTATTAATGAATTGTCTGATTTGTTTGCATTTGCAAGTTATGTTGCATTACCTAATCTAAATATGTTATTGGAGAGCTCACAAGTGAAAAAGTGAGTAGAAGTACAATCTCAAGAGACAAGTGATGCAGACTGAAAGTACAGTATATTAAAAAACCTAATATAAACATGAATCAAGAAAAAATTCACTGATATAAAACATAACCTGAGCTGTGATATAACATACTGTTTAAGTAACTGCAAAATGCCCAAGTACGATACTTTTGCCTGGCAACAGTATCTGTGGAATGGTCTAATAAATACTCCTCATAATATCAATCTAAGATAAGGAGGCGGTTTCACATTATTAAGAAAGAAGGCAGAATGTGTAAAAGATTGAAATTCCAGGTGATTTTACTTTTTATTCTTACTGTAACTCTTCTCTACCTTTCTCTCCCAGGGAGTCCAGTGAGATCTGCAAGATCAGTCTAGGATCATAGTACTTTTAAGCTGAACTGAAGATAAAACAAAATTTTAACAGCTGCTCAAGGCCAGTCACTGAAACAGTAATCTAATAATTATGTGAAGGACCTCGTGTCACTAAGCTCTGTTCAGCATCATAATCAGTAAAGTGAATGTTCAAATTATCAAACACCTTGAGTACACCTTGTCTCCTATTCTGTCTCCATTGTGACTATTTTAAATGAAACTGAAACACATTTGTACCTTCATAGAAGTACAAATATTTTCTTTGTCTACCTACTCAGTTTTCCCTGAATAATACAAGCAATATACATAATATCTTACATCTTTAAATGCTTTCCTGAACGTTTTTACTGATTACAAGACACTATACTAAATTCCAAAAAGAAGACTCTTAACAGTCAAACACAGATACCTCACTAGCCTCTAGCAGGCAGAGGAAAACAAAGCTGCTGTACTCTGTTATACGTGAAAGCAGTTAACCATTTCTTATCTGAGTTTGAGCTACTATATATGATGTGTGCACTCGCCCACAACTAATGCTGACTCAACACTTGTACAACTATCAAGTAAAAATATGAACATCATCTTTGATTTAGATCTAGTGGAGCCATTAAATGACTTTGAAACTGATGACAGTGAGCTGTTTCGGGAGACACTGAATCAAGTCATTACAAAAATAGCTTACCAAAGCGTAACTCAGCACTGTCCTCTCTCCTCTTTCTCCCTAGTCTACATGGATATATAGATTATCACAAGGACAAAAGGCAACGAGAAAAAACCTGAAAATATACATCATAGCAAACCACTACTACATGAAGCATTAACCTCCAAACAAGTACAATTCTGAATCCTCAGGGGAAAAAAAATTAAAAAGGCAAGCTTTTTCAGCAACATGTTCACATGTTCTCCTTTAAAGTCCTATTTAAAACAGGGAAATTAGATCTTTATGGGAAAAAAATTTATTTCAACTGAGAGACAGTGTTTAAGATGTGTGTATACAGATCAGTTAATGTACTTTCTAAAGCCTAAATTTCTCAGTTCTCATACTTTCAGGAACACCCGAGTTCTAGTTCACTTGAAATTTAAGATTTGGAACTTTATCTCCAGTCTCTTCAAAACACTGGTCACAGTGTTTTCTATGAGGAAGAACAGAACAGCCACAGATGAAATTTTCAGCAAGAACATCCCTTCATCAAATTGTGTGCGCAGGCAAAACAAGTGAAAAAGCCAAACACATGAACATAAGATATTCCATCCTTAACTACTCTGTCTGACTTAGTAAGACTGAAGGTTCCTATGCTGGCTTCTTAAATGTGCTCCAGTGTCAGTATGCTCTGTCTCATCAGTGGCCTCCAAAACCAAAATGTGATAATAATTACAACAAAGAGAACAAAATAAAATAATAAATCTGTAACAAGTAATAAGGAGGAAACTTGCATCCTAGAATTGTTCAGTCAAAATTTTTCAAAACTATTGAAGTGATCACGACAATCTAGTCGAGTACGACTGCCAAAAAAACACCTGCTCCTTGGTGGAAATGACATTGACTGGCTGGGCTTAAACAGCACTATGTGTATCAGTAAAATCCTGTATTTATTTCAAAATAAAACAAATTGTGTCGTGTGCATAGTTTAATGAGTATGGTCTGAATGCAAACTTATTTCACTTAAAGAAATGAGATTGAGACCCAACTGCCTTGGCTATGTAGACTTGTTTCTGCTGTCAAAGACTTTGAAACTTCATTCAGTAAATAATGGACATCTTGTCAAACTAAGTCAAAAACATATAAACCAACTAAGGCTCACTAAGATTTTTAAGAATGTTCTAATTCCGAGACTATTATCCAGTGACTGCTTCTAAAACAGATAGTGGTTTGAGGTATGTCAGTGCCAAAAAAAGAAAGGTGGATAAGTGAAGTTTAAAAGGGTTGACTGATGGGAACCTTAAATGACAACATCTGCTCATGTACATTTCTTGAAAGAAGAATTTTATGGAAAGCAGAAGAGTTGTATTTCACAGTGTTTTAGCAAAATGGATCAAGTAAAATAAAATACACCGTGTTATTGCACACGAAGGGAAAGAATTAGAAGTTATCCAAGTTCTAGAAATTCGGTTAGACAGTTAAATTTATTAACAACTTTTGATGGAATGGGCACAGCAATAAACATAAATCAAGACAGAAATAAACATTTCTATTTCAAAATTTTGTTAACAGCTAATGCAAAGGGGAAATCTTCCTAATAGTGTCTATATTAAGGGCATCTGTGCCTGAATGCCTATGTGTCTGAGAATTACAGGTATGATATACTGAGGGCAACTGATATTCCTCCAAAGTTAACAGGAATCAGCAAAAAGAAAACGGGCAAAAACAACTTATGTGAAAAAGAGCGAATGTTATACAGAAAACAGATGCCTAAATATACACCCAGGTGCCTTAGTAGGATTGCTGGTGCACTTGGTTACAGCTTTAGACAAATAATTACCCTTTAAAATTTTAAATCCATGAGAGTTCTGGTTTTTCCAATAAGGTCTTGTATCCAGCAGTGTTTGTATTTCATGATAGGTTTATAGTATTTACTAGTGATACTGTGCAAGTAGACCTCTCTTGAAAACAATGACTGCTAAGTTAACTGCTAATCATGAAGTAAAAATTGCTCAGTTTAAAAAAATCAAAAATAATTTGAAAAAATAACATTGCTTTTGACCCTTTAGAGAAACAGGAATGGATACAGTAATAAAATGGCCTTATGAAGTCATCTTGCTGGAAGTATTGGGCCCGTGTGTTTGAAATCTATATTCCTTCCACCAGAGCAGTGAAATGCTGGAGCAGCAACCTGGCAATTTGGCATTCACCTGCACACTCATGAATCATTAATCTGAACTTCTGAAATGTCCTTTATTAGAAATGCCTGTCCCTTGGAGCCATTTATGGATTCGGAGAAAATGAGTTATGATTATGAGTAATGGAATGAAGAAAGACTGGAAGAACATAGCAAGTTGAAACAAAGGAATAAGTCAACACTAGGGAAAAAAAGGCTAATATTGGAACTAAGAACTAAGAAGGAGAAAACTAAATAGGACAAAACTTGTAAACGTGTCAAGAACAGAAGAAACTAATGCTTGTATCAATTAACAGAGCTGTCCCAACAATTATTAACACTGATTCACCACAAGGAACCCTTCTGGATACTGAACTAGTCAAAGGGCAAAATTAAAAGCCTCAGACAGGCTATGCTTGAACCTTTAACTCAATGATTAATTTAAGTATGGCTTTGAAATATAGAAGCTATCCTAACAAAAAAGATATGCTCAAACTAATGTAGCACACGCTCACTTATCAAGAACTCTAATTCCATTCCATTACCTCGTCATCACTGTTCTTAAGAAGCAGTTTCCATTTCAGCTATATTTCTTTACTACTCTTTCCAGAAGTGTAAGTCCCTAACATTAAACATCAGAGAACTGTAGAAAGGGAAAATAACTTATGAAGGAAACCTTAAAAACATTTTACTATTGCCTTGTTAGCATTCTGTATGTAGAATTTCTGTAACATGCTGCATTTGAATAGAGGTCTTGTCTTTATCAGGTTAAAGGAACGATCTCCCCTCTGCCAAATCTTACATTACTAAATTTTGGTTATACCAGAACAAGAATGAGGTGTGTTAGAACTGCAGTTTTGAAGTAAAGTAAGCAAGCACTAATGGTCTGCTTCATTCAGTTATGATGGCACACCATTTTCTAACTGAATTCAACTTGGAGAAAAATTAGAATATTTACATAAACTCATACCAGATAAAAAGCTCTGCAGCAACACTGACAGAACTGGATTTAAATCTTTTTTTGCCTGTTAGTAGCTGTTGTATTTCTATTTTGCCTAGACGTAAATGCTCAGAGTTTCTTGGAATTCCAAAAGTTGCACTAAAATATGGAATGACAGGTACCAAATCTTGTACAAATCCTCCCTAATTTACACATGGAACAATAAGAGAATACAAGATCTCTTTCTCTCCACAGAATAGCTTATGACTGAACCCTTGATTTAAACCAAAAGAGATGAAAGCAAGAGACAATTCCAATTACTGATTTGCATAACAAAATGTGTTAGGTTCCAACTACCTGTTTGAGAATCCAAACTGCATGTCTAACACAGGTTCTGCCAAGTATGGATATGCTGTTGCCTTCAAAGTTCTTATTTCTGCATAATTCTAGACTAAAAATAGGAGTTTTTAAAGGCTGAAGCATAATGTACTTATCAAAAGGAGTATTTTTAGGACTTTGAAGCAAAATTTTATTTTCCACCATTGTATCTGCCCTAGTTTTTATTCCTCTCTGTCAAGTCATCCCTTGCCTCCACTCTTAAGAACATTCCTCTTCCTAGAATTTTGCCCCTTCCCTAGGCTTATCAGCCTCCCTTGCTCTATGTATATGTGTCTTCACTGGACATTACATAATTCTGCAAGGATCAGACTATTTATAAGGGTTTTCATTCATAATGCATTTCCTGTCCCTTCATTTTCTAGACCTGTATCTTCTACATAGTATACCTGTGTGTTGTTGATTCTAGAACAATGTACTTCTACATTAACCTTCCCTACAAACTAAATAAGTATTTTTAAGATTCATTTTTCTCAAGATAAATTTTGATAACCTTAATATGTAAAAATGTTATACTTTGGTCATGAAATTCAAACATTTCTAAACACGCTATTCATGTGAGTTTTACACTACAATCACAAACTTCCAAATAGTCATTTTCTACAACCAGATGGAGCTGTTTTCCATGCACTTATTTAATGAATTTCACTGTTAATTAGAATAGTTTGCCAGTGGTGATCAATAAACATTTTGAATATTTACAGAGTAAGCATTATGAAGAACAGCCACAGACTAAAAAGACAGAGGGAGGGAAGAGACTATAAGATTTTATTAGCTTAATTAGCAATGGTTTCATAACCTTCACAGAACATGAATGTTTCTAGCATCTAGTGATTTACTTCCCCCCATCCCTCCCAGTAACTATTCCACCCTTGTAAACGAAGATCACTTCAATTAAAATTACAATTAAAGCAATTTTTTTAATTTTAGAACAGACACACATATGGTCTTGTGATTTGGGGGAGCTCAGAATCCAACAGTCAGAAACAAGCGTAATTCCTATATTGCAGTAGGAAAAACTCTAAACACAAAACACTCCAGATGTAACACCCTAGTAAAACTTTGACTGGGATCCAGATTTCATTTTTTTCCTTTCAATGAACAATCAAAACTCAGGAGGAATATTCAGGCAGTTAAGTGTAATAGGTGCCCGGACACACCGGCTGGATAGTGCAAGCAACAGAGGATCCTTGACTGCTCAGATTATGAATTTGCTAGGTACACGCAAAGTGTGCTATACTGGCTCAACAATACTGCGATACACACATCAAATCTCATGCTTCTGAGCTTGTTACTTTTAACAGAGCTGTGATTTTCTCAGCTTGACCATCTTCACATATTCTGACCAAACTGAAACAGATATCTAGCAGATATCTATCTATCTATCTGTCTAGCAGATGCTATCAGCCATGATAGCAAACACTGTTAAATTAGTGTGATGAGGGCAAGAGAAGTCCAGTTGGAGGTCTGTAATGAGTGGTGACCTGCAGGGGTCAGTACTAGGTCCAGTCCCCTTCAATAAATTCATCAATGACCTGGATGAAGGAACAGAGTGTGCCCTCAGCAGGTTTGCTGATGACACAAAACTGGGAGGAGTGGCTGACACACCAAAAGGCCAGGCTCTCTCCTCTCAACATGAACATGAAACTGCACTTTGAGAATGAGCTGCAACTGAAATTTGTGAATTCTTAAATGTAATATAATTGTTCATTCCCTCAATGCAATAGGTTGTTTTGAGCCTCTTTCTTTGCAAAAAATAATGCAAGAACAAGCATCATACCAATTCTAAGAAATCAGCAGAATTAGACACAGCTGTGTTTTTGTGCATGAATTTCAGAGTCACCTCTAACAAGATGAAAGAAACATCTTTAAAAGGGATTAAAGGAGTAACTTATAAAGAATCAATTATATAATTAAGATCTTATGCAAACTACTTAGAAAAAATAATTCTATAGCTTAAGTTTTTTATCCTCACATCTTTTATTTGGTTTCACTTATCTCGCATCAAGCTCTGATTCCACTTCAAGCTGCATACTGCAAGTTTCATCGTGAGTATAAAGTGCAAGCCTGAAAAGCAGTTCTCAAGGCCTTTCAGCTACTACAGCTAGTATAACAGCATAAACTGTATTGGACACCCTTTAGCTCACAGTCAAGGAGCAGCAAAATCAAGTTTAAAAAAGTTTTATCTTTGTTTTCTCTAGGAACAAAGATTTTATTTCCAAAGCACCATTTCTACCAAGTAAATTCACTTTTCACAGCAAATAAACCTTCAGCTCAGCATTTAATGTTTTCTCTTCCAGTAAACCTCAATCTCCTGAAACTCAGTCCATATGGAGTGCAATATACCTTTTTTTATCACTAGCGTTATAATCAAATTTACCAGTTATTTTTAATAGACATTTTTAATACAAGTAGTTTTAATCACCATTGTAATAATCATCTAAGACTGAAACAAATACACTAGCAGTTCTATCACCACACACTTTTTGAGATCAGCCTGTCTGTGGCAAAAGCCCAAAGTTGTGAAATTTGGATTATAACTGCAATAGCTACTGCCCTCTATACTTCAAATATTTAACAACACTTGCTATGTATTATGCCTTCATAGTTGCATGTGAGGGGCTAAGGCACATACAGCATTAAAGACTCCAAATGACTAACTAGCTTTGTTTCTTCAACAACTGCTGTTTCATTTATCATACCTGCCACCACAATCACCTTTTATTTCCTAGAAATACCCTGACGTTTTCTAAATTAGAACACTGAATGAACTAATAAGTTATTGAAAATACAATGCCTCCTCAGAAATAATATTTAAAAAGGGCATAGAAAACATAGATTTGAAGGAGACTGTTCTCAGCAAATGAAGACATTAACAGCAAATACTAGTGTAGTTATTTCTGAGCAATATTCTTCTCTCTCAACTAAATTTAAAGCAGCAGCTATTAAGATATGACAGCATGATATTAATTTAAAAAGAACAATCTCATTCTACTAAGAATTATTAGGGATAGTTAGTAACAAAGAAGTTAGCTGTTCCTGTTTTCTATTATCAAGTCTTAATTTGCAAGTATCATTTTACCAACAAGTGAAAGAAAGTAGCTTTCCCCTTCCTACTTCATGCTTTTGAAAGCTATAATTATTTAGAACTTCTAAAGTTGTTTCTATAATCACTTCAATTTCCTCAACTCAGATTATCTTTTAATTTCAGAAACCAGAATGAAATTTAATTATCATTAATAGAGTTTTCAAATTAACATAACTCCTTTCTGATCCTAAGTAATCAGACAGACATTTCCTTCTAAGTAATCTGTAATGGCTTCTGAAGTGTTCTTCTGTTAGTCAGAAGGGACTTTCAGATCTCTGTTCCCCATTGCTGCAATATCTCAAAACCTCTGTATTAAAATGGTAACAGTTTCATGCTGATATACCAGTTAACTTCTTAAAACTGGGATTTTTGCCTTGCCAAATCCGCAAACAAGTATCAGACATAAGCACTGTAAAATTTAAGGATAACTGTAACATAAAATAGAAATTAAAAACAATAATGTCTTTCCTATAATTTACTTTCTCCAATGGGTCATTACCAAACAAATAATTGTTAAATGGTCAGTGATTTTTTGCTTTATCCTGACACATCCTATGATTTTTATACAACATGGTTGTGGATTGTCTCTTTCTGGGCAGCATCTCACTCTCAGGACAACTTTCCCTCCTTCCTACGGTTTGGACTAAATGCTACTTACTCTTCCCTAGGTTATGTTGACATCTTCTGGGAAGTGCAGCTTCTTAAAATACCACTGGGGGCAGTAAACCACTTTCTTGAGAAGACATAAACGCCCCACACATCATATTGATCTGTTTTCTTGATCTTATTTACATATTTATATTTCTAGCAATTGCTAGTTCTTCTGATCATGCCAGCCACTGCCATGATAGGTATTTGAGTTCCCTTCTGATGTTGTCTTTAACAATGATGGCCTCTGATTCCAGCTAATTACAACTTCTGGTCTGATACCGTGGAGATGTTAAAAAGAATACAGATAGATCCTATTTTCAGACCTCCCTTTCTCATAGTTCACAAATATTGGCTTGACATGCATGACTGCTACTTTAATGGAAGCATCTTCCAGTAAAGATCTCATAAAATCTCATGGAATTCAGATTAATATTTAAAAATGACTACATAATTTGAAAATGATGGTTCTGCTTTGCTTTGGTTTTTAAAATAATTTTTTCCTTAACCAAACTTTACCTCTATGACCAAAGTAAGCTTTTTAATTATTTTCCTACATCTCTTCAGATATTTTATAGTAATCCTAAAGACACTTATTCAAACAGCTCTATCTCTGATCAAAGTAAAACAAGTGCAGCTCTCCACATAACAGGTCTAAATGGCATAAACTACTACAGCACTGCTTAAATGGTTTATGAACAACAGGAGACTTCAGAGTGAATTACAGTTATCTATTATTAAAGTTCTAAAAAGAACTCAGGACGTATCAGAACTAAGAGCTGACTAATACTCCTCTTAAGACTTCTCTCTGTAGCACAATGCTAGAAGCTAGGGATGTGGAGAAGAATGACCCTTCTGAAGAGTTCACTGTTGCTCTGGTCCTGTTACCATGAACTTAAATGGCATTAGCATGGAGCTGAAGTCAAGTGCTCTCAAAAATCCAGCTCTAAGGGGTACTTTCAGCACATTTTCAATAGAGCAGCTTCCTTTGACATACGCCTTGGAGACAAAACACTCCACTTAATACTTCATGATGGCCCTCTGCTGCACAGAGCAGCATCTAGAAAATTGTTTCAACGTACTAGTAGTCTACTTATACTTTGATAACTCCTCATCAGAGATTTTCTTTTACAAAGCATGCTATATAAACATACACAGCCAGTAAACATTTCTCAAGCTGAGTAACTGACAGGTGAGGTAAATCCCCAGGCAGTATGCCATTAGAAGTTATTACGTTGTAGGTGTTTTATTTCTTGAGAGCTGTACTTGACTGAAACAAAGTAGAAAGCAATCATGGACCCATATATTACAGTCTGAATGCCTCTTTGGGTCACACGGGAACTTAAAGCAACCTTAAGTTGCTTTGACCTACATTTTGATTCAAGAGGCTCCAGGCAGTAATCGGGAACCAGGAAACTTGGATAGAATACAGCACGCTCAAAGTAGTCCTCTCTTCAGCATTCCACTACCATGCAGGCTTTCACATTTTTCACACAATTAAGACTACCTGCATAAACAACAAACTCTTTCTAGTTGAAGTCTTACTTGTCCCAGGCAGTCCTGTATTGCAGTGGTATTGCTTCCATGTGCCCAAAAGCATTTACCCTGTAGGTAGCTCAGCCGGAAAAATCCAACCATACTTTTGTCCATTTGAAGTCCACAGTGATCCAGGATGCAGAGCTAGAGCCTTAAGGCGCAAGAGTATCTAATTGTACATTAGATACTCTGGTATCTAATTGTAAGCTCCTCCACTCTCACAGCAGGACGTAAAATTATCCGAAGGCTTTGATATTTGGCTAAAAGATTTTTTTGTGCATAATGACTGGATGAGGCCCTTTAAAGTTCTTTTGAGATAGAAAATTTCATAACTCCATTTTTACAGTTCCCATCAAGATTCTTAACTGACCCTGACCATTATTGCTCTGCTATCTCCTCTGCCCTGATCTGACTGCTATATTGTTTTGAAGAACTTAAGTGCTTTCCTGGATAGATGATTCTTTCTTGTTCAATTTTAACATCTCACTATCATCCATGTACTGCTTGTTAACTATCTTACAGTTTTTATGTCCCTGCATTAGTGCTATATAAGTCTATGAATACATATTAAATAACTGCACTGCAGCATGTTGGCATGTGTTTTCCTCTCCATTTGCTGTCATTTCCTTTGACATGACCAGAAGTGGTTACCACATGCCAATATACCAAATCATAAACCATTTTTCAGGGTTAAGAAAAAATCGTTTAGTAAGATACTATACAATAAAAGTAGTATGAACATATTAGCTTCTGGATTTACTTGCTTATTCTAAAATTAAGTTTCTATAATACTTCAACTGCAAAATACAGTATATACTCCCAATGTCTAGCAATAAAATATACCACATGCCTATAAAGAAAATTCTATTAAATAATAAGCATGCACTGGAATCAAATGAAAAATAGAGTTCAATTTGTATTTACCGATTTTTAACATTTGACAATTTTAGCACAGCAAGTAATACCAATTTCTCTACCTTGTTAGGAATATTTACACATTTTTACAATTCTCAGCATAAACTGGATAACTAGTATAATGTTCATACAGCTCCAAATCATTGTCTTTTCTTGATCAGTGCAACCCAGTAGGAAAGCCTGTTGTCAAATGCACACAATCATATCACTGTTAGAAGCTGATGGATTGATATGCATCACATATAATACCTCCTTAATTTTTACTACCTCCATAAAATGTTGCAGACTCCTGTGTTCATTTTAGGAGCACTATCCAAAATGATTTATACTTCATCCTCCTGCATGGAAGGAGAAAGCCGTTTTTATTATTTCATTCATTAATAAAGATGGCATTTGCATCCAGTTTTCACCACTAATAAAAGTGTTTTCCTTGACTTCCAGGTCGATACCTGTATACCAGTATTTGCTTCTGAATTCAAGCTGTCTAAAAAAAATATTTTCTACATTTCTGTTTAATTCCAGACTTGTCTGGAGAGGTTAAACACTAGCAAAGGAGTGGTCACTAGCATTCAATAGAGGGCATACTACTTGCTTTGAAATAAATTTTGGCAGTGCTACATAGAACTCTCTACAACTAGCAATCAATAGAATGAATAAATACTCCTTGCAGCTATATCAAAGGTGACAGACACTACATACATAGCATATTTTTGAGGTAACTGGAGCATGCACACTCACTCGTACGTATATCTACTTGGATGCTCACACATGCACACATCTTTTCCCTATTAGAGCTCCCTGTTTGCCATGAGAATCCTTGATTCTGATTGCTTTCACAGATTTTAGCTACTTTACAGTAAGCACCAGTGAGAAACTTCTAAAGATCTAGTACACACCGAGATGCTGAATGACAGAATACAAAAATTTATGACCTCTAAAAGGCTCCACATCTTTCCCTCTGTTCAGACCCTTGCCAGCTTTCAACAGCTGAGCAATGCTTCTCTGGTTGCCAGTAGAATGACCATAGTGCCCTAGAGTTCTCAGGCTTTTGGCAGTAACAGATCTGTCTTGCCTTCTGCAAACACTAAAGATGTAAGCCAGCAATGGCAATCCTCAAAACAGAAAACTGCTCTGGTATAACAACAAAATTTAAACTCATTTCTCTCTATTCTGTTAAAAAGATATCAGAATCTGTTTTGCAAAGTTTCCATACCTCCAATTTATTAGGACATTGAGAGACACCTACGTTGAATCATCAGAGCTGTTTGTAAGAAGACACGAACAGGAATAAAGGGAAACACTGAATCATTTTCTCCCTCTCCAAGTGTGCAAAATGTACAGCCTGTCCTCAAACAATACCTATAAGGACTCACAAGCTAACCTTTCTGACATTACAGGGCAATTTTATATAATTCATGAATTTGACTAACATCTTAAGACTTTACCCATAAGCTACAAAAGTAACCTCTGTTTTTAAAATAAAATGAAAAAAAATTCTCAGTATTCACTCAGAGGGGTCTCAACTTTCCCATTAGTGAGCCAGTATTGCAATGAGTCTGTATTCTACTCCACAAGGAGGACAGACATTTGCACACACCCTAGCACTTCTACTATTTCTGTGAAATAAAATCAGTTTCACTGAGACAGCTCAGCAATCCTTTGATCACAAAGGATATATTCAATTATTATTATTCCAATAGCATGTTATGACAAATTAGAAACTTGTTAAATTGGACTGTGGCCATGACACATGGTTTTGCTATTAAGACTAAGCTTGTCTCTTCAAATCTGCCAGAAAGATGATACAGGTAACAGAGTTGGTTATGCTGCGAAAGCATCTCACATGCATTGTAGAAATTTTCAGCTGATCACTTAATTTCTGCTTGTCTTCAACAGGAGGAAAAATAGCCTGGCCATAACATTCAGAAGCTCTAACAGCAGATTAACAAACGGGATTTGATTTCAACATTCAAATAGTCTTGTCTATGTTTAACATAGATAAGGCTCTGTGCTTGCAAAAAACACAGCTTGTTTTTAATAAAGGAAAACAAACAAACCCAAAACCCAACAACAAGAAGAATGCAAGAATGAACACTACAGAAAGTATTCCATTTCTCTACAATCCTCTCCAACAAACCTGAAAGGCAAAAATTAAGACAAGCCTGTTGGCAAATAATTTTGGGCTCTACAATGAAAGAAGATTTTTGCAAGTTTTTATTTAGATCCTCATATCCACTGGTGCGTCAGTGGCAATGGTTCTGATCAATTGCCATCATGGGCCACAATCTGACATGGGAGAAAGGTCAGAAGATTATTTTTCTATTTATTACTAAAATAGTATTTTTTGCATGTAACCAGCCTATTAGGAGTACCACTGCAAAGCAGAGAAGCCAGATCCCCCATGGTACTACTAAGGGATGCTATATAAAAACAAAGCAAAAAAAAAAAAAATTCCTTACTTCAAGGCACTTAAAATCCTAAAGACTTCATGCACTAATCAAATTTTAATCCCTAACAGTGACTACAGCACAGCTAAAGCAACAAGTCCTTCTGCTGAAAATACCATGTACACAAGAGCTTTTCTGTGGTACAGCTAGCAGAAGGTCATCAATTCCCAGCTACCACAAGCTAAGCCAGCAAAGGCACTAGTTAGGCTAGCTGCACCTGAACTAGGAGTCTGCAGATGGCATGTAGTTTGTTCACAATTCCTCAGTGCTGTTACTATGGGAACTTTTGTAGTGGGAGTTCCTTATGACTGATCCAAGTTTCATAAAGACAGAAGTAGGAACAACAGAAAGAAAATGAGGAGAATTATAGGAAATCATATCAGCACACTGTGTCTCATTTAATATCCTACTGGAGAATCCCAAAGGATGCACTTCTTATAGGCAGTAACCAGACAAGATTAGCATCACATCATTAATTTATAATAGGCTTCATGTTCTTAACTATTTAACTACTAATTATTTAACTTTTTTTTTTACATTAAAACAACCAGAGGCTTTACAAATAACTTCCAAAATGTAACTTGAAAATATACATCTTGGTACAGCTCTAAATTCATGAAGTTAAAAACTGAACAACGGCAACAAAATACACACTTGGCAGAACAGCCCACCGCCCTACTCACAGAACACAAGAACTGCTGGCTTGCTACCAGAGAGAAAAAAAAGTACAGAAATAGAATAGTGACACAGATCTGCTTATCCCACAAACAGAGCCAGAAAATTGAATGGAGACATTTGTGTAATGCTTAATGCATATACTGACTGCTCCTGCTTTCATGCACGCCACAAAGCCTGTGCACATTGCAGCACAGCTCCAAGTTTTCATACAAATTTTGTAGTATAAAGGTAGCTAGGGAAAATGACTCAGTTATGGAGTCTCCCTTGCCTGAAGCATAGCAATATTGCTGGAATCCCCATTTGTCTCAGGGAAATCAAATGGTACCGGGAGCAACCTACTGAGCCACAGAACACACTTAGTATATGAGAAATAGTAGTCAATATTAATTTCTGCTTTATTTTCCCATTATTAATGCTGTCAAAGAATAGTACTCTATCTCTCTTCCTCTCCAGTGTATTTCTGTTCCAATATACATATCAATATTAATTTCCCCTGCAGAGTTACTGTCATATCTAATGAGCAAACACATGCTATGTGACATGTCTTTTTATGCCCTTGATTTTTACATTATCTCTAATTAATTCAGTTCACTAATGATCTATTTTTAAAGTGGTCACAATTACAAAGTCATGTGCTGTAAGACTGCACAAAGTTCATATAACGCACAAACCCACATACCATGTATTTCTTTCTGTTTCTATCACAAAAGAGCTGTCCAGTTTTTCCTTTCAAATTGTCATTTAGAAACCCCCTCAAAAACTAAATAATGAAGCTTCCCAAGGTATGATTACAGTATTAGAAATAATGCAAATGCAGCCTAGCTGTTCAACTCTTAGCAGAGCATTTAATTTATAGTACTAAGTTGGTTCTGCAGACATGCATCCTGAAAATATCATCGTCTCCAAGACATTTATGCTTTAAACCAGTCAAGTACATTGACAGTACTTGGCAGTAACAATTCCATGTAGAGCCCTCTAAATTATAATCACAGTATTTTTAAACTCAGATGATAAATTACAATCTCAAATTAATTTCAGATATTTCTTTCCTTCTCATAATTTCAATTTCAAATTAAATCTCAACTGAAATGCTCCCCATTTCTCCAAGCTATCACAACAGTCAACATTTTTTAAGGAAGCTATTAAAGCACCAAGAGCACATTGCCTTTCAAAACAAAGAACACATAGACCAACTCGGGATTCACTGCATGTCTGTATTTGCAAATAATACAGCCTAGAAGCAAAGACAAAGTGAAATAGTAGTGCACAGAACTTCATATCCACGACATCCATATGACTGCATATTTATTTCCAATTATCCCTTATCTCATGGACTGAACGTATGTTTAACGTTCAAGCACATCAGTTGTAAATCTGGAATGTTCAGCCTAATTCAATGGGAACTTACTTTGTGTCTTTACAATCACTTCAAGATGTGAACCAAAGCACAGCAAGTGGTGGTGATCAAATTTGCTTCAAAAGCACACTTCTGATTCAAAGTAAAGCACAAAAGGAGATATGCCCACTGAAGTCAATGGGAGCTTTGTCATCCTTTTCAGTGAGATTAAAACTTACTTGATCCCTCTCCTCCTCCTCGCCCCCATCATCCTTCAGGTTAGAAGAGTAAAAATGAATCAATAAATACAGTGGAAAAGGAGTGCATCAGATAAAGGGAAATTTTGCTGGTGTGGTTGTTTACATTGCTTTAATCCACTCTAGCTTTTCTCATTCTCACAATCATGCACTTAGAACCAAAGCAATGGGATAAAAATGGTGATATTTCTCTGACTGTGTTCAGAAGTTCACTTCAGTTTCCTACTGCTGCGCCCAAGCTGATTACTCCTGAAGGCAATGAGGTTGTCCAGAGGATGAAGTCTGCACACATTCAGCTAGTTGTACTTCAGAGCTTTAAAGAACATATATTCATAATAATGATAAACATATTATTAAAATTACTCTAAGGTATGCATTTGTTTTATTAGATGGTTTCATTCAACAAGGGTATTGGAGACAGCATAGCCAGTTTTAGTCAGAACTCTGTAGTACTCATCCTGCTAAAACTGATCAATGAGAATAAATTGAGAATAAATTAATGTTTACAAGAACATCTGAACAACTCTAATCCAGATTACACACCTGCTTTCAGCCAGCATGTGTTTCTGCCAGCCCTGGGATTTTTTTTGTGTTCAAGAAGTAGGGAAAGAATTAGCAGCACTTTTAAGGCTATCAAGTACTCTCACACTTCTTTTTAAGACCCTCACGTTTTCAAGAGCACTCTGAAAGGAGTGAGTTAAACAGGCACAAGGCCTTCAGTTCCTTTGCCATTTCCAGCAATGCTGATTTAGAAACGATGACAGGGTAAGACGAAAATGCAAAAGGCAACAGATTTCTGTTTTGAGACAAAGAGAATGTCATTCTACAAAGAACAGTCTTAAAACAGTAACAATAAGGTAGTATCTACAAACTTCTGACACACGACAATTTTCTGCTGAAAATTTAACGTTTCTAATTCTGTGCTGTAGTCATTACAGAATTTACTTAAATTTTCTTCTCTTTTAGAAAACTGAGCAAACTATGATCATCATTTTGCACATAGCAATATATATTCAACAGAATCTGGATCCAAAGAATTTTAAATAATTAATGCAAATTACCCAATATAGAAAATACTCAAACACTCTTTAAAGCCACTGTTAGTAAGCTTCCAGACAAAGTTACCCTTTCAGAACACTAAGAATTCTAGTGAGACAAATAACAGTTAAATTATTATTTTGTGTGTTGTCACACTAACTGCAGCAAATTAAGTGCTTTAAGAAACACCTCTATGAGAAGCTGAGGATAGCAGAGTAACATTCTACAAATCAAACCAGAAAGCATGGTTATTAAAACCTTTTCCCTAACTTGCTTCATGCAGAATTTATTGAACGATGCTACTGAAGATGTAATATTTTTGGAGTGCCCAGAGGCAGTGGCATCACCTTCATACTAATCTCATACTAACTTCAGTGACTGTCAACTCATTAAGAAGCTAGAATATATAAACTCACCATCATCAAAAGGGCAGTTATGTATAGTCAATGAACTTGTAACTATTACTTAACTGTCATTTAATTTTCTTCTCTAGTTGTGATAGAAAATTATCCCACATCATATCAAAAAAACATTCCAAAGAGCATCACTAACCTAAAAACAACAAAAAAATCAGCCATAGGAATAATTCAGCTGACTTCTACTGCAGACAGGAGAAAAATGAAAGCTTAAATGCTTTAGGACAGAGAAAAAGAAAAGAAAGGAGAACTAAATATTTTCTTGTGAATAAATTTAAATATTTCCCTTGTTTTAAAAGAATAGCTTTGTGGAAAAGAAATAGATTAAAAATCGTAAGAATGATACTTGCATTAATCTATTAGGATAAAGTAACCTACTAAAGAAAATCAGAATTTCAGAGTAAATATAAAGAATCAGTCTCTGATGTATTATTCCCACTGTACTTATCCAATAGGTTCCATTGTTGTTGAAGATAGCATAAATCATCTTTATTAAAGTCCTGAATTCTGAAGATATAACAGCAACGTTATGCTTCTCGGAACAGAACAGAACACAGCATACCACTTTCCTAAAAACAACAAGGGATTTCAGTGGTATAGGCATCATGCAGTTAATCAGAAATTTTAAGTATGGGAATTTTTTTTCCTCAGCTCCCACTTCCTGTTTCAAAGTTTGAAGGCTTTTGTGTACATTTTAAGAATGACCACATGTATTGAGTAAGTGAAAAGAAGGCATGAGAGGATGATTCTTTTAATATTGCAGTTGCAGTTAAAAAAAAAAATACAGGAAGCATAGCAGAGAATACAAGCAGATTAATCAGTATTACTTAAGTAGTCCAGTATCAGTTTTAAGTAAGCCTGGAAAAGGACTGCTAAAGCAGTAAAACATTTAGTACCAGAGCTACTGATATAATATGCTGTTTTATCTCCCGGTCTTGAAGTGTTTTTCTGTTTGAGAACACGTTCTTACTGCCTTAAAAACACAATGTTAAGGACACATAACCTGAACTACAGCAATCACTACTTATCATACTTATTATCCCAAGTTTATTGTCTATTCCTTGGGAGAAATGCAGTTTTGAAAAGCCTCTGTATTTTGAAGAATATTGAAAATGTCTTTTCATTAAATACACCCTTAGTTTGTGATACTGAGCAACAATGGAAGAGCATTACCTAAACACAACTGGTGAGAGAACAGAGATCAGAGGAAGACTTTTTATACCCTAGGTCATGAACAGCAAGAATCAGGCAACTGGTACGAAAACTGAGACAACCACATAGAGTCTATTAGACTTAGACATGGAACCCGATTATACAACCCTACTATTCTCTAATTCAACAAATGTCTCAAAACCACACAAAAACATTTCTACATAACAGCTGAAAAATGGCTAAGCTTCCCCAAAACAGACTTTCTCCTCACATTTACAATTCAAAATACCCTAGTACAATGATTGTGTAACATACCAGCTCATGTAAGCAATCCAGTCCTATTTGTTTTATTACAGCTTACACCCCCTGAAACAAGGAAGCCTTTACAGAACTTTCTCCAGTATTGTACTCAGCTGATACCACAACCAGTTTTTAAGGTGGGCAAGAACAAGAAAAATATCTGAAATGCTTAAACAGTACACAAAAATGGATAGGTATCATTCAAATTAAACCACAAAAATCCAATTTAAAACATATTTTTCCCCTACATGAAGTGGAGTTGCTCAAGAACAGGATTGCTATGTTACCTCAGGCACCGCCTTGTCCTTCTGAAACACCTTCAAAACACTGTTTACACACTGAGTTACATCAAGTAGTATTAGGCCTGGTTTGGAAATGGTAACAACTGTGATAAACAAATAAACAGTAAGGTGTATTACCCCCTCTACCATACCTGTGCTGTTTTTTGCCTCAGGTATTTTCTGAAAGGCTAGAACATAAAGGCAAACAGGAAAACAGCTATCCTTTAAATGAGACTCCTTCCTTTAGCCACCATCTCCCAAGAGTGTACAGATTCACACTCTGTGTGGTTAAAACACAAAGTTACTACGGAAAACGTCTCTCCTACTTGCTTTTGGACAAAGCGAGTGCTACTCACCAGAGGCCCTCAGAGCCTTCCCGCCCCCTGAGGCGGCGCGTGCCTGAGCCTTTGATGCTTGCAAGCACAGGTGCCGCTGGCCGCGAGGTTAAGATGGCGCGCGAGGGCCGCGAGCGGGAAGGGAGCGGCGGGAGAATCTACCCCCGGGAGCCCAGGGCTGTCCTCCGTCACTCTCTGCCTCCACGGCAGTTCTGGCGGTCTGACCGCAGCCTGCCATGGCTGTGACAGAGTAACGCGTTGCACCCTCTGCTGACAAGTTAAGAGTGGGGGAAAATGAGTTTATTAAAATAGAGGAAATGTTTGTGCTTTGGGGCGCTCACGGCACCAGCGCAGGGGGAACCCTGTGTGGGCTGTGTAGGCAGAACTGCCTACTGGAAATGGAGAACACACAGCCATCACCAGCACTTTTTCATGTCCTTCTGAGCTCCAAAGACTCGACTGATAATAAGCCAGTGGAGAAACAGCAACAGTCTTGGTTCAGGGTTTTTTAATAAATTACAAGAATGATATAACCACTTTCAGCTGTTGGTTGCATTTGTCACTGCACCTAATACTGTGCTTACTACACACAGACTGCTAAAACGTGACTAAAATGTAGACTAAAACCAATATGCTGCAAAACCATTCTTTTAAGACCATTATATATGTTAAATACATTAACTGGCCTTCCAAATTCAAAATATGTAGAGTTTTCAAGTCCTAGAACTCTATGTAAAATAATTCACATATACCTGTAGTTACTTATCATAGAATGTTAGTGTTGTTATAAAACAGGCTAGCTACTCAAACGCTACCTGTAGCAGCCTGTAGGTTTCCCATTCGAAATTTTAACCTATCCTGTTTGAAATTTTAGCCTAAAAAAAAATCCCAAAGAACCTGGGATTTAAAGAGCATATGATCTCTTTAGTGTCCCTCACACTTTCTGCTTCTGAAACCCTCAGGCTCCTGTCAAGAGCTATAGGGTATTACCTGTAGCCATACATAATGCACAGAGCACATAGTGGGTCTAGCTATACAGCTCACAAGGGCTCTTCGTACCTTAGAACCAAGCAGAAAAATTCCAGCATCTGTCTTACCATACAGAGCATCTAAATACACTGCAACAGTAACTAAGATAATGTTTGACCAAATACTGGATGATGCAATCACAAATATAGTTGTTGATAATTTGTGAGAAAGAAAAAGAAGATGACAAACATTTAATTAAAAAAAAAAAAAAAAATAAAAATCCCTGAATGAATAGAATAGTGGAGTCGAAGAGTGTTAAGACCTAAATTACCATGCCAATCTAGATAAGCAATGAGATTCTGGCCTTACTGAAACTTAATGACCAAGCAGCTACTGACTTGCAACAGGACACAATCTCCCCTATGAAGTACTGGCAGCTCTCTCATGCTGTTTGCAATTAGGAATACTAATGTACAGTGAGGAATAAAACTCATGCATTTATACAGGATGGGGCTTTTGTTGGGTGAGTACCTCTGGAAATGCAACTGTAAGTATGTGGAAATGATATATGGGTGCCTAATACACTTGCTTCACATTACATGGTAGCTGAGTAGCCACTGATTGCATCATCCCTGTGCCTCAGTTCCTCTCCCAGCAGCTCATTCATCTCACTCATGCTCTAGTCAACATGGAGTACAGGTCATTACAGCACAACTGGAATCACAATGAAGGCTGTAATGCTATTTATAGACTCTTTATGACATTATTATATCCAATTTCCTTCCAATATTTCATGGCCATCAAGCACGTAATTAAACTAAAAGAGTATGGGACTAGAGCCCCACAAGGATTCAGAAAGGATTTAAGGGCTACAAAGGTTCTTCTGATCAAATGGAGACACCATTAACTGCCTATTCCCCCCGCCTCTCCTCTCAAATCCAAATGAGCAGCCTCATGACTTCAGGATGCCTAAATTCGAATGTTGCTGTCTTACTTTAAAGGCTTTGCACAAAAACTCCCCAGACAGTTCTGCTCCCACCTATGCTCAGAAGTTTGGTCATCTTGAGAGCATCTTGAGCAGTCCACCATTGATTTTATGGATGACTAATAGAAGTCAGAGGGTTTATGCATTAGCAGTCCCTGTAGCAATGAACTGACTCCCCATTTCTTTTTCTTCTCTAACAAGCTGAGAGGAATCCCACAAGGTCTCAGGCTTTTACCTTAGAAAAACATTAACTTCAACAAATACTTTCTTTGGCTCCAGCGAAATGTGTATAGATTTTTCCTTATTCCAAGCCAGTTTCCATCTTAATGGTTCAGGCTTCCCCTAGCAGCTGGCTTGATCAACTGTCCCACAGAGAAAGGAAATGCAAATCTCCATTTTCAGCCTTTCCAAATGATTTACTACTTACAAAGCTATATAAAAGGGAGTTCAATAATCACTTAATTCTTCATAATTTACATTGTTCTACTCTTTATAAAGTGTGGGGGAAGGCATTTTGTTTGCACTTCTTTTTGCTGTAAGATTCACAGCCACATCTACTTTTGTGGTGCTGAACTACTGCACTACCAGGGAGGGCCAAAACCACACCTAAGCCTCATCTACTTCTGTTTTGGCTAGGCCCAAGCAGCTCTGTATTCAGCCCCCTCACTCTACACAGCTTTCTGTGTGGTTCCCAAGTCATTCTAGATTGTATCCCTCTTCATAGGGAACAGGAATGTATGGTATTGATCCTGCTTTTTATATTCCTGGGACTAGGAGCCTAAACTTTAGACGCTGCAGCACTCCAGTTTGATTTCAGGATGCAGTTCTATTTTTCTTCTCCTTTCATTTCTGTCATGTGGAAACACACTGTCTAAACAACTAAAGAGGAGAATGTTTCATGTTTTTTCCTTGTCAGGTGAGATCGTTACTTACTAGTAACTTTATTATTCTTTGTATTGATTAATTAAGCCTTATCTCCTTTCCACCTTATCTTCCTAAGCATAACTCTTTACTAAAGCAGGCAAACGTCTTTTTCAGAGGCTTTATTTTTTTCAGGAAGAATTACTATCTACTCCCCATATCACAGAATTTCCTTTCTAACCACAGGTACAAAAACATGGAAAAATTCCCTAAGAGTACGAAGTAATGCAAGCACAAATGAAGGTTACTTTGGAAGACTCAGACTAAATGATTTTATGTCTGTTCAACTCTTGGCCTCTAAACTCTCATTTATAGTGCTCTTTAGAACAAACTCAAGCACAGAATAATATAACATTATACCTGTAAGGAAAATCAATCCAAAAGACCAGCAAATCTTATTTCAATTGCATTTTCTTGCTTATGGTTTCTATTACAGAATCATTGTAATGTAATTTAAAAAAAAAAATCCACCTGTCTTGAAATTTTATAGCAAAATAAACTGTTAGAGATTATTAAAAATGTATAAAATAACCAACTGCTGAGGATCACAATGGAATCATTTTAGACATGCCAAGTACTGTTGTCTTTCTCTCGTTAGAGAAACAACTGCTGCTGCTCAAAAAGTTCAGATGTTTAGGTGGTTTACAGAGAGATGGAAGAGGATATCATTTCTAGGTATTCTCTATAGAATGAAAAATATTTTTGTAATACCAAGTAAACAACTAAGCCATACATTAATAATGTGCTTAAGTGCCAAAAAATGTTTGGCAGTGTGCTATTTCCTCAGCAGAACTGATCAACGACAGCTTCCAGAACTCTTAAGATACTTTCTAAAGGATGTGAGAATGAATATTTTAAAAGTGCTCCATGAATCGTCATCTCTGATTATACAAGATGAATCACAAGACACATCTAAACAACTGCATTCCAATTTATAACTTATGCAAACTTTTTGTGATTTAAATTTTCAGCATACTGACAAAGAAAATCTCAAAACCAAGCAGTTCTGCAAAATCCCCCAATGCAAGAAGTCTGTTTTGCTGCTGTGCAAAGTAGGCTGTTTATATCTTTCAGTACCAGGAATATCCCCTCAGTGCAGAGAAGAGAGATGAGAAAGGCAGACTTTTTAACCTCATTCTGGATTGCTGTGTTGCTGTGCTGTTCTCCTAGTTAACAACATGAGGAGGCAGACCCAGAACCTGCAACGTGCTGGAGCATTTACGCAAGTATAACTTGCACAAATATAACTTAAAAAACCCTGCATATGCATGGATTATCTAATAATTTCTTAGCCTTTACTACTGCTTTATAGTTCTAAATCTCTGCCATCTTTGAAATGAAACTGATATGATGATGTCAGGAGTTCCAGAGACAGGGTTAGATCCTAACATGTCTTCTAACTGTAAGAAAACATATATATATTTACTGTTCAGATGCTATTGTAGAACTCTTTCCTTACCCTTTCCCAGTATTTTCTTTTTTTTAAAGTACTAAATGTTCCCTTTTTGAAAATGTATACAAGAAATGCTTACCTTGCACCAAGCTGGCAGGTCACACCTTTCCCTTTGCAGCCAGAAACCATACCTCATTAATATTCTCTCAACCAACTCTTGCTGTTTTATCTAGGCTAACTGACAGCAGAGATACCAGCTTGATTGAACAACTGGTTAAACTGGCAGTAGGGGCTGAAAGATTCAGGTCTTGAAAGAAACAGTGAGGTGACAGGGCTGTGGAATGGAGGGGGAAGATGGGAGGTATAGAAGTTCTGGTGCAAGTTCTCTGCAGGAACTTTTATCCCACTTTTTTTCTTTTCTGCTTTGGACTTTGCTTAAAGGAATTTAAATGGTCATTACGACCATGAAGTAAGTGTGCTAACCACCAGGCTATGTCCCAGCCCCAATGCAAGTAACTCTCCCCATTCTCAAGAGTCTACCATATTTCATTTAGATTTTTCCCATTACTATTACTTATTTCTCCACAAACCACTTTCTGTGATCTCTCCTGTCAGCTTAATGCTGATGTTTTTAAAACATCTGTGGACATTGCATTGATGTGCCACAGAACAGACCTCCTACCCAAAACATCTCTGTTTAGATTTGTCATTTCTCCAAAACACCGGATGTGAATATGTTTGCCAAGCTTCATCACTTGTGACTAGATGCTGAAGTGCTGTTACTCAGGAACAGTTTCCTCTAAAGCCTAACAGGAACTGTTCCTGTGCAAGAAATTCTTAACCAGGCCATTTGTGAATTAAAATGGCCAGCAGTACACCTTTTAAATGTCTACTTATTATAATTGCTTGTTGCTGCTAGCCCAGTTGAAATCAATACGATAACAACTAATTTAATTTGTATTTAAGTAAAAAATGCCTTTCATTGTTCTGTAGTAAAAATATAGGTGGTAGGGAAAAAAAAAACCAACCAACCAGCCAGTCGTCTGGACAGATCACATACCTTTCCATCACAATATTCCACATCTGAATTCTGACCACCAGCTAGGTGATGATGCAATTCAAGCCTCTGCATATTGTAGGCTCATTCAGCCTTGCTTAATACTCACAAAATTAATGCTGCCTTTGCAACAGACACAAAATTTGCCTAATGCACAAATCAAATGGTGTCTTAAGTTAATGTGAATCTATGGGCCAAAACTGCCACAAACCCACACTCTTAAATAGGTGACACTGCCTCCAGAGGTCCCTCAGGGATGTTATGCAAAAGGAAGGTAAGAGCAGCAAAGGTAAATTCCTTTCCAGGTAAAAAAGGTCTCCAAAGTTCTCATGAGCATAATGGTCCTGACAAACATTCCCATGAACAAACACCACTCTCACTAATGTCATAAAGGCCTCTGCCAAACTTAAGAATAAAAAGCTGTGGATGAGGCTATATTGTTCAAGGATTTATCTTCAAAGAAGTTAAATGCTGATGGCAATCTCAGCAGAACATCAAAATAGCAACCCCTGAGGTTGCTGTAGCCAGTGGAAATATAATTAGCAGTCTCCAAATACCATATATTTCAGTCATATAGCAGTGTCCTTATCTTGGTATGGAAAATGTTCTAGTTCTGAGAGGGGAAAAATTAACTACCAGTTCATTTTCAGTTTGTAGCAGCTTCTTTTCAAGAAACCCATACTAGTAGCCCTATATGGATTGGTTTGAGGCATCAGCATCAATAAATAGTAATATTTCTATTTCAAACAATATGCATTAGATATTCTACTTTTCTTCGGTTGACAACAGCAGCACTTTGTCTATAAATCTGAAATAACATTCACAGAGTTATTTAAAGCACACATTTTAAGGACAAAACCACAAACAGTTCCTAGGGAGACAGTAAGGCTAGAAAATGGATTGCTATCATGAGGCTAATAAGTCACATTCACATTTAATTCACAGCCCTTTCATTTCAGTTCCTAAGGGAAAAAATATTCCAATATAGAGTTATGAGCATGTGCTTTTAATAACCTTAACTCTCTCAGAACTGTTGGAATAGAGCTTTACATTTAAGGCATTTTGAGGCTTTGCCAGAGAGAAGCTGGTAAGGAGAAGATCTGATTGAGGGCAGTGTGTGAATTTGAACTACACTGTGACTCTGTCCAGCAAAGAAAATCAGTTTAACTTGCTTTTGAAATATTTAAACTTCCACCAACTGTATGAGAATACAACATGTGTCTTTTCTACTCCACTACTGAGTAGTCCTAAACCTCTGGAGTATATCTGCCAAAAGATGGTAGGCACTCACATCTGTAGATAGTTTTTTGAACAGGAGATGGATGTCTATGTCCCCTAAGGCACTTCTGCAATTCTCAGTTGTAAAACGTTATGTCTTTAATCATTCTCAGCTCGTTTCTATCTTTCCCCAGTTTTAAACTTCTGTGGTCACGGACTGTGATTTCAGTAGATGATAGATGCTTATAGGATAGGTACTACAAGAATGGTATCTAACCAAAGTGGAAGTCCACCATTCACCCTAAGTCTTCCTTAACAAATTAATTACCCTTTAAAGTGGAGAGGAGTAGAAAAGAAAAACTCACTCTGTAATATTATTTTTTTCTTTCTCTGTAGTCAGACAGGTTCCAGTTATGAAACAGTGTCAGGAACTGAGGTTTTTCAATGGAGTTTAGCAGAGTTAAGTGAATAGAAGTAGGTTTTGTTAAGAAAAACCCCACATTTCATTAGCTATTTTTTCCATTTACCTCAATTATTGTCCATTACTGAGCCCCTTCAAAACAATCTTTAAACTTGTAGTATTATGAAGGATAAGCTCAGTAAAAATCTCCTTAGAACTGCACAGAAATTCCCAATCATCTGTTGTGTAAATCTTTGCCTGTATTTCTGTATGTGAAACTAAAAATATTACACATAAATTTTATTTTCCTTCTTCAGTGCCTTCATAGTTTCCAGTCACAAAAAAGGGGTTATTTATTCTATCCCCTTGCCAGCTGCCTAAATTTATTTAAGTCATTCTGACACATCCATGTCTAATGTGTTCTTAAATATCTGCAGTAGTAGAGAATGTATAAGTTTTCCAGGCAATCTATTTTCATGCTTTCTGCTACAAATACATTCTAATAAATAGTGTGAGTTTGTTTGTATGGTTTTGTTTTCCTGAAATTCAAGCTCATTGCTTCTTATCCTGTTAATCACAGACAAAGAAAATAGATTAAATTACATGAAATTATGTCATAGGTTATTTATCCCAGACCTTTTCTGGTGCCAGTGCTAAACATACTTGGGGCTTTTTTTGTTTGTTTCTTTTTTGCATTGCAGCTTTTAATATGACAATGCACAGCTTCAGATTTGAAAATTCTGCCTAAGCATTCTTTTTGCACTGTGTAATGACATATGTATTAAAGTAAAATATTAGACTAAAGCAAAAAGTTGTTAGTAAATTAAACTCTGTGTGTAAGAACAGAGAGTGTACTGAAGAAGCTTATAAGACATTCTTTCAAAATAACTGTGCTATAATGTAATGATGTCCCTTCAAGTAAATTAAATGCCTAATATACCTAATTATAATATACCTATAAAGCCCCATTTTCTGTAAAAGCTCATAGCTCAGGATTTATTTGATGGGAAGACTTCTTTGTGTTATTATTTTAACAACAAATCATCTGGTTTTTCACCTAGATTCATGACATGACCACAGTGATTGACAAACTAGTTACATTTGGATGTGTTCAGATGGGATAGTGCTGTGGCTCTTTCCCATCACATGCCTGGATACACCATAAACACCTCCCAGCATGTGACAGACCATTTCCAGTGTCACACATGAGAAATGAAGGTATACCTGAGGAATGCAGCAGTAGAGTATATTTAGTCTGGACAGGGGCTATCAACAGAACTGCACACCACAAAAAATTCCATAGTGTCATCAAAATGCTATTGTATAGGTAGTGTATAACAAACACTAAACACATTAAATGATATCTATTATAAAAGGTGATGAATATGCAAATTAGTGTATTCTATCAAACTGAATTCCAGCTCTCAGAACAAAACTGTAAGCAAGGGCAGGTAATAGAATCCTCTAATGCTAAAATTCTTCAGTTGTTTCATTAGAGTACATTTTTAACTATACAACATTCTCAAAAATGTAAGGGTTTTGTATAAAGCCTTCCTAAGTCACAAATATGTACTACACTGACTTTTTAAAAACTCAGGCAAAATTAGTCAGGCATTTATAACAGAGCTGAGGAAAATAATTTGCCTCCACCCCCATATCCCAAAGATTAAAAAATACTGCTGATTTTATATGAAATGCCTTCTTGTTCTTACCTTGTTTAACAAAGACTTGAAAGAAGCTTGTTCTTTCTGTCACAGACATCTCTTTCTCCATCTCTTTGAATAAGGCAGTCAACATATCTCTGGTAGGACAGAACAAAGAACAAATATACAGACTGGACAAAAAGCACAGAAAACTATCTGAAGGTTACAGTTACAAAGGCAGGAAGTGCAGAAGTGTCATTAAAAAATCCTTAGTGGGGCTGGACTGCATATTCCTTATGAGGAAAAAGGGACTAGTATGAGGAATCTGCCAAAAAAGGATTCATTGTAGAGGCAGGATGCAAAGATGGTGCAGAAGGAATCTAAAGCTTGAAGGACACTGGGAGAATTGTTCTCTGTGCATTTGCATTAACGCCCATAACAGCTTGTAATTTAACTCAACTTGCACTCTCTGTGCCAGCAATTATCTATGAAACCTAAGAGTAAAGTGTCCTTAGCCCTCCTGGAATTTCTGCAGGTAGAGTAATCCCCAACAGCAACATCTCAGCAATGCAGAGAGCTCAGGCCTGTCAGGCAGAGTCCTTGGGCAACCTGGTCCAATGCTTAACAACTCTCACCATGTGCAGTGCTGGGACTCTGTGGGTCTGAAAATTTGACTCTAGGGTGGTGTTACTCCTTCAGTTTGTTTCTTGAAAAAGTTGTAAGAAACCCATCAAGTATTAAAGTTACAACTCCAAACCAGTATGAACTGCTAAGGCGAAGGCTGCCTTCAAAATCTGTACCTTGTACATTACAGTAACATAGTCAATGTAAGATCACACACTTACTGGGGTTTACATGTCATTAGATCTCTACAATATGTTCTGTCCTAAAACACAGCTAACGATCTCCATGTGCAATGAATGAGGCACATGCCTTGTGCAAAACTAATGTATGACTGTGAGTGTAGCATCAGGCTGCAAATGGAGAAGAGGGCAAATGAAGTGTTATTATTATGGAAGTTTCTAGCTTTTGAGCATTTGATTTGCAGTCTAAATAACATTGATTTTCTGTATTTCTGTAAAATAATAAGCAAACCCTAAGTGTTTTGTTCAGTCACGTTTGCCAGTCTAACTAATCAGTTATGAGTAACTGCAGAGTTTTTGTTTGTATCATGTAAAAAAATTGAGCAAGTCATAGCAAAGCTTTTTCACATGGTATGCGACTTAAATGACTTCTCCTCCACAAGGCATAAGATGTATATTGTACAGCATACTTCAGTCTCAGTTTTGGCTGTGCAAACTATCTGGCAAATATTTGCTAGTAGCTGATTCTCTGCAGCATTCAGAATCTGTTCACAAACAACAGACTTACAGCGAGAAGGACCACCTTTGGAGGTCCACTTTCAAAGTGTATTTTGGGAAGACTGAGCAAGTGCAGGCACAGCTCTAACAGTTGTTGAGAAGTCCCACAAATGGGCCCACTTGACAGCAGCAGAGTTCAAAACAGAGAAATGTACGTCAGAGGAAAGAGGGAACAAAAGTGCAAGTCAGCAAAAGCTGATGTGTTTCAAGTGCCTTTTATGTGTCTACCTGTTCTAACATCAGTGATCAAAGAGCTGCAACAGAAGGTTCATTTGACCAATGTTTAATTCAACGGGGTATTGTTTTAGCTGTGTTTCACACCAAAATGTTTTACATTCCTTTCTGTGAAGATTCTAATAAACTGATTTAAAGGACTCTCTGTGGTGTCTTCAAGCTACAGGCTTATCTCTTTGGATTCTCAGAATATTAATTAGCAGCTGCATATAGTAGTATTAGTGAAATCAAGTTTGAAACTGCTAGACAGCATGAATAAACGTCTTGAATTATTTCTTTGGGTTTTACACATCAGCTTTTATTCACTGCACTCAATTGTTCAGTCAATGTAGTCCATGTCCCCTGTACAGAAAGGGGAAAGCATTAAGTGTTTTTATTGCAATACACTTTATTGCTTCTATATTTGAATTTCACAGGAGGCTCAACAAGAAGAGTTAGAAGCAAAGTACTCTGCAGTCAAAACACATTCCTCTAAATACTAGTGATCCTTTAAACCTTACATGTCCAATTTTCCAAAGCCAAGTAATCACTTAATCCCCTCCTCTGCACTAGTTTAGCACATGCTGTCTGATACTGTCTTGTGGTTTGCAAAACTGAATATGAATGAGTAGGAACACTAGGCTGTATCCATTACAACTTTGGGGTTGTAAAGATTTATACACAAGCAGCAGCAGTGAAAAATTCTATTATTCCACCAAGCTGAAAGTGAAATAAATCATAAGCTTCAACATAAGGAAGCAAACATAATTCAGCCTACTAGTCATGTTATAGGAGTAAAGTCTTGGAATTAGGTTATAATCTACAAAAGATTTGTTCTACCCTGATTCACAGGAGAATGCTATATGATGTATTTATGCTCTGATCCTGGCTTGTATCAGAAATAGTGTGACCAGCAGGACCAGGGCAGTGATCATCCCCTTGTACTCAGCACTGGTGAGGCATTGTTATTTAAGATTAGTGATTTTATGTCAATTTTATATATATTTGATCGTAGTCACTTTTCTCTTATAAGTTATTACAAATATTAGTATACTTTATTGCCATTTTGTCTGGGCACTCTGGATGTCTTAGGGCCTTGTTACATTTGGCATAATATAGAGGATATAGTAGGAAATAGAGGAAAGGTATATAGAGGAAAGGTAGTCTTTACTGCACATATAATGGCAAATAAGAAGCTATGGAGTATCACATATAATAGCCTAATAGCCTATACTGAGTAAAGCTGCTTACAAAAAACCACCCAAACCACCCACAAAATAACCCAAAACAACAACACCCCCCACCCTCCCCAAATAAAACAAACAAAAAACTTTCACAAAACAGAAACCCACCACCCCACACAAAAAATATCCTCCAAAATCCCTCCCAAAACCTAACAACACTCCAAACTAAAAAATAACTGGCATTCAAAAATTAGAAAAAGTAGAAAAAAAAGTGAATTAAAACATTTGAAAGAAAAAGAATTCATATGTAGGGAGTTTTGTTAGCTGTTTTAAGAATTAAAAAGACAAAAGTTTCTCTGCTTAAGATCAAATGACATGAAAAGCAATGAATAATTTATATCTTGACAGCAAAGATATTTCTAATCTTATTAGCAACAGAAATATTCTTTTGGTGATCATAACTTATTTACAAGTACAGCAGTGTGGAAATAGCAAAGACATATACATGCAAACATAATCTTCTTATGGAAGAGGTGGAAAAAAATACCATTACAAAGCCTGTTTTGTTTTTTATTCTCACAGCTAGAAAGATAAAAATATAACTGTAGTGCATATACATGAAAAACTAAGCAAAATAAAACCGCAATTCAATGTCATAGATGGTAAAAAAAAAAGTAATCTATTAATCTTTTCTTTCAAAAATCAAATAGAAAAAAATTGCTCCTGATTTTCCTCAACTTAAAGGCTTATTAGGGTTTTTTTGATGATGTGTTGTCACTTATGTTCAAAACCTGCCAATGCTGCAATCTCCACCAATGACTCCAATGAGGTCAAGGGATAGAGGAGCCAGCCCAAAGTAAGATTTTACTTGGCATTTGTGAAAGAAGACTTTATTCAGATAGAGTCAGTTTAACACCATGAACTACACTTCTTGTCCTTTGATCAACCATTAAAGAGCACTGGGAAAACCAAAGCCAGGTTGTAAATACTGAGCAATCAAGAGAAAACAAATGCTAACTTCACTGCAGGTTAGGCAACCCTATATACCAGCAAACTGACTGCAGACTGCTTAGTGCTCCAAAGCCCTCCTAAAGTAGCTATTTTCACTCACTTTTGGTATTAAAATATCAGCATCAGAGTTCCAGAATCTTAAATATATTTCAAACTCAGTTAAGAGCTTGGTGATTTAGACAATGTTTGAAGAACCATTAACGGTTCCTAGTTTTTCTCTTCAGTGCTTCAGTTTTACAGATATCAAGTGGCCTGAGAATATCTAAGCACTTAGTACTATCTCAGGGCTCTCAAGAAGGAAATACTAATTAAAATACAGCTAACAAAACTATCTTAGGCTTGGCTCTTAAGCAAGTCCTCTTCTCATAGTGTCATAAATCTGCCCTAAAAGCATGCTGAACACACAAAGCTTTGACTACTCAGAATTTAATCAAAGAATGGACTTCTTCGGGTGAGCTTGCTAAATGCATCTGACGTTTTAATTTCCAGTTTTTCTCCCTGCATTACCTTTAGATTGGTTTTGTATCTGTAAAGTCCTAGCTTCTCTTTGAAGAATAAAGACAAATTTCCTGAAAAATGTCAAGACAACTGGTAAAGTGTCCAAAAAAAGTTAACATTATTTTTTCTATTTTGAAAGTGTGTGAGAAATACACTTTGTTATAAATAATTCTATTTCAAAATAAAAATACTCTGCTGTTTCAACTTACTTTTCTCTTGCAATTACAGCTAATATACCTCCTCATTACCACGTCTTTCACTTGGAGTACCAAAGTGTAATAATTTCTCTTAATAATTCTTTACTATAATTCTGTTTTATGATAAGATAATGTTAACATAAGGAATGCAACCCCCTGTAATAATCATTTCCACCAATTACAACTGTAGGCTTTAAGAATACTAAGCCACACACTTTATTCTCATTGAAATGAATGGGATTTAAATCTCCTAAACAAGTATTGATTTAAACCATGCATCAATCCCATTCCTAAACTGGAGCACACTTCAATTCAAACTGAGTCTAACTAGTGACCAGATTAAATAGCACAGGGACATAGCTTAATGTCAGCCCTGCAGTGCAGGGACAGTATTCAAACCTTCACATAGACCTGCAATTCAGGAAGGGCCCTGTGCTCATAGCATACTGCAGCCCAAGGGGGTCCCCCGAAAAACCCATCTCCCTCTCTGAAGCTGAGTCCTGCAGTGAAGCATGCACCTAGTGTTTCCCACAAGATTCACTTCAGGTGTGTCACGTGTATTTCTTAAAAGTAGAACTTCTTTTCTGTTAGAAAACACTGATATTTTTCATGATAATATGGATTTTTAGTACTTCATGTAAATTCCTGCAATTCCTATAAATAGTAACAATTACTGTTTTAATCCACAACGTGGCATCATACCTTCCAGATGTTCAAATGAAATCCTACTAAGTATATTTAAGAGAAACAGTTACATATTTAGCAAAGCAATCTTAAGTAGTTGTTTCTTTTTTTTCTAGTAAAAGGGTAAAAAGATAACATAAAAAGAGAGACTCCTGAAGGACTTGGTATTTCAGGTAGTAGCTCCATTCTTTCAATACCATATCATGTATTAGAAACCACGTACAGAGAACAAGGTTACCTAGTACTCCCACCAAGTACAGCTCTTCAAAAAAGAAATAGTTCTGAATCTTCCACTCAAGCAACAAATGAGGAAAAAAACCCTATACCATCTGTTCCTTTAACATGCTTTTTTCTCTTTTAACAGACTAGAGTCAACATTGAATCTTTTTACAGGAAATCTGTATTTAGTAGAACTTGCCATCACTCCAAATATGTTCACCATGAAATGTGAACTGTTATGGGCATAAATATATCACTCCTACCATTACAGAAAAAACATTTTCACTTTAAGGAAGGAAGGAAGGAAATCTAAATGATCTTATAGCATACTCTGAATATTCCTTTGAATCCTGCAGTAAGAGTAGGGTGAAGGCACACTGAAGACCCAGTGTGAATTGCAGCACAAATATTTTCTCTATTGTCTCAATTTCTTTGCAGGGTATGTACACGGATGCATGTTAAAATACAAAAAAAAAAGGTGATTGTTTTTGTGAGCTGCCAAAATTTGGGAGAAATTCCTGTTAAGACATGCAAGGAACCTCAATTCCTTTGCTTCTGAACTGACACAAACGTGGCTCAAAATTTAAGGTTTTGGGGCTTGTTATCTACCCTAGACCCTCATGTATTACTGTTCATTAAAGGTATATAGGTGTTAAATTAAGGGGGAAAAAAAAACCTTTGGATCGTATGGAAGTTAATATGCTTAATGGCATACATAGGAAACAGCTGACTGCTGCCTTTTAAGGTCCTACCTGCTAATTTGGTTACTGAACCCAGCTCAGGAAATGGCTTTTCTAGCAGCATCTCCCCTCTCACAGGGTAACACAAACCAGTCTCTTTCTTAGGACACCTTTCTTGGAGGCCAGTAAGGGAATAAGAGACTATCCTCACTCCTATGCATGTTGACTCTGTCTGTGGCTCATGAGGTCATTTTTTCTTGGTCCTCCTCTCTTTCTTGTCTCGACACTGTTCTAAAGCCTCCTATATTTCTCTGCCAGCAAGGTCTCTCTCTCAGCAGTATCCCCACTTGCTGCCACAGTGCTAGGTCCCAAACACTTGCCAACATCCCTGGGGTCTGGCTCCTCTGGTAGGTGCTCACATTTGCAGGCAGCTTTGAGAGAATATCCCATCTCCGTCCTCTTCCCACCCACATGAACCTCAGCTACACAGCTTAGAATCATAGAACAGCTCAGGCTGGAAGGGACCTCAAAAGATCATGTGGTCCAACCTTTCATGGGAAAGGCAGCCTAGATGAGATTATCTTACACCTAGACATCATCTGTATGTTCAATCCAGCAGTTGGCACATGCAGTGAGAACAGACTTGGCCCTCAAAGAGCCACCCTGCTACACATGGATGCTTCACTCACAAGAAGTTTAAGCTTAACCTCCATGCAAGCTGTCTCTGCCCAGAACTTGTGACTCCTGTCCCCATAACACACCTTGATGTCCTTCAGAACTCCAGGATCTCTTCTGATTCAGACTGCATTTTTAAAGTTTTTTAGTCAAATTAACATGTTCCCTGAACTTTTCATTAGCCTACTAATCAACCTTGCCTTGCTGCCTGATGACAGCTGCTACTTCTGTTTCCACTGAATTCCTCTGGTGCAGTGCTTTGGCTCTACTTCAAGACCACACTCACTGGTCTCATTAGTTTTCGGGTTGGGGCCGTCTCCAGCTCACAGTACCATCACCATTGCTCCTTACACCTCATTTTTCTCTTGCCTCAGACAGCTGCTGTTCCGTTCTTCTTGTTACTGGTATAGTTTTCTATCTGGGGGATTTTATTCATTTGCCTCTTGTTCAGTTTCTTGTGGTAGGAGACTCATAAAGCATCTTCTTTGTTCTTCTCAGCAGCATCACCATATGTTTTTGAAATCCTCCAGACATCTTCCAGTTTGTGCGTCTGGGATGAGAAGTTCTGAAATGATGGTACAGATGTCCTCCCTCATCCCTTTCTTCCTTTTGTGGTTATTTTTTTTTGTTTGTTTCTGTAGCAAGATCTGAGTGCACCAGTACGCTGAATATTTCCAGTTCACTTTTAGATAATGGGTACATTAATTTATCCATGAATACAATGGAAATTGTAACAGATACATTGCTGCACAAGGGTTGAGTGTCTGCATACAGATCAAGGTGAAGGAGGGGAGGTTTAGACTGGAGATTGGGAGGTGGTTTTTTACCAGGAGAGTGATTAAGCACTGGAACAGGTTGCCCAGAAAGGTTGTGGCTGCCCCATCCCTGGCAGTGTTCAAGGCCAGGCTGGATGTGGCACTGGGCAGCATGGTCTAGTGTTTTGGCATCCCTGCTTGTGGCGGGGGGGTTGGAACTAGATGATCTTTGAGGTCCCTTCCAACCTGGCCATTCTATGATTCTATGATTCTATGAAGAGGCCTCATAAAAAAGAGAGAGTTTGGCTCTTTCTGTAGAATGTCTAAAGACTTAATAGTTAGGATATCTCACTCCATCACTGATGGCATTCCTTCTTTGAAGGCTCTTACTAGATCATAATTGAGTAATTAAGTTTCTCCAATTACCTCTTCAAGAGTTTCACTTTTATTAGGATGAAAATAGATCCTCATATTTAGGGTCTCTGAGAACTCACATTCCCTGGAAATAGCTCTTTTGCATATGATTACTCCATTTTTGAGTCTCCTGTTGTGTACAGGAATTGGTATCAATTAAGAGTATTTTTATCTGGATATTGAGCTTTCTGGGAGAATGGGCAGATAATCAGCTAGGAAATACTAATTCATGGATGTGAACTCCCTGCAAATTACACTTTTTTTTTTTACCAGTTGAGAAGCTGGCCCTATATATTTGCAGTTTGTCTGATATGGAAATTATAAGAAGTGTACGCAATAGAGATAAAATTAATTTACTTATTGGGATATTAAGCTGACTTGCATGTAGGACTTGCATGCTTTTCAATGTTTAGGAAAAAAATCACATACTTTATTGAACATGTACAGTTTTGTTTTGTTTTAAACCCTTGTAATGACTCTCCAGTTAATGAATAATCTTCTAGTATGTGAAAGCTACATGAAATTACTAAAGTGCTTTACTTTCATATCTTGTCACCTCATGGTTGCAAAATCCATTTTAAACAGCTGGTGATTACACTCAGAAACATTACATCCTGCACCTCAGGAAACATCACTATATCCCAATGACTTCTCCCCATACCAATCTGCTAATTACAAGAAAAACAGCAAGACTGAGCTATTTCTCCAGTACCTGCAAAGATCTCCAATTGTAATCGACATGAGAATGAGACAGTAAAAGCCATTTGAAACCCTTTTATACCTCTCTTAGGCCACTGATAGGCTTTCATACTAATAACCATTAAAACATTTTCAAACTGTTTCTGAAAACTCCTACCACTTCTGCAATCAATTACCACTAAGCAGTGATTGCTGTAGCCTTACATAGCTAATGATCTTCTATTTGCAGCTCTTTAAGCTTTTAAAACCAGAATTTGTTAGACTGATTATATGATGAACTTATTAATATTGCTAAAATGAACATTTATCCCCATTAATTCTATCACAGAAAACAAATAAACAACCAAAATCCAGCACTCTTCCAAGCAGATAGATACACTCATTAACTCTAATCCATTAATTTGATTGCAATAATTTCCTTCAGTGATTAGCAAGACAACCATCCCTGTCTCATTATTAGTCAGGAAGGCAGCAAGTCATGCCTTGAAGCTGTTTGCCAAATGCAAGTTACTACTAGAAATGTAAACCAGCATGAACAGCTTGTGATGGCATGAATGAGGTATCATAACTTCTCCTTCTGGACGAAAAACAGATTTTCCTGACTTTATGCAAATTAAATGATATCCTGACTAGTGGAAGTCAATAAAAGTTTGCCCTCATTGAGCCTGGCCAGCAAGCCTGGTTCTAGGAAAAGGATGTGAAAGCAGCAGGCTTCAGCTCCGACTTATCCATGCTTTTTTCTTCTCACAATCTCTTCTACTAGATCATAAACTGTGGACCATATAGGCTACACTAGCAGGCATATAGATTCAGGATTTATTCTGATTTTAAGTTGTGGGTTCATCACCCTCAAGTGCAGAACACGACTGAGTTGAGAAAGAGCATACAATCCATGCCAGAATGTGCATGGGACACAAGGACAAAGCAGAAAAAGAGACAAGCTAATGCAGGAGAAGTGACTGAGAAATAATTCATTACATTGGAGGATCAGGAGCTGAGGGAAAAGTGAAGTGAAGATGAAGCAGCAAGAAGGGATAAAAACAATTACCTCTGAAGTCACCCAGAGACAGTCAGAAGAGTAGTTATTGCAAGACACAGGAAGCTAAGAAAAACAGGAATTGAAGCTGCAAAAGGAAGGTACCAGAAGGGACTCATTAGCACCAGAACCATGGAGCAGGTTTTCTTGGCAGAGAGAGTATCTGTCATCAGAAAATAACAAGTTTTTGAGGAGATGGAATATAAGATGTAGACACTCAGAAAAAGTTGAAAAAAATCAACATGGATCCCCAAGACATTAGAGATCAATGTGATTGTTATTTACAGGGGAAAAACAAATCAATTCCCAGGAGAACCGATCCAGGACAGCTTTACCAAGGCAAAGCCCAAAAACTCTGCTGTGTAAGGATATATTAGAAATATATTTCAATAAAATGTTCTAAAAACCAATAAAGAACTGAATCAGAGAAACCTGATCTTGAGGTACTAGGCAAAGCAAGCACAATCAAAAGTTACCTGTGAAAGGATCTTTTCAAGGATATATATTCTCCAAGTGCAGGGGGTTGGACTAGATGACCTCCAGAGGTCCCTTCCAACCCAAACCATTCTGTGATTCTAGTGCTATGGTTGTTTATGACAGTAATGGTTTACATGACTGCTAAAATCCTTTGGCTGCAAATGAAAGTGTAAACTATGACTGCTAGAACTCTAATCAAGGATGACATCTCAGAACATGAACGAGGTATCTCTAACAGAAGTTTTCCAGGACTTTCTTTTTCAACAGTTTGGGAGTAAGTTTTAAGTCTTTAAGTAAGTACTTAAAGGGAGCCTACGAGAAAGATTGGGAGGAACTCTTTATTAGAGTGTTGTGATAGGATAAGGGGTAATGGTTTTAAACAGAAAGAGGCTAGGTTTAGATTAGGTAATAGGAAGAAATTCTTTATGGTGAGACACTGGAACAGGTTGTCCAGAGAGGCTGTGAATCCCCCATCCCTGGACTGTTTAAAACCAGGCTGGATGAGGTCTTAAGCAACCTGGTCTAGTGGAAGGTGTCCCTGCCCATAGCATGGGAGTTGGAACTAGATGATCTTGAAGGTCCCTTCCAACACAAACCATTCCATGATTCTATAAGCAGTCAGTTCCACTTCTTTTTTTTATTTAGCTGTAGAAAAAAAAAAAGTCTTTTAAGATGTTACAGGGGGCAGGGTGTGTGTGTGTGGTGTGATGGACAGAATAAGCCAAAAAAAGGAGTGCCATTTTTGCACAGAAAAATCTTGGAGAGACAATACTAAATATTTCTTTGGGTTTCTGGTATATGCCATAAAAGTGAGGTCAAGTGAAACAAATGATCATGTGCTGATGATCAAAAAAAATTGATTGCCTAGAGCTAATATGGCATTGATTTATTTTAAATGACCAAGAAAATTACATACCTATAACAGACTTCAATTCTCAGGTCATGGACAGGATACTGCTGCTCAACAAAAGATTATGAAGATCAAATTGATTTTTGCTAAGCATGATACAACTGACATTATACTGGTGGAGCCTAGAAAGCAGAGCACAGGCTGCCTGCAGTGAAGTCTGAATTTGGATACAGCAGCACATAGTTCTCATTATTTCTAACCTACCACTTGTAGTTAAAAAAGGATTGAAATATGAACGTTCTCAATGAAAAGAACAGTGATTCTGATCTTTGATGCTTTACCCTCAGTAAAAAGAAAGCAAAAATTCTGTGCAATTTTCAGATATTATGTGCAAGTAAACCACAGAGTTACAAAGTCTGTAACAATGCAGTCTGTGGCAAGTTAAGGATTTGCAGCAGCATATATGGATGGTAAAGGAGAAAGTACCAGGATTTAGTTTCAAAAGATGCCATGAGCCTGTGAACATGATCCATGGTTCCAGACAGTAACTTCATCTAGAGCTCTCTCTCACAGGCTGTGGATTGCCCCCAGAAGAATGTGCATTCATGAATACTTCAACCATATTTTTTCTGCTTCTAGAGGGAGGGAGATAAGGGATGAGTTTGTCATTTTGTCAGAAAAGAGAAGAGACCTAGCAAGTGGACTTCCACTATACAACTGCAGTGCTGACACTTCGAGGGGGATTTACAAATCAGAACATTCCTACAATGCAATTCCAAACTGACTGAATATTGCTTGAAAGCTACTCAATAGATCAGATACATGTATTTGGAACTGCATGTTATAACAATTTGTGAGGAATTTTTATTATTAAGAATTGACTGGAATGGAACTGTGATAAAAGCATTACATTTCTGTTGCTACCTAAGTATAAGGTTATTCAGTATAAGGTATTCAGGTTAGATATTAGGAGGAATTTCTTTCCTGAAAGGGTTGTCAGCCATTGGAACAGGCTGCCCAGGGAGGTGGTTGAGTCACCGTCCCTGGAGGTGTTTAAGAGACGGCTGGATGTTGTGTTGGGGAGCATCATTTAGTGGGGTGATAGGGCTAGGAAAAAGGCTGGACTCGATGATCTTCAAGGTCTCTTCCAGCTCTAACTGTTCTATGATTCTATGATTCTATAACAACCTTATAGAGTAAGACTTTGTGATGGTAAACAAGTACAACTTCAATACTATCCTTACTACAAACTAAAATTTTATTTTAAACTGCATAGTCTCATTGTGTTGACTTCATGGGCTATTTTGAAAATAGACACAGGCACCCTGACTCACAGATAGCTACAGAGTCTGATTCTGGAACAAGAATTACCATTGTAAGGTAAATCTGTGCAAGCAGAGAAGCAACTGCTACAAGTGATGTTAGTGCTGTGTACCAAAAAATGAACTGCATCAATTCCTTTGGTTTAAAACAACTGACACCTTCCACTAGATCAGGCTGCTCAGAGACCTGTCCAACCTAACCTGCAATGTTTCCAGGAATGGGCCATCTACTACCTCTATGTGCCAGTGCCTCATCACCCTCNGGACTCTCTCCAGCAGCTCCCTATCCTTCTAGAGCTGTTTAGTTTAAAACCATTACCCCTTACTGTCCCTAACTTTCCTAGAGGCTTCCCTCAAACACTGGAAGGCTGCAAGAAAGTCTCCCTGGAGCCTTCTCTTCTCCAGGCTGAACACCCCAACTCTATCAGCCTGTCCTCACAGCACAGGTATTCCAGCCCTCTGATCATTTTTGTGGTCTCCTCTGCACTTGCTCCAACAGGTCCATGTCTTTTCTGTGCTGAGGACTCCAGACTGGACACAGCACTGCAGGTGAGGTCTCACCAGAGCAGAGCAGAGGGGAAGAGTCACCTCCCTTGATCTGCTGGCCACGCTGCTTNATCTGTCCAACCTAACCTGCAATGTTTCCAGGAATGGGCCATCTACTACCTCTATGTGCCAGTGCCTCATCACCCTCGTCATAAAAAGAAAATCTTGTATCTAGTCTAAATCTCCCCTTGTTTACACAGTATCACAGTATGTCAGGGGTTGGAAGGGACCTAGAAAGATCATCTAGTCCAACCCCCCTGCCAGAGCAGGATCATCTAGACCAGCTCACACAGGAATGCATCCAGGCAGCTCTGGAATGTCTCCAGACAAGGAGACTCCACAGCCTCCTGGGCAGCCTCTTCCAGTGCTCCGTAACTCTTACTGTAAAGAAGTTTCTCCTCATGTTAATACTAAACCTCCTGTGGCCCAACCTGCTCCCATTCCCTCTTGTCCTAACACTGGATGACATCGAGAAGAGCCTGGCTCCCTCCTCCCAACACTCACCCTTAACATATTTATAAACATTCATGAGGTCTCCTCTCAGTCTCCTCTTTTCCAGGCTGAAGAGACCCAGCTCTCTCAGCCTGTCCTCCTAGGGCAGATGCTCCACTCCTTTCATGATCTTGGTGGCCCTGTGCTGGACTCTCTCCAGCAGCTCCCTATCCTTCTAGAGCTGTTTAGTTTAAAACCATTACCCCTTACTGTCCCTAACTTTCCTAGAGGCTTCCCTCAAACACTGGAAGGCTGCAAGAAAGTCTCCCTGGAGCCTTCTCTTCTCCAGGCTGAACACCCCAACTCTATCAGCCTGTCCTCATAGCACAGGTATTCCAGCCCTCTGATCATTTTTGTGGTCTCCTCTGCACTTGCTCCAACAGGTCCATGTCTTTTCTGTGCTGAGGACTCCAGACTGGACACAGCACTGCAGGTGAGGTCTCACCAGAGCAGAGCAGAGGGGAAGAGTCACCTCCCTTGATCTGCTGGCCACGCTGCTTTGGATGCAGCCCAGGACACAACTGGCCTTCTTGGTGCACATTGCCAGCTCATAGTCATGTGACCTTTTTAATATGGTACACTAGCAATCCTACTTCCAGTAGGAATTCTAGACTGAGATTATCCTCCTTTACATGATGAACCTTTCATTTTTTTCTGTTTTCGTGGTTTCTTCTAGAATATTTTAGGATATGATGACAGTGCCTAGACATTTCCCCAAAGGTTTGGTTTGAAACATTTTGTATTCCATCTCTTTTGAAATGATTTAATGTCAGAATCAAAAAATTCACAGCCCCAACGTGGAGCTGCAGCCTGATAATTCCTCCCCAGAGGAAATGCAAGAGCTGTCTGCTTGTATCCAATATGGTACTCCAAATACTTCTAGGACAATTTATGTACATAATACACATCAATACGTGGAATATGCCTCTTTAATTTCTTGTTAAACAGTATTATCTTCTAAATATTTTGAATTTGGGAATGTTTTAGTTGGTTCAAAAGAAGTCAAGCCACAATTTAACATTGGTCTACATGCTTATCATGTAAACACTACTGTAGTGATTTATCTTGAATGTCTGTTACAACTTGAGTTATTGCAATGCTTTTTCTAGGGCTCTTGCAATCAGACAGTTTTTGATGGGCTATATTTGGGCAGCTCTTACTGTATTATTTTAAGATGATTCAACTGTCAATTTTTAGGCTGCCAAAGTGTTAAGCTTTATTGCAGATTGTTAGAGTCTCTTCCAGAAGCATTTTTTTTTAAACTGTCTCTTACTTTTATACATTTTTACACTAATTTGCTACAGGAGTAATAATGCATGCTATTTCTCATGTTGTTGTGATTAAAAACATTTTAAGATAGTGTTGACTTAAAGAGCTGTCAAATTACTGAGTCCATAGCTGGTCAGAATATAGATTAGCTTTTCTAATGTGCTGTAGCTGATATTCCATTACTTGATGAAATGCAAATAGAACCAGCAAAATGGGCAGTCAAGGCTTATTTCATGTTGGAATTTTTCTCAGCTCTGCAAAAATCAGAGGCACTGCCATTGATATCAATTTCACTAGGACAAACATTTTTTTCCTAGGAAACAACTGTGATGAATACTTGGGCCTCGTGTTTCCATCCTTATCTCACTTCCTATTTCACACTGCATAAAACTTCATTAAAGAAATCATCTTTCCAGCAGCACACAACTAGGTAAAATATCCATTGAAGACCATTTCTCCTATCAATGTCCCTGTAATCATGAAGAAGGTTGGAGACTACCCAAAAAGGCAGGACCACAGAATGTGCTTCTCACCTTCCCCCTCATAAACACAATTAGATTCAGTGCATAGAGAGGCCTGCAGCAGCAGACAGGATAAAGCCATTGCTCTGTACCTTCTAAGGGGGAATAAACTTCCTGGGGAGTAATACAACCACACAGAAGCATTTGAGATGCTGCCATGGGTAACAGAAGAAAAAAAGCAGGGTTGTTTGGAATAAAGAAATTATGACAGAAAGATTTTTGCATAGATAGGATGCAAGGTAAGGAATAAGCTATGCCTAACGTCAATGTATTCCAAAACCTGCAGGTTGCTGGGAAGGAAAACTCTCTAGCAGTGTCATTGGTTTAGGTCACGTAGTAGGAAGGAGCTTGAAGGCTTCTGTGCCTTGTACTCTAGTCTGCAAGTCCCTTTGCTATCCAAAGTCAGCACAGAGACACAACTGATAACTTCTTTAGGATTCAGAAATCTGCTGCACTAGATTAAAGACATGATACAACTTGTCAAATCCTTTGGGATGTTGGCAAGGTCAGGGCAAGTACTGGTTTCTATCAAATATCTTCCAATAACAGGACAATCACAGGGTGTGGAAAAAATAAGTCACTTTTAGAAGTCAACGTAACTATATGAAACTGTATTGTTTTACAATAAATAATTATACTTGAGATTGGCCTCTGAGTCTGTCAGAGGATGATGTTGGCCAAAATCTTACAATGCAGATTTATTTTTTCAAAAGAAACAAAGGGTTGTTGCTTTTGTTTTGTGGGGATTTTCCCCCCCTCCCATGCCACTTTTCCTTTGGAAATACCTCTCTCTCTCTTTCTAATTGGAATATTTGTAATTAATATATAATTCTTCAGGTCAAAATATTTTCAAAATGAATGCATAAAGTTAGGTACTTAAATCTCTACTTACAAATCTACACAAAAACACCTTGGCTTCAAAAGGAGCTGAAAATGCATATTTCCAGTTCCCTTTACTTCCAGAAATGGGTCTGCTTTTCAGTCAGGCACTTTAGAAGCTCAAATTTAGGCACTGACAAGGCATAATTTGACACACCACGGCTTCTTCAGTGAATATGAAACCTGAGCTCACAAATAAAACTGCTGTCTTGATTCACAACAGAATAGGTTAATTTGCCAAGACACACACTACAGCTATTCTTCTGCTCTGCTAAAATCAGAAGTATGTAACTTTTAGCAAAGTTGGAGAATATACTGGCATGAAAACAGTTCTTGCTACAGGCAAAATAATTTTACTTTTGGCAGGTTTACAGAAAAGCAAGTCAGCTACATTTTCACCTCAGGTGGTTTGTGGTATCAAAAAGGCAGTTCTTGCAGATGGAAAACTGTCATTACAGGAGGACAAGCTGTTTGCTGAGGGAAATGAAAATATTTTGCTCTCTGACAAACCTGTGAATATTGGAGAGGAAATCTGTTTTCATATACGAATATTCAATACAGAAGCTGAGAGTTTACTGGAGTTCTACTTGACTGACAGAGTGGCTCATCAGACTGGTGACTGGCCAACCTGTGCTTCAGTTATTACACAAAGATACCAAAAAATTTCAGTTAGGAGTTGCATATACAAGAAAACAGTAGTGTGGACCTTCGAGATTCTTTCAGATAGCCTCAGACAGACCTGGTGAGCTAAGCATTGGGGTGTGCCTCTCAAATGATGAGACACAATACAGACTGAGTAAATTACAAAGATATGCAGTCTAAACATGCTGAATGAGCTGAGAAATTTCACAGGATCCAGTGCTTGCCCCAATAATGAACAGTGAGGTCAATGCCCAGTTCTGCTTGCTCCTCATTTTAATAAGCTTAATAACACTAACCCTACACAAGTATTTTGCAATGTAACATGGAGGCTAACAAAGATCTGTGGAAATTATCTGTGGAAATGGGCTGAAGCAAACATAATTTCTAAATCATCATCATCAATTGTCCAGTATGACTTAACATCTTCCCATTATTTTAAATCCCAAGGAATTGCTTTCAATTCAGTAAAGTTAGCAGTATATTATTTCCCTGTCTTTATGAGATTTAATAGCTTTTTTCCATCAAAATCAAAATCCATTCACACAATCCCTTCCCCAAGTGTTTTCCCTCCAGAAATTTCAAATCCCATTACATCTTCCTGGCTTCTATCTGAAGGTTCAGATTTGTAAAGCTTGAGAGGAGTTGGACTCCAGTTTGGAATTTTGCTTTAGGTTCATCTCTCACATCTGAATATCTGAGGAATGAAGCCCATGCCTGATGGTTTTGGATCTAACAGACTCAGCTGTAGCGTTTGCTTTCTTCCAAAGCTTTGAAAGATCTTTTTACTCACACTTTGCTAGCTGTATTACATTTTTAAAACAAGTTTTCCACCACAACAAATACCTGTGTGTTAATAAAAGACATCTTCCCTTGCGTAGTTGCCATACTGCAATTTTCATTCTGCCATGAGAGATTCCCAGTAGACTTTTAGAGGCACTTTTCGTGATCTGCTGGCAGTGCTCTAATGCTCTTTAGCACAAAATAACAGTAGTTTTTATCATAATCTTTTAGGCAATTTATCAAATTCTACAAGCCTACTGTGTGGCAATTTAAAACAATGTTTTACAAGATTAATCTATAAAATGATAAAAAGTACAGGATGGGCTTTGAAGAGGTCACAAAGAATCTTTTCATTCAAGAAATCAATAGGAACACAAACAGATCCTGAAATCTTATTATCATTTGCATTGGCTGGCACACCCTTCTCACAATTCCACCTCAATACTGGCATTAATTACAACTGTGAGAGTACAAGGCTATGCTAACACAAACAGGAAAATAATCATTACACAATGACTGGCTATCACCTCTTTCTTAGCCTGATTTTGATTTTCTGTTGCTCAGAATGCGATATTAAAACCACTAAACCCAAGCACTCCAAGCTGGAATTTAAAAAATAAAACAAACAAATTAAAAATAATAATAATCACAGATTCATTAAGCAAGAGACCTCTAGGATCACCAAGTCCAACCATCTACCTATCACCCCCATGCCGCTAAACCATGTCCCTAATTACCACATCTATACGTTTTTTGAACACTCCAGGGATGGTTACTCCTCCACCTCCCTGGGCAGCCTGGGCCAATGTTTAACAACTCTTTCAGTGAAGAAATTTCTCTGCCAGGGCAGCTGTCATACTGGTGAGCCACAGAAGTTGCTAAGAGCAGAGGAAAAGGAAGGCTGCCTGTCCCCACTCCGTGTTCTTGGCTCCTGTAAAACACCAGCCTCATTCCTTCCACTCTGGCTCCTTCTCCCAATGATTTGTAACTCCCTACCACAGTCTCTCAAGCTGATGTCTGTATTCATCTGTTCACTTTCACCTCTAACCTTTACACATTACTTACCAAGTTGAAGTTGCCTCTCACTGTCATGTTCAGTATGTGTGTTCCCACTGCATGTCACTGGCTCCCAGGGTTTGTCATTAGCCACAGTCTCACTGCTTACCACAACCCAAGCCACTCCAACACACAAAAAAGCTCTGCTTCTTCTCCTGCCACTCCTATAACCCTAGCTCAAAGTTGCCAAGCTTGCTTGCCAAAATAGTCCCTGTTTCTTCTCCCTCCTGCTTGCCCCTCAGTTCAGCGTAATGTAATTCCAAAGTATTCCTTCTTTGTCCTTGGTCTGGCCCCAGGCCATTCTACGTTCAAATTAGACATGCCACCTTCAAAACCACTCAGCTTGATTACCAGCAGGGGTGTTGCTTAAAGCATGTAAGCCATACTGGAGAGCAGCTGGGGACAGCAATTACAAGGAGAGTCTGATTTCCTCAATGCAGATGCCATATGTGCCAGCTAGTCAGACCCAGGAGTTAGGAGAAGATGGCACTGGCTGTGCTGCTCCGTGGGTTAAGGGCACACAAGCTGGTCAATAGCACAAGCACTAGAGGGACAGAGCATTATCAGCAAAGGTAGAGACCCTAGAGCTTCCAATCTGCCCTGACGCCCATGCAAAGCTCTGCCTTTAGTAAACATAATTGGGCCCTACTGGGACAGGTATTTTTTTAACTATGGCAAGCCAAGACATTCTTAAATGTTATATATTTTCTTGAAAACAAGAAAATGTTAAAGCTTAGCAAATTATCTTGCACCTATTTTTAGATGCAATTTCTTTTTTTCAGGAGTTATTTTTCCTTAATTTAATTTATGAAAAATATGAGAAATTGGTTGAGATATTTTGAAAAAAGAAGTATCTAACAATCAACAAAGAACATTTCAGTCTACCAAGTAAACCTACAAAAAGTTAGGAGAAGAAACTGAACAAGTTCTGAATACACTTTGCCAAGAGGAAGTATATGTGTATATGTAAGGATGTACACATGCACACAGCCTTGTCTTGATAAATTTCAAATAATCAGCCTCTCTGTATTTGTGTGGCTGGTATTTGCTTCTAAAAAGTAAAGGTTTAAAAATGCCTTAGAAACAATTGAATATATTCAATGATTATGTAAAGTGTATTTTTAAAGTCCTGTAGAGTTTCTTAATGCTCTCAGACACTATGAATATAAACACAAATAGATTAAGAAGTAGGATCTGTACCCTGTACCTGTAGGCTCTGTGCTGGAGGTAGTAGGCTATAAATAAAAGGAGAAGGAACAGCTAGACATTAAAATTCAATTTAGAAATGTGTCTGATGATCTGTAGCTGACATTTGAGACTGCAAAAAAGTATCACACAGGAAAAAATACTAAGAAATAACTTTGGATTATAAAAAAATGTCTACAAGTTCTATGCATAGCAAGGAACAAGATGACAGAAAGCATCATCCCTGGGTTTAAAACATTAAGTAACTTTCATCCTTGATCACACTTTTGAACCCTATGAATACAAAACAAGGTTCTGCTGTAAAGACTATCTCAGACACATATACAAATGCAGCTTTATCAATTAAAAAGAAATATTTGGTATGTAGTGTCACCTCAGCAAATGCTTAGAAAAGAAGCTTACCTTTCTGAGAGAAACTCTTATTTTCTCACTGTCATGGAGACATTTCAGTGTTTTACAATTCAAGGATATTAACAACCTCTTTAGGAAGAACCTCTGCCTGCCCAAGGCTCCATGCCAACCTGCTACAACAATGTCTGTTTTGATGTAGGCACTGCAAATAAATAACTGCCTGGTGGCACTTGGGAATTAGACTGTGTCAGAGAAGAGTTGGCAAATCAGAGAATTTACCTGCTGTGTAAACAAGGCCAAGCAGCCGTAATCAGGACATTTTAGCAAAAAAAGAGCAGGTATTTCTCTAGGTAAGCTGAACAAAATGAAGAAGCTGTGTTTACTCTTCCTAAGACACAAAACTCTAGATACAGAAGACAGAAATCTATAAGAATATGAATAAAATCAGTCAATTTTGTTTCATGAAATACACCATTTTCATGGTTTACTTATTTCTGATTTGGGCTGTTTCTGAGGATACATGAATACATGAATTATTGGCTGGAGGGTGCTGTAACAAAATTACAAAACCAGTGGGCATGGATCAAGCAAAAGTTCCCAATATTATTGCTGGAGGGAAAAGTTATGGTCTTGCATGAAAACAGAGAAATAAATGAGTGCATGGGGAACTATTAGCAGGCCTATGGAAATTAGGAACAAGCTTACTGTCAAACAGCAGATGAGAAAGCCCAGCTTTCCATACCCCAGGAACTAGTTTCAAGTACAGAGAAACAGCTACAAAGTGGCTATCAACTTGCATGATGGAGATGTCTCAGACAGAATGAAGATAATCTCTATACTTTCAGAGCTCAAGGCTATATCAACTTCATCCATGAAAGATACTTAAAATGCAAACACCTTCCTCCCAGCTTGCCCAGCCCAGCAGATCTGAATAAAAATACATCCAGTCCCAGAGCTGAAAAAATAAGCAAAGATTGTAATGGGCCTTTCAGATGAAACAGCTACATATGCACATTCATGTAGGGAATCACCTCAAAGAAATGATCAAGCACTGGTAACAGCACAGAGTAACTCCCTATAAAAGGGTTTGTTGGTTTTGATTCAAGTGTAAAATGTTAGCACTGTGTGGAGAAAAAATGTTCTCCCAAAAGAAAGCATCATTGTCTTAAGTTAATTACAAAAGGTACAAATACTGGCACAGATTTCAAAAGATGCCCTTCATCTGTGCATATCTGGATGGCAAAGCAAAGGAGGAAGAGAAGGAAAACAAGAAAAACCCTGTGTTATCAAAAGAACAGAGGTGATGTCCCTGGACCTCCAAAGCACTTTGCTAGAACCTAGAGAGACAGCAGCACAGAGAAGACAGAGATAATGTCACATCCACACCAAGGGTCCCAAAGCAAGAGGCCTTTTATCATCAGCTTCTGCAAAACACATAGATGAGAGAAAGCAGAAATGCCCCCCTGCCTAGGAGGAAAAGAATTAGACTGTCTGGATTTTTCAAATAATCTGACTTGCAAATTGCCTAGAAAAAAATTCAAGCTGAAGATTCAATTCCAAAATTAAATCCCACAAAACTCGTGTCTGGGATTGGGCTGTTTTTCTCATTTGCATTCAGTTCTACTGCCACAATGAAGTAGAGGAGATAAAACAACAAAGACAAGAACAAAAATTGTTTTCTGCAGCAATTCCTCTGAGGATTTCCTTTCTTTCCTGTTCCCTCCTAAAACACTATAATATGAGTGACATATGTAGAATTCTTGTAGAGGCATTTTGGTCTGAACAAATTCAGTTGTTTTAAGAAGAGTAACATCAAAATCAGTATAAAGGAGAAGGCTCTACTAAGACAAAATACAGCCCTTCCACCTCCATGGACAAAGGCTGTACCCCAAAAACACATATTCACAGTTAGAAAGTAAAGATGTTACCTGTTAGGTATTTCTTCTGTTTGTTGTAAAGGGCAGGAGGGTACAAAGGAGCAAATAGCCTGATTGCATTAATTTTGTTCCAAACAACATTGGTAGATCATTCTGTCTGCCACCTGCCTGTGAGCAGCTCATTCTTTGGAAGTAGGTGGGGTATAAACTTCAGGCTTTCCTGGTCATCACTGAACCCATGAATTGCATTACCCCCTTCTGGGTTTTGATTTGCTAGGTAATACCTCTGCAGCACAGCTTTTGTATGAACAATCATAAAGTAAAAACCTGTTTTCAAGACTCTGTTCTAAGGCTTACTCAACTATTTCTGTTTCCACAGACATCCTTGATTACCAACATGTCTGAATCAGAATATTTATGAAAAGCCAACACAGAAATGAGTTAGTGCAGTCAAAAGAACACTCATGGTAAATTCCAAGTGAATATTAACAAAAAAAATGCTCACTAGGATTGACCATGTCATCTAAGGCCCTGATCCTGCATGATTAAAGCTAATGGGACCTTTGTCATTGACTTTCAATGAGCATTGGAATGGGCCCCAAGGTAGCAGCTATCAAAAAGAGAAGCTGCTTAAAATTTTCATTGCTCTCTTACTTGAGAGCTATCAGAATAAAACATACCTTGCAGACACTGGCATACAGGGATGCAAATGTGCCCACACATACAGCTTGAATTTCTCTCAGGCTTTTGTAGCTGCAGACACCTAGAGATTCAACAGTTCTTTTGGGAAGTACTGTGTGAATTTTACATTAGCAACTAGTCAGCCTCAAGAACAGTGGTTCTGCTGCTGTCAGTGTCCAAGCTTGGCAATTTCCCAGACTCAGTTTAAGACCTTGGTATTTCTTTTTCCTTTCCAGGGTCTCTGGAAGCTGTTTGACTATCCTTTTATAGCTCAGCACACATGCAGAGTTCTCTTGCCTTTTCTTAAAAGCAAGGAATTGAACATAAGAGATCAGCACCAAATAAGTCTTTCAGCTGATTACTTTTGTCAGCAACTTTTTTCATCCAGGCCACACATTTGAGATCTAGACCTGAGCTTTCAAGTCTGCAATTGCCAAAGGGAGCAATCCTTTGGCTCCTGCAGGAAACTCTCTGCTTGCAAAGCAGGGGTTAACAGCTGGGTTCCCGGTTCAGCAGCACCAGGGGAGAGGTGAATGGCTTTGAGCTTGTTTGCAAGAGAAAGCAAGAACACAGTGTGAAGATTTACTGAAGAAAACCTCCCTAAAGGCCAATACATGTAATATGTATGTAAGCACATAGTTAAGGAAAGAAGTGGAGGAGCAAGGGATTAGGTTTGAGGAAAAGTCTCATTCACTTTCTTAAGATGTTTAGAATGGTTAACCATCTTGTTTATAATCCAGCCCTAGATACTACTCAATGATCAAACTAACAGTTTAGCTTTCTCCTTCCATCAGTCAGCCCTTATAATTTTCTCTTTTTTCTTGCTGGTTTTAAACTCAGGCTTCCCAGTTCAGTTCTTCTGTCCTTAAAAAAGTGTAAACAAGTAATAATCAAGGATAGAGGTTTCTTTTTAAATACTGATTTATGAAATATAGTAAACTCCAGTTCTCATCCAGAAACAGAGGAATGATGAAATAGAAAGTTCATAACTTAGAGGTAGATATGACACCTTGAACATCATATGAAATGCTTAAATAATGTATTCAATAATCAGCCTTTTTGTCCCATTTCAATAGCTCTATGGTAAGACATTGTTCTAATAATAATATAGTCTACTAGCAATATAATATATTTAAATATGGTCTTAATACAAAACTACTTTTGTTTTGATGCCTGTTGTATTCCAGTGTATTAACAGAACATTACATCTAAATTCCTTGCCAAAAACCCAAGACAAATCTGCCAGTTTTGTTACAAAATGAGTTATTAGAGTAAAATTATGGGCACTGCAATTTTAAAGCACCAGCTCAGTTTTCCCTCCAGAAGTTCCAAATGGTTTGCTAGGTAAATGGTGTCAATGTTCCTTTTTTCCTCCTATTTGAATTTCTTTTTACTTTAAATAGTTTTATCTGTTTTAAATGAAATCATATATCTTAATATGGAAACTTTCTACACATAGAGTTCTACTCATTCAAAAATCCTAAACTTATATCATTCTTTTCCCGTTTTTTTGTTTGTATTTCAGAGGCTGGGAATTTGCACTTTTCCTGATCACTTCAGTTTTCTGTTCCTTTCCTTTCTTCCATGAGTTGTTTGTGATATTTGTAGCAACACCCATTAAAACACACCCATGCAACTCTGATGCCTTTGTCCTCCTCTCAAACTTATTCTTTGATGATGGAAAGCAGTTCATCTCTTTTTACAATCTCAAGCACTAAGTGTACAATTTAAGGAGGAAATCTAGGAGGATGTTGACAGCTGGTGGAACTCTGTCCCACATCCAGAAAATGCATCCATCATCACCAGCCAAGGGAAGCCAGGGACACTGAGTCTGCTGATTATAGCTTGCTTATGCAGGATAATGATGAACACAAACTGCCTAGAAATTCATGTGCTTTGCTGATAAAATTTGACCAAAATGTACCCGACTAATTCTGAAATGTGTTTTGAATGTTTTTGTGATTTTCAAGTGAATACTGGGTTGCTAACAATTTTGTGACTTGTCCTCTTTTTATGAGCAGCAGTAAAGCACTATCCAAGAGTTCATTTCAAAATATGAAACAGATCTACCATAATCACCTTCAGAGTCATTCTCCTTCATGCGTTGCAGTTTATATTAGCTGTGCATTTTCATCTTATTTTCAGATATAGAGTTGCTTACCATTTTCATTACATTTTATTTCTAATATCCATGGATGTGGTTGTGCTCATAGTGTTGCATGAAATTTTAATTTACAAGCAATTTAGTATTTATTTTTGTGGTAGCAATTACAATAAGAATTTAAGATGTTTTTAATGGGTACTACTGAAGAACCAGTGGATATCAGTTAGAGACTTTCAGAGAGAAGGTAGTACCTTTTATTTAAATTGCTCTCAGTGAGTTTTTCTGATCCATATACTGGTTTTCATCTATGTAAAATGTTAGTATTCACAAGTATGTAAATACACTAGAGCTGGCCTTGACATTTCAAAAGATCATACCTGCATGCATGTGCTAAGGTAACAACAGTAAAATCTCAGTGTTCAGTGCTACAAGCTTAGTGATACATGTGCTGCTTCTTGGAGATCTTGTTGTTGGAGGCTGTGGTATGATAACACTGAGAACATAATTTTCAAAATACAGAAACAGAAAGAGGGAAGAAATAAGATGCTTGGAAAACACTATCCAAACCATGCTGTAAGGCACTGAAATGGCTCAAGACTAGGCATGTATTTCATCAAAATCTCAATTTCCTAGGTATATTATATATCTAGCCAACATTCCTGCAGAAAATCTTGTATTTCTTGCTCTTCTTCTAGTTACCTGACTGCCCTGGTTGGATGTGATGCACACTTTCCATCCAAGATGATCTTGGTAAAACTACCAATCAAATCTTGTTCAGAAACCAATTTAAGATCTTGTATTACAGGACCAGAAAAAAAAAATAAATACAAAGTCCAACATTCATTATTTTTCAACTTTTCAGAACAGTCCTTGACTTATGTGATTTTACTCATTAGTTTTACTTTTGAGGTTCATATCCACCAATAAGTTTCTGAAGGATTTGGACCTCATCTTGCACCACTATCTGTTTATGTGGCAGTCAGATGTATGAGCAGAAGAGCTCTGGTTTGGCTAAATGTTAAATATTTGTAAGAAATCTAGCCCCAAATCTATGCCTGTAAATAGACAGTAAACAATGGCCTACAAAACAAACTTCCACAGCATAAGCAGAGGTTGCATAAGAGTAATCAAAATACTCTGCCAACTTTCAAGAGTCATGAGCAGTGCTGGTCATCCCCTTTTGAATGAAAGCTACTACCTCCAAACAGGGGTTCATGGTTATTCCTGTATCATATCTGCACATATATGCTGCACGTATTTGCCAAGGGAATTGCAAGCAATGCAGCTTCAGTCAGAGGCAGATGCTGCTTAACAAGAACCCAGGATGTTTAGTTGAAGAGCGAAAAAACCTCATTCATTTTCACTTCTCTGTGAAACGTAGAGAAGACTGGAAATAGAGAAAATGACTCAGTTATAATGTACCCCTACAGTGCAGAGCAAGGCTCTACATTGTGTCAATGAAAGGAAGAACGAGTGTCCATTAAATAAGGCATAGTAATAAGAGATAAACTATCTAAATTGTAACAACAAAGATAAATTGCAGGAAAGTCAGAGATATATGAGGGAAGAGAAAGCAAATAACTTGGTTACGACTAGATTATAGAAAGTGTTATGTGCTCTGTGTAGCTGTTCATCAATCAGCTCTGCACGTGTTTGACCATTGCATGCATGCTTCAGAGACTTTATTGATGATGACCAAGTTTCCCTATACTGTGGGTATCAATATCTTGTGTACCACCAACAGGAGAAATTGCATTGCAATGGCAGCATCACTGGAGATGCTTTGTAGCCAAGAGACACATTTATCTGAAATTTTGTTCTAAAACTGCTACCTTTCTTTGTATAAGGACATCAATAAAAAGCATTTTTGTAGTAGGTGAACTAAGGATATATAATAAGCTGCAGAATCAGGCATATCAGCCTGCAGCTTGAATATTTCTCTTTTATCTGGAATTTGGTAACAGAAAACCCAGTTCAGAATACTTAACTACACTTTCACATTTGTTGTCAATACAATAGCATGTAAGAATTTAGTTTTTCAGCATGTTGATTTTTTAAAAGTGACTGAAGATGGTGATCTTTAGATTTTTTCATAGCATTAGTCATAACCAGAGATTTGCTCAGGGAGGACAAAAAAGAGCACCCTTCTGTGGGTTTTATTTCTCAAGGGAAAACAGATTCTTGTTAATGAAACTATGGTAAAGTCCCAACTGTAAGGGCAAGGAATAAATAAAATAAAAAGAAGCTGTTTTCAGAGCAAAGTCAAAACTGAGAAAATGCTGCTCTTTACCAAATTGTTTAAAGATTCTCGCTATGACCTGGTAGCTAATATTCAAAACAGAAAACTGATTTTCTCGGCCTCCAGAGATTTCTAACAGCTCACCAGCCACCCCCTACCACCCCACCCCTGTACCATTAGGGAAGAGTTTATAAGTATTCTGATCAGCCTGTTCTCTGAGAAGGGCACATATGTTATCAACTCTAACACTGCCCCTTCTTAGGAGTCCTTCAGGATTGTGGTTCTGCACCTTAACAGGGTTAAAAACCTAATTCTCTGGAAAGAAGCATCCTCCAGCTACAATCCAACTCGCTAGGATTTATTCCCAGCACTCTCATTCTCTTTTTTTTTTTTTTTTTGTATGTTTAGTTCCATTTGCTGCAGCAAATACTGCACTGAAGCCTCACTCTCTTTCAGAGAAGAATTTCAACGTTTTTATCCTAAACTACCACAAAACTGAATTTTGGTGTTTTTAAAAGGCCCAGCTCCTGTGCAAAAAACTTTTCTGAGGTTTATTTTAGGATATTTAATAAAATCCCAACACATTAGAAGAGCTGGTGCAAAAGCTAAAGAGGGAGATACTATAAACAACTGATCTGCAGACAAAAAAAAAATTGTAATATAAATAAATAAATCAGAAACAACAATAGTAAGGAAAAAACACATAGTGTTGTATTTCAAATTGTTTTACAGTCGTTTGAGATTTATTTTACCAGTTCTTATTCCATAGTGTATTCTGAAGTTCTTTATGATGCATTTTTAACTGAGAAACACTTTTCCCATAATTTAGCCCACAGATATTTAAATCACAGACTTCCACTAATACATTTGCATATAAAATGGTCTGGTTTAAAATTCATCTGCTTCAATTACTACTTTCTTACCTGAAGTCATAAAGTTCCATATGGGATGGATGAAGCTCTCTGCTGCCCAGGGCCATGTTACAGGGGGCACAGGAACATATTCTTTCTCTGTCCAAGAGATTCAAGCTGGTCAAGATGTACAGAATATGCAGAACAGCTGTAAGAGAAAAACAAGAGTTAGCATTAATAAATGAAAAAGAAGAAAAATTGTTGTCTGAAACAGTGGATATGTGCTGTCAGGGAAAGACAAAAATAGGCAACAAGGAGGAAGAAATGGTCAAAGAGTTTTGGAAACTGTGTAATGTCAAGTTCATTTTCTCCAATGACACTGGAATATAATGTATAATACTGCTTCCAACTGCAGACAAAACCAGTGAGGTCAAATGAAACCGGTTGAGTGGGCATCCAGCAAAGCAGACTGGGACCTAAAGCTGTTCTCCCCATCAGTGTGTTCACAGAATCACAGAATCACCAAGGCTGGAAAAGACCCCCAGGATCATCAAGTCCAGCCTATGACCCAATAACACCACAACATCTAAACCATGCCACTCAGTGCCACATCCAATCTTCTCTTAAACACCTNGGACACTCCATTTCCCAACACTACTGTTAGCTGCCATAAGCACTGTGAAACAAGGATAAAAAGTCACAGCACAGTGTCTGGCTGCAGACATGCAAATACAACTGGGATGGCTGTGGCACAGAGATGCTTCATGGCTGTCCTTTCTCTGAGGATGTCCTCCACCAAAAGATTGCAAAGCAATCATTTGGGGCTCACAAGCAATGCTGGGAAATCCCACAGTTACATACAAAACACTTGCCAACTGGGCTGAAGTGCAATGAAGTTCTCCTTCAGCTGTCTAGAGCTCAAGCAAAAGCTACACTAGTATTCTATACCTTCCTCAACCTCCATGGCACAATCCTTTTTTGTGCATGATCATGTCACTCAGCCTTTAAGCAGAGATGAGCTGATTCTAAATTTTCATTAACTGACTTATAATTAAAAAGTGTTTAGCCAACAATCAAAAGAAGCAGTACCCAGCAGCAAAAAAATACTATTATTTAATTAACATACTGCATATTTATTTGCATATTCTAACAAAATACTGCCTTTTCCTATTCTCCTCACCAGTGGGAGAGATGTTTCCTATTTTAACATCTTTTAAAACCAATTTTCACTGTGCTTGCTTCATGTCTTTTATTAGACTGGCATGAGACTGTTGTAATTCTAATATATTCAGAATTCAGACAATTTAGACTGAATTTATCATATAATGTCATATGGTCAATGGTTTTTAAAATCCATGAATCCTCAAATAATAAAGACATTTTGGCCTGAACCACCAAAAACACTCCACAGACAAAAAGGAACAGAGAGTACTTTGCTGCAATTTCTACTGATCCTCTTATTTACTCAACGGTTTTAAACCCTCAATATTTTAAAACCAATTGCTATTTCATTGTTTTCAGAACTTTGTCAATAACTTCAAATATTTATAAACCTCTACCTAAATGATTTAGGATTAATAATCCAGGTTTAGTCAGAAAATGTGAATTCAACAAAGCTGCCTGTATAAACCACTTTATCCTTACTAATAATTCCATTTAAGAGCTCAGCTCAGCTTCCATTCCAGTCAATGAAACCATGTAGGAAGTGACTATGGAAACTCAAGACTAAACCACAGACTAAATATAGAATTCAATTCCTGGTGTTGTGACAGCATTCAGATCTACACCCACTGCCCTGCAAAAAAGAAGCAGCTGAAGCAGTGCTGTATTCAACTAAAAGAATCTTACCCAAAAAATGATGCACACACAAAACTATTCAGAATGCAGACAAATGCTAGAGACTAGAACAAAATACAGAGATAATTATAATGGTGTTATAAAACCAGAAGTGTTCTTCCAAAACTGTAAGAGCAGAAACAGTAGGAGTATAAGAGGAATACAATGAGGCTTGTTAGGGAAATGAAGTGTCTTGGGTGAACAAAAATTAAAGAGACTGATGCAGTTCACATTAGTGATAAACTAATTTAGCAAATGCCAGAAGAACCCAAACCAATGAGGTGTAGAAGCAGGGTAGGATTCAAGTGCTCTCTCATAATACAAAGAAGAGGACGCAGTTAATGAAATCACAAGACTATATTTAAATACATTAAAACCTGATTAACAGGATACTTTAGTACAACATAAAAGTAACCAGGTCAGTTCATCGCAGGAGAAGAGTAAGAAATTAAAAATGGATCATACATTTCAGTGATTGCACTCACACTTACAAAACGTGTGTGATCTTGTGTTTGAGGAAGCAGTCAGCCATGCCTAACACAAATGGGGATTTCTCTTCTTCCTCTCAGCTGTTCATTGCCCAGTGAACAGTAAAATCTAGAACAGTCCTATTGGCAGGGGAATCTCCAAACCACGGCCAGCATACCCTGCTGCAAAAAGCTGTTCTGGGTCAAGAGAGCTGAGATAGTCTGCTCTTAGAGACACCAAAATCAAGGAGTTAGGCTTAGCCTTATTGCTGTTTCAGGAGGAAGGGGAATGGTGGTAACTAAATAAAAATTAAAGGGAACAGGTAATTGATATTTAACAGTTGAAATACTGACACATGCTAACATGATGGTAACAGACACTGAGAAGCTTTTAGGCCACTGGACCAGCTTTGTAAAATAGTGAGAACTACATATGGAAAATTGTCCAGTCTTAGATGAATGCTGCCATAGGCCAGGGATCTGTCAGCTCCAGTCTGTCAGAGAAGGGTTGACTGCTGGTCTCTTCTCCCAGGTAACAAGTGGTAGGACAAGAGGAAACTGCCTCAAGTTGTGCCAGAGGAGGTTCAGATTAGATATTAGGAAGAATTTCTTCACTGAAAGAGTGGTTAGGCATTGGCACTGGCTGCCCAGGGAAGCGGTGCATTCACCATCCCTGGAGGTGATCAAAAACCACGTGGACGTGGCACTTTACATCATGGTTAAGTGCTGTGGGGGTGTTGGGTTAATGGTTAGACTTGCTGATCTTAGAGGTCTTTTCCAGTTTTAATGACTCTATGATTCAAGGAAAAATTACTGACCCAAAGTCCAACCTGAACTGCACAGGCCTTACTCCTAGGTGACTGCCCAAACTTCACAGGTATTTTTGTTTGCTGTTTCAGCAAATACTTGATATTTAACAAGATCTTCAACAGCTCCAACAGACTTTAAGGGGGATCTACATGGAATCACTGAACATTAGGACTAGTTTGTTCAGTTTGCAAAGTTAAAGCTTTATGAGCAGCTACTTTTAATAGTTCCTTACGGTAAGAAAGTTACAGGACCCTGTCTTGACCAGTCTGTCTGTTGCCCCATGAGAACAGTAACCGGCAGTGCTTTTACTATTGCTACTGCTCCTGGGTCTAATCTTTTCTCTTTTTTAAGACAAAGCTGACACACTACGAGGAGTAGGTAATACCAGAGGGTAAATCAATTTTCAGGTACTAAGTCAAGAAACTCCAGAGAATAGTCCTACAAGCCTTAGCATGTAGGCCCCTACCCAAGAATAACATCAAGTCAGCCTCAGGCAGATAACACATAAGGAAACTTTGATATCAATCATGAAATAAATATACTTCCCCTGGCAAAACTGGGAGATACCTATGTCAAGATAGATATAAAATGAAAATGATAGTGTTCCCAATGGATTTCTGAAGGTAAGAAAAGCACAGTGCCCCAGCTTGTCAGATGGAGCTCTATGCAGAAGTTAGAAGTTGATATTTCAAACTGAACTTGGATTTTTCCAAAGGCTGCTCAGAGCTCAGCTGCAATCCATCCAAGTCAAGTAGAAGTGTCTGGCTCTAACAAGGCTTGATCTTCCTAATCTGACAGGTTAAGAAAAGCTAATATCAGAATAGAGGGATCATACTTCAGACAACCAGAGTCACATCTGAAATTCAGACTGAGAAAAACAGCCAGATATTGTTCTCCGTGACTGCACTGACACTTGTCAAACAAAGACTTAGCCCACTAATACTGGCTTAAGCATTCAAGAATAACAACAACAAAAACCAACACAAAAAAAAACCCCAAAATCCTTGCAAGCACTTTTGAGGTTATACTTGAGGGTTGTTTTTTTTTATATTCTTTTTGCCACTTAGAACAGAAATGTTAACAACAACAATATTAAGAAGTTTCTCCTCAAGTTGTGATTGCCATTAGCAATGGGAAACCATCTTCAGTCTGCAGTGATTTCTTTTAGCTTAAAGGAAACAGAACAAAGGCAAGATCCTTGGGATATAGCACAAAATATTTATGTCTTATTAACAATACAGAAACGCAAAAAACAACAGCTGTTGTCCTACAGCTCTAAAAACATGAAAGAGGCCCTTCCCAGAACACATGGTCACACGCATCACGTTTCATCATTGTATATTCCACAGAAAACCTAAGCACTCTTTTCTAATTTATGTTAAAGTTGATATTCTGTAGTCTTCCACATTTTTCTATCCTGTAGTAACCTATAAACTTCCTAGGTCTGATGATACATCTCCCAGACAGGCAATAATCCCATTGATAGCACAGGTTATGATACAGAACATCAAACCTACAGCTACATTTTCATGTTCCACTACAAGTGCTGTAAAAGGGTTTTTTTTCGGTCTTAGATACAACCTTTTGGAAACAGATTTGTCTTCTCTCTCTTTTTCTCTCTCCACTGTCATTGCTCTTCAGCAGAGATTCTGCATCCTTCAATCTTCAGTGCTTAGCTCTGCGGCACTTGATTTTACCAGAGCTATTCCCCAGGATTCTGTCACAATGCTGGATCGTTGCAGCCCAAAACCAGCAAACAGCAAAGCATTACTTATTCCCCAAAAGATACAAAGCTCACAGAAAAAAAAAATATAAAAAAAAAAAAAAATTTACCTCAGTGAAATTGTCTCTTTCTCCAGCATTTCCAATACATATGAGCTCAGCCTTCAGGACAGTGAAACGAGAAACTGCCCTGCTACAGCTTCTCTGTCAAAACCTCATCATCTACAGCCCAGCAACTGCCTCCATGTCTTTCTTTTTTTGTGGCCTTTAACTCAGGACTTAAGTATTACCTCTGAATCTTTGTTTTTCATCTGAGAATACGAATCTTGCCCTAAAAAAATAGAGTGCCATCTAATAGCCTCCCCAGTACTAGGCCCGTTGCTTCCAGCCACTGCTTGCTTCCATCTCCCAGCATCTTCTGAGGTAACAGACAAAATAATATACATGCATATAAATGAAATTGAACTCAACACTAACAAAAGACAGTTACTTTACTTTCAGTAACAAAGATTTTGCTTTGTTTTGAGCATTTGGGCTCTCTGTTTCAAAATATTTTCCTTTGTCTGGCTCCCAGTGTAAATTTTAAATGATAACAAAGCATCTATTGCTACAGGGTTCTGAAATGTTCCCCTTCTGTCAGAACTAGGACAAGCTTCTCACAAGTGACATTACACAACAAAAGCATTATTTTTCTCCTCTACCCAGTCAAATATGCTCTTTGGGCAAGGACTGTCTCTCTTTGAACAAATATCTGAGTATCTTAAGTACATCTAAAACTCTGACAATATAAAATATGCAACACACCAAAGACAGACTTGCTGCTTATTCGTTCTAATTAAAGCATTTATTCACTGCACTCAGATGCTAAGGCTTTACCTTATTACACTGCTGAGTATAAATCCTCCTAGTTTTGTACACCATAATGGAATGCATCCAGTGATCAATATGAAGCAGGGACCAATCTTCACAGTTTCACAAATTAATTCTAATAGTGTAGTTCTTGCTACTGCTATACCTATAATTTCTTCTAATGTTCACATCAGTTTGCTCTATTTTATTGATGATTGGAATTTGTATTTCACCTTCTCTAACAGCATTATGACCATTCATAGTCTTCCTTGGTGGATTTGCCATTCTTGGAATAAATGGAGCTTTATGATTTTGAGATCAAAAGACTCAGTCCTCTGGCTATTAAAATATTAGTGAGAGTTAATGTAACAATATAAAAGAGACCAAAGATCTTGAAATTAGGGCAATACTCCCATATTTCAGAACTGCAATATGTTACCTGTAAGCGTCCTTCAATTTAGCACGTTCCCTTCTTCTGTTTCAAATTTTTGAGAGATACAAAGCCGAGGAAATTGTAGAGCAACATGATAAAGGGAAACATCAACAAGAAGATGTGAGATGATACAGTAAATGTATAATTAAAAAAGAGTAAAAGTGCTAAGAGTTGTCAAAAGAAGGTAGTGTAAATAGACTCTTAAGGGTCTCATGTTCTCAGATATGGTATTCCAATATCTGTCCTTTTCCATCTACAAAGTGAAATGCTGAACCCAGGCTACTTAGTTTTGTTTTGACATAAATTAAATGTGGTTTGCTACTTTTGAAGTATTGCTCAAGGAGCCCATAAATTACATTTGTGCTGAACTGAAAATGGAGGTTGCTTTGCACTTCCCTGCTGCTTCCCTCTGTTCTGTTTTGGGAATGCAAAACCATAAGCAGTAGGATGTACTTCAAGAGTTCAAAAGCTATGGTGTAGTTTTGACCTTACTATTGCTAAAAGGAGAAGGCAACATCTGTTCCATGTTTCCCCTGTGCAAGCTTTATACTATCAATAGTAAAAGTTGTATAAGTTTCATTATTAACTTCCATACCTTATTTACACACTAGTTTCAAACATACCCTGGTGGGCTAGGAATAGTAGACAAAGAAAAAAAATAAAAAGTGTTGTAAAGTAATTCTAAATAAATCAAATCAGCACCATTTATAAAACAACTCAGAACAGTTTCAGTAATTGCCATGCTGAGAACATCAGTAAATTTTTATTTCTTTAGTTTTACCCATGACATAAGCAAAAGATGCCTGGTGATTGCATCACAAGGAATTAAACCACATCTTGTCCCCTTCACTGAAAGGAACAATGAATAAAACTATGCCACTCCTGAGGAAAAAGCAGGACAGAAGTGTTAACCAGAACAGTACAATCCATAAGCATAACACAAACTTTCTAATAAACTGCCCTGTGAGCCTTGCCCATGAGAAAAAGCTTCTGAACTACTGAAACTATTGGAAACTTTGCCCAAACTCCTTTCTTCCTGGACTATCCTACTTGCTTTATGGCCTTTTGAAAAAATGGTGAAGATCTTTGTGCCTCTTTGTAAGCTCATCCCCAAACAGATAATACAACCTAACTCCTTGCTTTTGTTTGATCATTTTTTCAGGACAGTGTTATTGATAGACACCAAAATTACTCATCATATGAAAAAAAAAGAAATTCTAACTTAGGAAGCATGCCTTCCCCACCTAGTTCAGCAGCAGAGCATTTCCATTTCTATGTTGCCTCTTGCTTTCTAGGTCTTGGCAATGTAAATCTGCAACACAATCTTTCTGTGTCAATGAACATAGAAGATCAGATGAGAATTATAGGTTGAACATCCAATTACAAGGGATGCTGCTAGTAATTTTTATTAGCAGTTTTATCACTGAGATGAAGAGTTTAAGCAATTGCAAGTCCTGAAATAAACTCTTCTGTCTAGCACATGTACTGCTTTATCAAACCTATTTCATTAAATCTTTTAAAATGTTTTTCTGCAGCTTGTGTAGGCCTCTTCTTACATGACTTCTACTGACATTTCATGGCTAAGCTTACACATGGACCACTCATTAGACTGGTAAGAACTGTAAATAAAGGCCAGGTTTTTAGGCATGTTTTCCTGCATAAAAAAAGTACCATTTGAGAACTCTACTACTATTAGAAGTTTCTCCTTTGCCATTTAATACCAAATAAATACTGACGAGCAAGAATCTGATAAACTCGACAGCCCATTATAAAAGCACAAGTGAAACATGGTAAATACAGAAAAATATTAAAAAAAAATTGTGATGCCACTTTTAACACTCCCAAGTGTTCATCTTTCCAAGATACATTATCAGATTTCAACCCTGAGATAAGAGGTTTGAAAGGGTCTCATTTGCTGAAGAGTAATTCTTTCAAACACATTCAGCTGAGTTCTCTCACCAGGTATCTATTCAAACAGGATGTTTAAAATACTCTTCTCCGGCAAGCTGCCTCATTTTCTTTCCAAGAGACTCATGCCCTCTCTTAAACAAGTTCTTGAAAGATAATCCTCTTGTTTCTGACATGTGATTAACTATTTCTACCTGACTCAAAGGACACAGGCCAAAGCATTTCAGCACTGCTGCTCTTCACTCAAGCCCTGCAATTAATGATCTGTAGCATGAGTGAAGGGGAGGGAGGACATCATTCACCCTGCATAAGCAGATGGCCAAAAAACAGTATGAGGGAGGATTTTTATACAATCCATCGATTTCTTTTGTTTAAGAAGTGTCCCAGAATTAAATTTATCATGTCCCAAGAATGCAGTGATTTATGCAGTGCATCAGATGCTATTACAAGGTTTCTCACATCATAAACACGACGGATAATGCATCTCACACATGATATGCACCACTAACAATTTCACTTGATGAAAGCTATCCTTATGCCTTTTATCATTCAAGCATGTTAATGAGTTCCCCCAAAAGATTAGTGAGGAGCCTAATAGACCAAAAACCTATTTCAACAATCGTTTTACACAGTGTTTCAATGAAACAATGTGAACTTCTGCACCTAAATGATCCTTCTTTAAATAACTCGGGAATAATCACACCCTCTTGCACTTGTGCCAGGCCATTAGGGTATTTTAACAAAGTAATGAATTTATATTTTTATGAGGAGATGTACCAGAAGAGGAATTATTCTTTAGAAAAAAATACATCTAACTTGTATGAAAGACTTGGCACTGAATGGCACAGGTCTTCTTCCTAACTCAGAGGAGTAAATGAGAAGGAGACTGACAAAAAAAATCACTGTTGCTAGCAAGAATGACCATGAACCATTGCCATCAACCTTTCTTTGATTCCCTTAGTAATTTTCTACTAGAGTACCCCACATCAGTGGAAACATTTGGTTACTCAGAGAATTTTGTGATTTGGATATGACTCTACACACATTCCAAAGACTGAGCAGGGTTCTCCTTAATGGAAAATGCCTAATGTCCCACCCAAAGTCCTTTCATCAAGAGTTAGAGACAATTGCCTTTTATAGACTTCCTGGGCCAACAAGTTCAGTCTGAAAAGAAGCTACACTTTCACTAACAAGAGAACATAATTCAATAGCCTATTATATTGGAACTGCTCCCCACCTACTCCATCAGTCTTCATGATCACTAGAGCGAGCTATGAGCTACAACATCTCCAAGCTATTCTGCTTAATCCTTTAGGAGGTTACATACGGATGCAAACAGAGAAATGAAGCAAACTGCAAAGGAAACACCTAACACCCCTGCAGTGTAGGAGTGTACCTGGGCAGTATTTTGCAAACAAGAACAACCTGCCTGGGTACCAATCCAGCTGGATGTAAGCCTGCTCTGAACCTTGGTACTAGAACACTTCATTCCATGACTTCCAGCTCAAAGTTGGTTTGCACTAATATGGTGGTGACACAGACAGAGTAAAGCCTCATTTCCCTCCAGAAGTCCATGCATATGTTCAACATGAGACAGGAAGTTCCAAGGAGAGGATTCTTTGGGCCTGCAGAAAGTCACTCACATTCCTTTGTTTCTCTTTTCAGCATAAGCACATGAAGTCTGGGAAACCCTTTAATAAGGAACTGTATTCTCTAACCTGAATTTCTGTCCTTCCACTGCTTCAGTAACTTTCCTCTCTTGCCTGAATATATTAAGATTTAAGTGACGATAAAAACAGAGTCAATTAAATTAAATTTCTAAACCTGAACTTTCTATTCTTAAACTGTTTCTTGTTCTCCCTCCCATGAACTTCATAATCTCCTTATTTCAAATAACCAAATTATTTTCTTAAGAATACAGTGTTTAACTATGCTCAAAAAGAGTTCCTTTGTCCTTGTCTAGGCTACTCTCAGACTATTTCTGTGTCTTCACATTCCCTTTATTCTATAACAGACATTGCATTTAAGTGCTTCAGTACTCTTTTTGTGCTTTGCTTTAAAGATCAAATTACAAATTAGTTTTATCATATAAGGAGTTCTTGCCACAAACCTAATATTATTTTTCCTTTTTTTTCCAGGTACATCTCTAATTCTTTAGTCGTGTAATTTGCCTAAACCATTATCTTGTACTGACATAGTTGGCAAGCTGTGCAATGCAAAAGACATTTTATTACTGTACAATTTTCAATATACAAGCTTTGCTACATTGAATTTTATATAGTCTGCATGAGCAAGGTCATACCTGCATTTCTACTTATTTCTTACATCAGTTGGTGTGATTAAATTGAAAATATAAATCACTGAATTGTTGAGTCCTGAACTATAAATAAATACACTAATAGGCCATTTTCTATTAATTTCCCTCCAGTACAGAGTGACTATTTGGCCAGGAGCACATCTGAAAAATATTGCAAAGATTTTAGATTATGGAGAAGATTTTTTTTTTTCTTGCTGACTCACTAGGATTTTACTCCTGGATGGAAAAAAAAATCATTTAGAAATAGCTCATATCCAAGGAATTCTTTTTGATTAGTTTTTTAAAACTACTCAGTGGAAGAAGTCGTTGAAACTCCTCTGTGATCTGCCTCTTCTGGAAATCCCTACTATAGATTTCAAGAGTCTTATGAGAGGGGAACTGCTGCAGTGTCTGATTGTCTGATTATCACTGCAACCCCTCGGCAGGTACTTCACGGCGGATTATTGCCATTGGGTTTAGAAATCTGAAAAGGGAAACTCTCCACTTCATCTGGACAAAATAACAACTGAAATGTAAAAATAAATCAAATTAAGACCATTATCCATATTCATACTTTAAGAGACAAGACCCAAAGCCTATAGGTACTGGATGCTAAAGCATTATCTAAAGTCCAGGAAATCAAAAGCGAGGATACATAGTGTAGTGCAGTGCACCTTTCAGACAGGTCTCAAGGACTCACCAGTGGAGCAGTGAATTTCCCTTCTGAAAGAAATGGTAGCTGTTTGCCCACTGCTGGCAGTGCTTTTCATACTATGCTTTATCTGTTTCCTTGACCTCACACGACTTTGCTTTTTTGTAAATATATTTCCTTCTGTGAAACTCTGTGAAGTTTCTGTTGACCTGTTTCTCCACCCTGTTGTGGTTCCTCAGAAGGGCAGCACTCCCAGTCTTTCCCGTTCTGTACCTTCTGCAAGCTTGCCTGGGGGCATTCTGTCTCACCACCCAAGTCATTAATGAAGATATTTTACAGTACTGGCCCCAGTATCTGGGGTGTACTTTCCCTCTGATGTACTCTCTGCTTGGTGCTTCACAAAAGTATAACCCTGACTTTAAAGGTGGCCACCTGTGAAGCCAATAGTAAGTAGTTGAGAAAATCTGAACATTTCAGCTCAGATTATTTGTTTAGATTACACGTGAATGCCATGACACAGGCTGATATAAGTCCATTTCTGTGGGGCAGCTCTTTACTGCTTTGACCACAAAACTATTTTCTATCTTCCTGAATTCTCTTCAGCTCAATGGGCAGATTCTGCAGTGGTCTACAAAGCAGCAGGCATAACAGGGCTCTTAGAGGTCTCTTCCAACCTTAATGATTCTACGATTCTGTGATTTCCACTGGCTACCGATTAGCTGTACAAGCTTTCTTCCAGCTCCCATTACTAGATGGATTTTGTCAGGATATCTGCTAGCATGTCAGGTAACGAAATCTCCCAGAGTACTTCTCTTTCTCAAAGGAACTACTCCTAAAGCAGATTAAAGGATGACAGATCCACTTTATGGTAATTTTAAAATTCTTTCATCCTGCCTAGAAAGAGCTTTTAGAAAGCTTTCTCTGAAATGGTAACAAAACCCCAGATTGAAGGCCTCCATTTCTCTGTCAAAAGGTAGTTTCTGTGTATTTTTCCTCATGGTGGAAGTTTTAGCTTGGCATACAGGGACAGTTAAGAGCTCAAATCCTTGCACTGGAACCTAGGAATTGTCTGTGTCTCTTTCCTTTCTTCCTTTTCTCCCCTGTTCAAAATAGGAAAGATAACCAATTGTTGCAAAAGTGTACTTTGGAAATATTCTGACCTGGAATTATCCAGTAGTTTTTCCTATTCCTTTTTTTTAAAAAATATCTACTCTCTGCACTCTCACAATCATCTCTGCTTATCTATTCCATGAGTTCCACAATTGTTCACTGTCCTTTAAAACAAAAACATACTTAAGTTTGTCTAGAATCAATTGCTTATGTAGCCATGTCTATAAAACATCACAAAAATACTTAACTACTTTCAGTCTACAGAAATTTCTTTTTTGTTACTTTGAGAAAGTTGCATGATGAAATGCAACACAATGAGATGATGATGGCCACTGAAGACACACTGCTCTTACAGGAGATGAGGTCCAAAAAGGATTGATTACACAGTTGTTTCCACAAGGAAGCCCAGCAGTTAAACAGACACTCATCTGTCTTATGTTTCTGCTGTTTCTTTCCAGTGTTGTAAGGCAGAAATGTCTGTCAGATCAAGGAATGATAAGAGATAGAGATATTTTTCAACTGTGTGAAACTGGTGAACTTCCACTCTAGCTGACGTGCATACTTGAATGCCACAGAAACGTAAGCAGAGACCACAGAAATACCCTGAACATTATAATAATCTAAACATAAAAAGAAACTGATAATTTGAGCGATTTCTACAGGGTTCAGTTTGTGTGTCTCTGGAGATACACTCTGCAAACAAGAATCAACACAGGCAGCTTCTTCAAAGCAAAGATGTGATCAGAGATCACATTTATGTCATCGAGTGATGTAAATAAATGATGCCCTGGAGTTAAAACTGGGCTGAACTTCTCCAATCTAAATTGATTCTGCCATTCCCTGGCTTTTTTTTGAAACCAAATCTAATCTATCTATGAATCTGACAGATGTCTTCAATATTACAGTGCTGTCAGCACTCCTGCCTCTTTGATATTTAATATTTCATATCATAGCAGAGAGTTTCTTCAGAGAGCTACTATACAGTGAGAAATCTTGGTCCACTGATATCAATGACCACTCATATTATACTCTAAAGGAGCACTAGAATGCCCATTTTAGTATAATATTGGCTACAGGATAGGAATTGGATTAAACAGAATTTGAAAAACATTGACTTTTGATGAAGCTGGATCAAATCTGATTGTAGCAACATGGAACACAGAAATATCCCTGCCCTGGTCAGAACCAAAGGGAGTCTGCCTCTTACCTTGAAAGGACCATGCCATCAACATTAATAGGTGTCAGATTAATCACATTTCTTCTATGCAATATTGTTTTGCTGCTTATTAAATAAAAATTAAATAAAAATTTGAACAGCTCTGTTTAATTTCAAGTTCTCCACTAACTGTAATACATTAAAAGGATTAGGCTGTGAATCAATAGTTAGATCTCAACCTCCCTAATGCTATTCCCTCAAAAAAAGAAAATAAATAAAAAATTAAAAATCAATGCTTCTGCTTACTTGCAGAGATCTCCAATGTGCTCTAGTTCAGATTCCTTGTCTAATAGCTGAGTTACTTCCATACAGAACACCAAAAAGAACAGAAATAAAGCTCTAACTTTTCCTGGCACCATCAGATTTCATCATAGCATCAATAACTAAAGCTTTCCTTGTCCATGACAAGGAGCTCAAGCTTTCCTTGTATCGTGACAATAATAAACCAAAGAATGAAAATGGAAGACATCTTCTGTACTGTAGGTTTATCTGATGTAAACTGGTATTGATCCAGTTATTGGAGTTTACAATAGTTGTTTGGCGGTTTGTTGGTTTTCTTTTTAAAAGAATTACAGGCAAAGCTAGAGATATTCCAAGAAGAAGAAAGAGCTGTCCTGTTATGTAAATAAATTCTGACTCAGGCTTCTGATAACAGCTGTGAATCTGCTGTAAGGAGCTAGCAAACAAGAGTTTTGCAGCAACTTTTAGAGGAAGAAGTTTGGAGACAGCTAATGGGCTTGTGTCAGGTTAGATATGCAGCTGGTGAAATGGGGAAGGCACTGAAATAATTTCAATTCCTACTCTGTAATCCAGGGGAATTGCTAAGTATCCTGTCAGCCTTCCAACACAGCAGAAACATTGCTAATGTTTTTTCATCAGCTCTGTATTGCACATTAGTTGCTTTTAGAGAGCTTCCTTCAATTTTCTGGGAACATGAAAGCTGCTTTAGTACGATTCATTTTGGTGCACAGCATTAATTATGCATTTAAGCTGATCATCCATTTATTGTTTGATTTGTTCCTATGGCCACATAACATGACTCCCATATAGTTATTCTAAATATCTAATCTGATACAAATTCTAATTTTAGAACCTCTTTGTCATAGATATCTATGTTCTATTTATAAGACAGTATTCATTTAAAGCCTAGAGTTATTTATCTCCTGTATTATGTTGGACTAATTTTAATATAGATTCCTTTTCTTTTTTCCCCTAAAAATAATTGTTGCTTACAAACCAGGTTTCTTTTCACATCTAGTTTTACTCACCATTCAGCTAAAAACCAGAAAGCTGCAGGCTTAATGACTGCTATGTGGGTATTAATAGCAACTGATATCAAAGGCACTGGTCATGTGAATGATTCCTTCAGATAGCACTGTTTGTCACCAAGATAAAATTCCTTGTTAATGTTCTGCATAACATCTATTGATTTTCATTTTCTGGCTTCTGTTTCAGTTCTCCTCACTTCTTAGTGACTAGCACTCATGCTAACACACTGCTCTAAGAGCAAATAACTGAACAATGATGTGTTTCATCTGCAGCTAAAGGTGAGAAGCTGGTGAAATTGTCAGAGGACGAATAGTTGCTAAGAAACGTGGAACAAACTTAGACAAATTCAGGTACAGCACTGAAAATCTATGTGACACACGAATGGTACCATTTGCAGGATCAATCCCATATTTTCCAGGTTCCATCACAAATCAGAAGACCTACGAACACCCTCCAATTCTCTACCATATCCACAAAACCCACAAGAGTTGTCCTGTTAAGACTAGCTGGGATTGCAGCACTTCAGTGTCAGAGCCCTCACAAAGCATGTACTTTGTCTTATACAAACTTGTTCACCTGAAATATCCAGGCTGAGAAGACCAATGTCCTCAAATAGCCTGAAGTAAAAAAGAAATATGATGGAAAAAAGTAAGTGTGATCTCCTGAAACAGTAGATTGCATGACCTGGTCTAGTGATTGACATCCCTGCTCAGTGTGGGGAGGTTAGATGATCTTTAGGGTCCCTTCCAACCTGGCCATTCTATGATTCTAGGTTTAAAAACGGGTTGTTTCATTTGTATTGAGTAGTGGGGAGCTAGAGGGCATCTAGGAAGCACAGAAAGTAGAAGACTTATTCTGCTGATTAAAGCCAAGCAGAAAGCCGAAGGAAAGAGGACATTTTCAGCCAGTCACATGGAGATGGATCAGCAGCTATGAAGTAGCTGACAGAAGACTCCTAAAGCACCAGGAAATTCCTGGAAGTCTCTAAACTAAGACTAAGATTAAAAGGGGAAATCAGTGAGAAGGATTATCTCAGATGCTGTACTGAAAGAAAAACACATCATGATACTTTCAGAGAAGAGGGAGAATCTTCTGGAGTAGGGAATAAATATGGCAAAGCTGGATGATGGACCAAAAGCCAAAGAAGTGATGTAAAAATCCCTACAGCCTGATGTAGGTAGCAACAATGGTGAAATCTCGGTGGAAAAGGCAGGCTGCCTTTGGTCAGATGCTGCAGAAAGTCTGGAAGTTCATGGTGTATAGCAAGCAGTGATCTGAACAGACTCATACAAGCACATGCTATGCAGTGATGTCTGTAAAAATCACCAGCAAGTGAGGAAGTGATTCTGATGATAATATCCCAAAAAGGTATTATGAGGACTTCAGAAATATTTTGTCTGACCCAGCTTTTTGCATTTCTTGGAAAGACTGAAAACGTAGACAATTTCTATTCTGCTTTCTGAGGAGCCAGAGAGACAGTGTACTAAATCCTGTGCCTGAGGCTAACTGCAGACAACTCCAAGGTTGACAAGAAGGTTTTCTGTTGACTTCTGCAACTGGTGCCTGAGGCTGAGCCCAACAACAGAAAAGTTAGGATGTACTATGGGCTTTCCAGATGACTAACCCTGCTGAAAAGCAATTACAAAGAGGTGAAACCCCAGTCAACAGTGAGCTAATGAGTACTGCAGAACAGGAACTACCAGCAGTGAGGGAGAGTCAATGTCAGTCAACAAACTCCTCATCAATCTTGAGAGCACGAAGTATAAAGTCCCAGGGCCAAACAGTGCCACAGTGAGGGCACATGCACAGGGCCCCTGATGTTCACTGCCACACTGATCTCCTAACCACAAAGAGCTGCATATCTTGTAGGGCAGCAGAATGCTCCCAAATAGACCGTGAGGGAAACAGCTGGTATGCAACTCAGTCTGAATTACGTGACACTGGGTATGAACTTTCATGGGACACAAAATGCTGAGGCTTTTTAAGATGCATGTCTTCCATGGTTTTCATGATATATGTCACACCAGCCCTGATGATCAAAGAAAGACTTTAGCAGAAGTCTGCTAATTTTGGAAACAAGCTACTTGTGGTAAATTGGCATGACCACATTAAGAACCAATAATCTTAAAATGTAACCATCTGAAAAAGATTGTGACTCATGAGAGGATCCAGCTGACCAAGTCTGATAGGTGAAGAAAATGTGAACAGTTTCTTAAGGTGTGGAACTGTGAGTAAGCAGCAGATATACTACCTATAATCCTCCTTTAAGTTTTCCTCCAGATTCTGAGCATAGGTGGTGCTATGGAAACCATCTGAAAGACTAATGTTCTTTTTGATAATGACACATAAATATTAATCTGGAAAAATAGACCAAGGAGGATGGCAGTGGAAAGAAAGGGGAAGTACCAAGTGGCTAATGCTATAAACAGCATTTTGATTTTTCGGGAATAAATTATTTTGCACTTCAATTTTAGGTTTCAATTTATTTTGAGGTATACAGAGACTATAAAAGGTAAAGTGATTTATAGAATACATACACCCAGAATGTAGAGAAATGAGAACATGTGATGAGTTATGCTTTATAAAAACTGCTATAAAGTCATAGCTTTCACATTAGGAGAGTACTGTACAATCCAATCCAAAACTCACATTTAATAATACAAACTTAAATTGACTATTTGTTCCAGAGGCAAAGTTAAAGAGGTAGGTATGGTTTGCTGAAGGGAGCTATTAGCTGTGATTGCCATTCAGCAGGCCAGAAACTCAGATGTGAGGAATAAGACTATGTAGGGCTTTAAAAATGCCCTTTCAGGAAAAGGAAGAACAGGATCACCAACCAACAAGAAAACCACCAACCATTCTAATAGCTTTCCTGCCACTGTATGAACTGTATATTTAGAGAGATCCAACCAAAAGAAATGGAAATTTAACTGGGGCTTGGAAAGGCTAATTGTGGCATTTGATTTGTTTCTTAATGGAGAGCACTACTGGGAGGAGGGACAAATGTTCTTATTTATACACAACTCAATTTTCTAAGTGTTGCTGTACCTGTTATATTCTTTTATCCTCTAGTAAAACCACTACTATAATTGTTTACTACTTCTCATATGGAATATTTTTATTCAAGACAACTACATCAAAAGATCTAATATTTTAGATGATTTTAGAGCCATACAGAATTACAGATTTCATACCACAATCAGCATGAATTCAATTACCTTATTCAAAAGAATTTCTCTTCAATCCTGACCATGAATGGCTAAAGCTTCCATGGCATCCGTTTCAGAAGCTTTGTGCAAGTCACGTGGGACTTTGATTACAGCTACTGAAAAATCTTGAAATGTATTTAAAATAAAACCATGTACCCAGGCAAGGACAAAGCAGATCCACTGATCTAACAATTGTCTCCTCTCCATACAGATGCAAGAAATAAAAAATTACAGGGACAGATTTGAGGTTAAAACATATGATATCATTTCAGTATGTCTTGTTTAAAGTTTCATCAGTTACTGACACAACTCAGTATCTTCTTGAAGTAAGCTTTTTTTTTTTTGAAGCTGGGTTTAAAATTAGTACAATTTTCTCTTTCAGCAGTTCAGAGAATCCTATGGGTACAGCTCTGTGACAGGCTCTGTGTTTTCTAAACCCAACACCCAATGTTAAGAGGGTAATCACATACTCTACTTTGTTTCTTAAATTATTGCTTTTCCAAGTAGACATTTCATTTTACAGAAAACATGAGACTTTTTATATATGACAGCTTCTTTTACATATGAAAGTATCTAAATATTTTATCTGATTTGCTGTTTCCTCTGTAACCTTTTCCCCATGGTGTAAGAAATATGCCAGTTAAAATTTGTCCACCATAATCCCACAGACCAGTTTAGAAGAAACAAACATTAAGAACTGATTTGCTATCTTGAATTAAAGAAAGGTTCCATATATTAAAACTATCATCTCACTGTGTGGTAGACAACTTATTACTGCCAACTACTTAAAGTTTCTGTTGAGGTATTTTGTGTAAACCTGTTGAGATACTTTGCATAAACATGGAATTCAACTGAAGATAACATGAGCTGCTCAATATTTTGCTTCTACTGTGTCCAAAGTTTTGAATATGAATCACAGTTCAACAAGTTATTGGGAATGAAAGCTAGAGATAAGAGGGGATTACTGAAATAATTGTTACAAAAGAAAAACCATTAATTTGATATGCAGAAAAACAGACTTGCCAAGAACCTGCAGTACCAGTGAAGATAGACAAACGTATGTTGTATGTATGAAGTAGATAATCTCTAGCAAAGAGAATCACCACGATCAGTTATAAGCAAGTTTTGCAGCTGTTCTGCAATGTTTGATTCAAGTATTACACCATTAATTTTAGATTTAATGTTCTGGCTGGCTTTGGAAGTGAGAGAATTACATATTTCATTTCTGTAGGAAAAAAAGACACAGTTAAAGATGAAATAACCTCTAAAGGTAGGATCAGTACCAAACTGTAAAGGAAAGAACCATATGCTCCATGCTATGGTCATGCCCTAAATTTAACATCAAGCTACAATTAAGTATTCCTAGGTGGCTCATAAGCTATCCAAAACTGCTTTTAAAATTATTGGCAGTCATGACATGATAGCAGAGGCCTTCAAATAAATGCAGAGGATGAGACTAGAGGCCCCAGGAATACAATCACAAATAGCTAATTACTGTCATGAAAGGAATGTGACCATAAAAGTAGTTTCTGGATAATAGCATGAACAAAGAGCACATACAGGAGGAACTGCACATAAGGTGAAATTGGGAACCCACAAAGAAAGAAATAGCAAATGGCCCTTATTAGTTAACTTGGTGGACTCAGGTGCAAGGTAGAGGAAACCCTTACACTTAAAATTCTCCTCTTAATGAAGAATCAGGAGCTGCAGAAGGCTCATGTCACATCCTCCCCCTTTTTGAGGAAGGTAAGCACCCAGTCTTGGGATTCACAGGAGCCATGGAAGGGCAAGCAGAACACACTGGAGAGAAGAAGGTGGCTACTAAGGAGCATGCAACAGTTGCAACTGTTTCATTGTTAGGACACATTCCTGAAATTGCATTCTTTAATTTTCTTTATTCCTTTTCTAGAGTAAGTAAATCTGGATTATTAATCATTCTTTTATCAGATTAACAATAAATTCTTTACTATGCACATAAGGTATGTTCCCTATTTGCCCACAACAAAGTTTTGTATGAAACAGTGTGCACAGAGCCTTTGAATATCAAGTGTATGAAATAGACAATCTCATTCATTCCCTTCTGCCTGCAATGACCATTTGTGTTCACTGGACTGTCACAGCGTGTCATTCCACAATGCTTGTAATGTTAGCTCACAGAACTCTCTAAAGACAGATTGTTTCAAGATACTATTATAGCATGCTAAAAAGCTATAAACCACCATCCTCATTGTTATCCCAGGAAGGAATGTTTCTTTTATCTTAAATTTTGTACTTTAAACAGTTTCTGTTAGCTGAGCCTAGCTTGATTTTAAGAGAAAGAAAAATGATATACTGTATCTGTAGAAATACACCTTCAACTCCTGTGTTTTCATTAAAGTCTGTTAGATCTAAACCCCTCCCCTTCTTCTAAAAAAACAGATAGATCAAGTCAACTTAAGACAACTTATACTTAAAAGTTACTTTTTTTTGGAATTGAGAAGAAAAAAAAACAATACCCATGACATTGAATATAATTCAAAAAACCTAGCTGCCTAGACAATAAATAAAAGTTCAAGCAGTGACCTACAATGGCTATCAGAGAAGATTTGTTTGAAATAAATCTTTGTAATCAATATACAAACCAGGCCCTTGGAAGCAATAGCTTAGGCTGGCAACATGCACAAACTCTCAAGGCTACTACAGACATAAATTTAGAGTGAAATTCCACCATGCTTATTTCTACTAGTTATTACCCTTCCTAGCAGGTGCCATTGAAATGCTCAAGTCTCAGCAATATAAAGGTGTCTGCCTTGCTCTGGGAACCAGCCTGATGCTACACTTAAAACTTGCCAATCCTGCAACGTTTTCAGTGCAACTCAGCAATTATGATAGGTTACAGATACACCCATGCTAAGAAATATTTGGAGAGTTAAGAAATGCAATAAAAAATATTTTTCAAGCTCTGACAAATATTTGTTTCAGAGAGCTATCAATACTATGATGCCATCACTTTTCTAAACTCCTTTCAGTTCCTGCTCATCTATGTTGTATTTGGTAACTTTTACCATTGTCTGCATACTTGATATTCTTTGCTTAATGAACCTTCAATTCACAGTTCATTTATCTATGTAGAAAAATACATCACTGCAGTTGGTACAGCCTCACCACCTGAATAAATAACCAGTTCTCCTAAGAATGGTCCTTCTGATGCCAGGGCCAGAGTCAATGCCATTTCCTTATCAGTTCTATTGCTGCTGATCCCATTCCAAGAACAGAAAGAAGATTTGTCTCACTCCTTATACAGGGAGAACAAGGAAGTATAATAATGCCTATAAATGAACTTTTCATTATGCTATTCTCCTACCATAAATGAAACCAACAGCAACAAAGCTTTTGAATAGTGAGGAGCTTCAGGTACTAATAAACTCTTAGTTCATTTCTAGCTAGTGAAGTGAATTCACAAAGAGAATTTCTCCAAACAAATGTCGCCTTTCCTTTTCCCTAGAGCTCTTGGAGAGATGAAAACACAAGATTACTGCTAGAAAATGCCATGATTCACAGCCAGTAAGCAAGAATTCCAGATAGCTTCTAAGGATACTTTTCAGAGTAATCCATCTTCAGGCAAAGAACAGTATAGTTTTCAAAACATGAACTATTTGGGATTCTAGAAAGAAATAGTTCTCTCATATTCACATGTCATACCTGAATACATCTAATCTTCATTTCATCTTTCAAAGATATTTTTTCAGTGTTGAATGAACTGTGCAGCTTAAAATCATGTTTCTGAGAAAATATAGCAGATCTTCATCAGTCACTTTCTCTCTAGTTCTTAGGCAAGAGTAATTCTATTAACAGGGAACTGCATTCAGTAATCAACCAAAAGGACATTACAACTTCAAAAATCAGTGCACATATAAATTGGAAAAATACAGGACCCCAAGGAGAATTCCTACTAATTTTAGCACTGTGGTAATCTTCTGTGATGGAAGAGCTCAAGTACCTCCAGTGATCTGGCTGAAGACAGTTCTCTACAGAGCACTAACCAACAACATTCCCAGTACATACAACCTGAACACTAGCTTCCAGAATAAGCAGCAATTATTAACACTGTTTTCTCTCCTACATGCTCAGCTTCTTTCAGTCATGAAAGATTAAGCTCAGCCATGACATGTGCAAGTCCTAAGTGCATTTTTATTGCTCCTTACATGCACAGAGGTCACAAAGGAGCATTAAATGTGGGTAATTGTTAGAACATATACATGACACTGCTGGAATATATTTATAAAGGAAGGGATATATTTATTAACAGGTAAAGATAAACACTGAAAGGAAAACTACAAGGTTAGACACAGTGGGGTTTTTTGATAGAACAGCTGTTCATGATATGTCACATACTATAGAGTGGGTGAAGATTTCATGACCAGCTGCACAGCTTATGATAGGAGATAATGACGTATATGAAAGAACATGAATTTAATATTAAGCTGATGTAACTTGACTTCCTGATGTTCAACACAGTATTTTTAGTCTAAGAAAAACCACTGTTTAGTTACTGAAACAGCAGAGCTTCAGTTCAGACTCAAGCACACCAATTTTTGCATGATTAGGTTGTGGAACTTTTAGCTTTGGCTCTTAATTAAAGTTAAAAGGAACAGCTTAAAATGTAACAGTGAGAAGCAATTAGTACTACAATATTTAACTTATCGCTTCTCTGGTATCTACAGATGTCCAAAAAAGAAAAGACCTTTAAGATCATCAAGCCCAACTGCTTCCCTAGCAATGCCAAGTCCAGCACTACAATGCCTCCCTAAGCAGTCTGTGCCAGGGCTTCACAATGCTTTTGGTCAAGAATTTTTTCCAAATACCCAACCTAAGTCTCTCCTGACACAACTGGAGGCTTTTTCCTCTTGTACTATCATCAAGGCACTGGCAGCAGTGCTGCCATAAAACATACAAACAGTTTTCATTTTCATCACAAAATCCTTATGCAACAGAACAAAACTTCTCCTCATCCCAGCTTGTAAAGATTATAGTGTAACAGAGCCAGAAAAGCACTGACCCAAACAGTAAGGAAAGGTGTAATATTACAATAGGAAGTCTCTAAGAAGAAAGTTACCCTCTGACTCTAGAAGGGCTGCAGTTGTGGGCTGGAACAAATTAGGCTTAGCCCACTGCTGCATTTAACGGTGTATTTGAACCATCACTAGGAATGATTACAAAGCCAGGAGGTTTTCCCACTGAAATAAGAAAAACATTTTCAAGAAGGCAGCACTTCTCTAATAGACATTATTAGGATTTCACTCCTGAAAATGAGGCATCTGGGGCTTGATTGCTTATCTCAGCTGATGGTTACCCTGTGCTGCTCGGTCTCCCACTTGGTGCACTGCTTGCTGAGTTGCAGGAGTGCTGCCAATCCCTGCTTAGTTTTTAACTGGAGTTTGCCTCCTCCAACCACGTTAACCTGCAATCTTGCTTTCAGCATCACAAGCACGTTCAGTGCAAACCCTTTGGCTTTCTGTACTCAAAGGGGAGGTTTCATTATTGATTCCCAAGGAAACTCTTAGCCAAATTGTCCCAAACGTCACACAAATGCTGCATTCATAAAACTCTGATCATTGTCTTGACAGAATTCACTAGTATATGTCAGGTGAACATTTTGAAGTATTAGGAATGTACAGATACTGTGTTAATATCTCATCATCTTTTTAAACTCACCAATATTGGCACTGAGCATGGCAGTGTAGGGTTGGACTTGATCTCAGAGGTCTTTTCCAATCATAATGACTATATGGCTGTATGATTTTGCAGGATGTTGAGAAGAAAGTAATGGATGGAAATATGGATGACATATTTTAGTAATGAATTAAATTTACTACTACTACAATTTTCTCTTCCTGCAGTGGAAGCATTTAAGCCAAACTTTATGTAGCATACGGCCTCATTTATTTTTTTCCCCCGCAGCATGTTTTTATTTCCTACTTGAATATGTCAGTGAATTGTCTACCATCCAGTTAAGAATCACAATCTCCTCCTCCCACAATTATATTCAAATCCAGGTATTGCATCTTGCTAGGAGTTGCACCTCTTTGAGGTATTGCTCATATCTCAAAATTTTGCAGCCCTCCTGCTACCACTTCTTTTGGGCTGGAATCAGTGTCTTTGTTCCCTTAAAACTTTGTTCAAGGGCCTGGGAGCTGCTGAAGGAACAGGCTACCTCCTCTAAATGATGTCACACTACCCAGAATTTCTTTCCCTGAGCTTCCATTTAGGCCTTCCTCCTGTTACAAATCTTATTCTCCTTGAAAGGTAAATTTCCACGCTTTCCAAAGCCCTGCTCCATCACATAGCTCTGCTGTATGATCCCTGAACTTTCATTCCCTCCAACAGCAGAAGGAGGTACAGCAAAAAGAGATGAGTCTGATCAGCCAGTTCCCTTAAAGCTTCCATGCAGCTGCACATAAAACACTTTACTGTGATTTCTACAGAGAAAATTTGTTCTACTTCTAGGCAAAATCCAAGGAGGCTAATGCTGGACCTAGTGCTGACAGGGACTACAGCTAAAATACTGTCTTGGAATCCCATGTGAGGACAGGATTCCTCACATAACCTTATCCATTAATTACAGTTCTAATTAGTGGCTTTTAGCAGCTCTTGCTGCATTGCTCTCTCATGTTCCAGAGAAACCTTTGGGAGTAAGCAATCTGAAGCTGGAAGGGGATGCTGGGGCAGTCACTCATTCCATTAACTCACATGAATGCCATTGAGGGAAAAAATGAAAATAAATGCAATCTGACACTTCCTTCAGTTTTGTGCTTTTCCATGCCATGGGATTTATCTGAAAATCACAGAGGATATGTTTCAGAGGAATCCTAGCAATGCACTTCCAAGCAACCAGTTACAATATCCAAGAACTAGAGCAATATACTGACCGAAGAAAGCAACCCTCTTGCTCCACCATACTCTAGGCTCCATTTCTAAAAGCAGTAACTTCTGGGAAAGGCAATAAAATACACTTCCCTCACCCCAGAAGAGCTTTGTATCTGCCCAGATTACCTACCACAATAGCAAGAGTTCAAGAACATTTAGAGTTGCCCAGTGTCACACAGAGCCCTTGCAAAGGTGATTTTGCATATGCAACACCAGAGATGCACAGCCCACCTCTCTTTTACAGACAGTTCTCTTTAGCCCTGCCCCATGACTGACAGAACAATAATTTAATATAACATAATTCACAATAAACAAAATCACTGAAGAAAGTCAAGAAAAAATACACATTGTACTGAAAGAACTGATAATAAGAGAAGCTACCAAGTACAAATTTTGGACTAGAATAGATATGACTGAATCTAACAGACTATGTAACATCAAAGAGATTTTTTCCTTTTGAGAGAAGTAGTCTAAAATCTGTGCAAGCCTGGATAGAAAGGGGAAAAAAAAACCCAAAACCAACTCATCAAAACCAAAACCACATTAACATCTAGCATATGGAAAGTTTCTGAAATTACACCCCTGACTGACAGAGCTGTAAAAGGAAAGAGTCATAGATGCAGCTCAGCCTTGTCTTTCTGTTAAACAAAGGCAAAACACACTCTTGTGCTTGCTGATAATTTTTTTTTTCATTTGCACTCATTTAGGGTTAAACTGACACATCCAAATTTAATTGTGTTATTTTTAAAAACAGTAGTGTGGCAGTCAAGGAATCTTTCTTGGTTTTAGTTTTTAAAGCCCAAAACTTCTCATGAACCTTTAATATTGAAGGGGTAATGTAGAGTCCATTCACCAACCTAACAAATCTCTGACAAAGAAATTGGGTAAATTCTCAGCTGACACCTCTGCAATGAAAAGCATGAAGCTTCATGGATTTACAACAAAGGAGAATTTGATCCAGAGACAGTGAAATGACTTGCCTACAGATGTAAAATGAGTCATTCCAGAGATGACAGAGATCTCAACATCTCCCTGGCTCAGACTACTCTGCCCACAGCAAGGTTTGTGTGAGCACACTGGCAGAGGTTTAGGTTCAGCTGAGCCACATTTTTCCACTATCTGTACCCATTGTTTCACTCCTCATTGTCCTAAGTGAGAAAGTAGTGAAAACTAAACAGGAGCATGTCCTACCTGTCTTTTAAAAGTTGCTTTCAACTTCAGTCAAAGGTAACAGGTATTTGGTAATGTTTAAGAGCAACAACTAGCTGAAATGGTGAAAAGCCAAGTCTAGGGTTTGAGACCATTATGAAGAATAATACAAAGATGCAACAAAGAGGCTATACTCTCTCACTGTGGCTGCCACATACCTGCTATTTTAATAATGATAATTGTCTCAGAGAAGGTGTTTATCTGCAATCAGAGGTTCTCATGGCATTATTTCATGGTATACAGATTCTGCTGATTAACAGACTGGGCTCTGGAATTTGTATCTTGCAGGCAGTGTAAAAAAAAAACATTGACAAGATGCAACAAAACATTTGCAAAATATCTCATTAGAAGAGGAATTGGTGGGATTAATGGCTACTTTTGGATATTTGCAATTAGAAATTGCTTGAGATTTTAATATTAGTTGAAAAATTCATTGTAGATTTGTATTTCTTGTTCTAGCAGTGGTTGATTATGACATATACGACCTACTAATACTAGTAGTCTTTATTGTTACACACAATCACTGTCTTTAATTTCTATTTAATGCTTTATAGCTGCTTTTTAGTTCTGGTTGAACTTTTCTACATCACAATACCCCCTGTTGTAATGAAAGAGTCTGGCATTTTGAACAAGTAAAGATGATAAGTGCTCAGTATGCTAATTAGAGGAGCAGATGTTCTCAATAAATTTGTGTTAACCTGAAATAATAATTCTACAGATACGAGTATGCACTCTGATGTTTGGCCAATCCATGAGTTCAATTTCAATAAGATTTTTTTCCCCTGACTAATGACTCAGTGTCTTTAGGATTTACTTTGCCATTTCTTATTTTCTTTTATAACAAAAAAGAGTACTTCTTTCTCTAGATAAAAAAAGGCTGGTCTAATGCTTCCTGTTATAAACTCTTGTATCTAGCTATTTATTAGCACAAGTACATCCCACGCCTGAATTTAATGAAAGATTTAAAGTTTAAGTCAATCTGCAGTATAAAATCAAGATAAAATATTTTTTCTTGTTAAAAATAATCTAATTGCTGTAATTATGTGACACTCAAATATTACTGCAATCTAGGAAAAAAGCTTCAAACATGGCAGGCAAAATATCTGGGTTATTCAGATCTGAAATACATTCTTTTTATAGGAATTTGTTATCTAAGCTCCTTGCAGAAAAATTGGCAAGTCAGAACTTAAATCAGTCTAACAGTTTAATTANGGGAGCTCTGGACACACACTATTTTTAATGCCACGGATGTTTTTGAGCAGGCACGCAGGATCACTCTTGAGGAGAAAAGACAGCGTAGAAAGAATCGTGTCTTGCAAATTATAACTCCTAAGGAGTCCTTCTGCTGTGCCTTTTGCAACCGCTCTTGTCTGTCCAGCATTGGCCTTTGCAGCCAGCAGCGCTTGTAAAAAGCACTTGGGAAGAGCGTGGATGGAGCCCTCCCTGGATCCTCATTCGTGAAGTCTAGCCATGATGATATTGAAACTTTTCAGTGAAAAGGAATACCTCAATATGCATGTCTAAAAAAGTAGCTCATTCCACAGCATCTGGCTATTGCTTACATAGCTTACACATGATGAATGAAATCCTATTTTCAGAATATTTGAAAATACATGGTTAGGTAAAACAGTATTTGCAAAGTAAAAACTTGATTGAAGATAATATCCTAAAACTATGTGGACTTTGAGGTGTTTATTGAATATTTACAGTCATTCTTAATGAGTATTTCCTGCAAAAGTTCCCTGTCCTTACACAGAGGCATATCCTTCATATTCTTCACAAGACAGAAACATTTTGTCATTGAAACTTTATTGCTTCACTTGTGAATTATAAAGATTGATAGCTTCTCTCAGGTGGGCTCAGAAGCATCACTCACACAAAGGTATTGCTCTCGGAAACAACTGAGAAGCTGTAGATTAGAAAAACATTCACTGCACCCCTCATCTTCCCATGGTGTTAGAAAATCAAATCTCTCCTATCCAAAGGGAGTTTCTTATCTGGCTTGTGTTAGATTACTCTAGAGATGAGAATGGGATAACCAGAACAACTTCTCTTGCTTAAACTTGGGTCACTGTGAATTAAGGACAAGAGCTGTAAATATATAATTTAAGGAGAGAAGCTCTGTAGCCATTGCCTTCCTAGCCTGCTGTAGCTGTCAAACTGCTGCAGGGTAACATTTTGCATGTAGCTCAATGCTGCAGGGTGATATTCCCAGAATAATTATGGCTGGTATCCAGATCTCATTTTAGCTCCTCTCCAAAGGGACAAGAACAAAAGACAGTATCTGAGTAAGGTTGAAAATAAAGAGAATAAAGCTCAGAACTTAAATAAATGAAGATACTGCTGCTGATTATAGGATTTACAGAGTAAATTAACCTGCACACAACCTCCCCAACACCAGAACTATACTGCTACCAACACCTGATAACAGTACCTCAGGGGGATCCCTCTGGTAATGAAGTCACTGTTGTTTGCTTCAGGTAATGCTTCATGTAGTCAAAATTAGCTAGTTGCTCAGAGCAACCAGGCACAGAGAGATCACTTCTTTGTCCTAATTTGATGATGTGAATTTCTTCAGGAGGAAAATATTTTTTATTTCACATTTTGTCATTATTTTTCTTGCCAATTTTCCTCATAAATTATAAAGATCAAGAACTAAGCTGAATGCCAAATCTCACATAGTAAGGATGAGGAGAAAAGAAAGCTCAGTAAAATTTGATTTTCCCCATCATTGGCTCATTCATATTCCAATAATCCATTTTTGGGACAGATTCTAATCTCAGACACAGCATGGGCATTCCAGCATATCTAAGAAAAATCTGTTACTGTACATCATGCATAATATTAGAATCTGGCCCTTCCACTGGAGATGGAACACTTGCATAAAGCTCTTACGACTTCTTCTCATAGCCATATTCTCCAATATTTACAACTGGGCCCATTTTGCCTGAATTGCCTTTCATCTCACAGGTGGCAAGTATGAAAAGCCCACACATATGGCAAAACCAAAAATAAATTTGTCTGAGGCTCCAACTGCACAAATTCACCACAAAACCCAGCACTCTGAACACAGTCCCTTTTCTGAGAACTTGGGTCATACCTCCTCTCCTGAAGTCAACTGGCAATGGCAGAAAGTTATCCAGACCTAAGAGCTGTCAATTACTAGGATTTTACCCTAATTTATTTCTCAAGTTTGAGAGTGAATGAACTTTCTGACAGTATCCAGAAAACCCTCTAGGCATACTTTTAACTTGATAGAAAGAATTAGCCCTAGGGAGATCAGCTACATCTCTAATTACTTTGATAGATCATCACCATTTTCTTCTGATTATTTTTTCTCTCCCACTGCAATCAAGTCAGTATGTGAATACATGAGGCATAATAAGGTCTGCAGAAGGTGGCCTTCTTGACCCATGGCTTTCAGCTGCTTTTCCCTAAGTGCAGAGGACAAGCCTAAGTTTTGACCCAGCCCTACTTGCTCCATGCCTGCTGGCAGACCTGTCTCAGGATGTACAGCTCTCCCCACCTCTCCTGGGGCAGGAGGGTGCTGGGACTGTCACCAAGGACCTGGCAGGAAGACAGTGGCTTTCTTACAATGATAGTTGCTATTTACCAGTGCATTTCCTTAACTATCTTTAAAACCATTTTTAATAGCACAGTTAATTTTTCCTTCAGAAATATATAATCAATTGTCTGCCAGTTTATTCTCTTACATGCTCCAGTTAATTTCAGTCTCAAATACTAGTACTTTATTTTCCAAGGAGCGCTCTGTCTATGGCATTCTAGGGTGCATCAAGAAGAGTGTGGCCAGCAGGTCGAGGGAGGTTCTCCTCCCCCTGTACTCTGCTCTATTGAGGCCACAGCTGGAGTACTGGGTCCAGTTCTGGTCTCCATTGTTCAAGAAGGACAGGGACCTTCTGGAGAGAGTACAGAGAAGGGCTACAGAAATGATCAGGAGATTTGAACATCTCTCTTATGGGGAAAGGCTGAGAGGGCTGGGGCTGTTTAGCCTAAAGAAGGGAAGACTTAGGGGGGGAATCCTATCAATACTTATAAATACTTAACGAGTGAGTGTCAAGAAGATGAGGCCAGTCTTTTTTTAGTGGTGCCCAGTGGCAGGAAAAGAGGTAACAAGCACAAACCTGACCATAGGAAGTTCCATCTAAACATAAGGAGGAAATTCTTTACTTTGTGGGTGGTAGAGCACTGGACCAGGTTGCCCAGGGAGGTGGTGGAGTCTGCCTCTGGAGACATTCAAAACCTGCCTGCACACCATCCTGTGCAACCTCCTCTGGGTGAACCTGCTCTGACGAGGGATAGGACTAGATGATCTCCAGAGGTCCCTTCCAATCCCTACTGTTCTGTGATTCTGTGATCTAACCTCTACATATATGTATTAAATCCAGATAGAAAGGACTCAGTCTCTCCTTACTTATTTTAAATTACCCATAATTCCTTACTCAGTGTTAGACTCTAGACTAATAACAGCTTGCTTACAGCTAGAGAGTCTCTAGAAATATAGCACATCCTTTATTTTGTTCCATGTATCTAAGATCAATGCCACTTTCTGCATAATTTAATGGTCATGCAACTTGGAAATGTTAAGTGCTAGATAAATGTATATTATTATTTTGCCTCACTGTGATGTTCACAGCACTTTCATTTTGATTTTTCACCTGCTATTGACTAAACTGTCATCCTATACTGGCCTTAGGATTTACACTTTTGTTTACATGATAGCTTTCAGTGCTTCAGATCCAGCTCCACGACATCTTTGATTTTTAGTAGGTATCCAGCTCCAGGTTTTGGGGTGGCTGTTAGCTTTTTATTAATGTAGTAATTTAATTTATTTGCTGCATTTTCCTCCAAAATTATCCCAAGAGGCAAAATACAAATCATTGTTACAAGGGCATTAGTATTCTGGTGTGTTTTCCTGATGATCCCTTCAAGTCTGTTGTCTAAGTAATTACTATTTATGTGAGAAAAATAGAGAGAAAAAAGGTTGAGTCCCAAACCTGTATTAGGGTAAAACCTGCACAACTTATTTGGAAGCAATGACATTCTGTTGAGCTCAATTAAATCTACAGCAGGTGATGATTTAGCCTGTATGTCTTGACCCTTCTACTTGCCTTCAGCACACATCTATAAAAAAAAGCTAAAGTCTTTTCTAGTTTATCAGTAGACACTTTATTACTCCAAATAACCACCAGCAAATTAAAATCTCCTCCTATATATCTGGCTACTACTCTAATGACTCTTGACTTTAGGAATGCTTCATTTGCCTTCATCTAGTCACTGCAAAAGCTCAATACTGAGCCTTTTGTACTGTAGTATTACTGTCCTACTAACTCAACATCCCTTTGCACCTTCTAATCACCTCTATCCCCACCTGAGGCTGTCATGTCCTTCTTTCCTATTGCTGTCCTCATCAAATATGGCAAAAGCCTTCAAATCTCGAACTCAACTAATCTGTCTCAGCAATGTCAGGAGATGGTATTTGTTTTAATTTACATCCCATGAAATCCTAGTGCCTGCAGTAAGTTGCACAAAATATGAATCAACCCATAATGTAGTTCACAAGCAAGTTTTTCTCTACATGCCAACTGGCTTTCCCCCATTAACGAAACATTGCAACTTTTTCCCTCTGATAGTACCTATCTTGTCTTGAAGAATATTCCATAGATGTTTAGTTCTAGCTCCTCAGCATTTTCTCCTCTGAAAAGAAACCTTCCTATTCCTAGTGATACTGCAAGTCACTGTTTCCCAACACCCTTCTCAACTTCCTTCCCCTTACCTCTATAATAATTTTCATGCTATGGAAAGCCTAACAGCTTTGTTTGCCCTCCTGCCTTCTCATGCTATTACACATCAGAGCTTTCTCAACAGCTGCTTTGATACAATGTAGATCTAAACCATTTTGCTTGCATTACCCTCATTAAGAAAACAATAATTAAGAGCAATTGGTTTGTTTTCAAGTAAACAGAAACATTCAACACTTTAAAATTCATCTGAGACACTCATCTGGCTATATTCATCCATCTCACTTAGCTTCCTTCAAACAAAATCATTCATACACAGCTGATATTTTAAAATTATAGACCTATTTCATAAAACAGCCCCAAAATACAATCTTGCAATGGTTGTTTTTTAAGTATTAGCATGAGTTAACCATGAGAGAGTGCTCAGAGTCAGAACGGAATTCTCAGTCTCAGGAAGGGTTTCCATACATCCAGGCAGCAGTTCTCAGCTGGCATCCACTGGGGAGAATTTAAATCAGGAGCCCTGGAAGACATGTCTCTGTATGGTGGCAGCAGCCCAAGGCTGTATAGAGAAAGACACATTTTACAGCATTACTGGGAACAACGTTTTAAATCAGACTGTAAGCACTCATGGAAAGGGATCATATTTTTTTTTCCCCTGGTTCTAAGTGAAGGGTGAGGAACAAAAGAGTTTTGAGTGTACCTGGACTGCATGTGTAGTGCAAATAGCATTGATAAATGTTGTGCTAACACTCTGCTTTAAATAACTGTCTTCAGAAAGAGTAAAGATCTCCTGTCTAGACAAAAACTCCCATTTTTCTGTCTGTGCAGAAAAACAATTCAAATACCAGCAAAGATTACAAAACAGAAAAGAGGGGAAAAGAAGCAAAAAGGATTAGCATATTTACTATCTCCTGAGTTGAAGAAAACTAAAAATTAAAAAGCTTTCTAAACACATTTGGAGTGCCTGAAGCACAGAAAAAATCAGATCCTGTCATAACCATGTGGCAACATCCCTGTTTGTCTTTATCACTACCTCCATATTTGAAGCAAAATCACCCTGTCCCCTGCAGTAGCCAGCCTTCCTCCCATGCTCCCATTTCTCAGTGAGAAACATTTTATTCAATACTCTGTATTTCATTCCTCTATTCCTAACGAGAAGAGAGCACACATTTATATTAATAGAACTTAATGACTAATGAATGACAAAAATGCATTTCTGATCAAATGATCTATTGCAATTGCTCCAGCAGTGCTGTGTTTGCACCACTTCCTTTAGTGGCACATTACCATGAGTCTGACAGGCAGGAGGATGCTTTCAGAAGTTACATCATGGACAGTTCTATTAGGATTCTTCATGAGATTCTTATAGCTGCAGTATGTTTGAGGAATGTATAAAATACAGGCTCCAAAAATGGCCCCACTGTTGCACGTGTCAGCTAAAGCTGTCAGGATATGGCACAACCCTAATTCTTCCAAAAGGATGTGGGCTGTGTATGCAGCTTACTGCACATTTTATCCAGCAGTGACATGAGTAGAGTATTACTGAATAACATAGTTTAAATAAGGTCAGGAGGTCAGTTTTCTCCAGGGTATTGTAGTGAAATGGACTGTAAAACCTCCTGTCGTGTGTGAACTAGGGAAGAAAAGATATTCTAATAGCTGTACTCAATACAAGGTAGGACCAGATTTTAAACATAGGTTGATGATTTGATTTCTCCATTGGAAACCAGCATAACTGCAACTTAACATGAGGCAGAAAAATTGCAAAAAATTTCCTTTCCTGCAAAGAGTAAATAGGCTTTTAAAAGTCTCACTCCAGAAGACAATAAGATGAAGATGTATATACATAACTGCAGCAGTGTCCTAACTGTGAACAGCTGAGTAGTTTGCATGCCGAAGGTGGCACCAGTTCAAGTCCTAGCATTACCACTTCTCTTCTTTGCAGTTGTGTGATGCTCCACTACCAAAATAACTGTTTATCCCACAATAGGTATCAGCCTCCTTCTGTTAATACAGTCCTACACTGTATTGGTAGTTATGTATGAACAGGAGACTCTCCCACTTCCCTGTGTCCACAAGAGCACACAACTGTGTCATTTTCTTTTTCCAAGAAGATTTTAGTGTTAGTGGAAAAGCCACAACAATAAAGAGTAAATATACAATACCCAAGGCAGTAGCTGGGATGTGGGAGAGAAGGACTGAGGACATTTTTCTGACTAATTCAGATGATAGATTTCAATCCTCTGCTTCCTTGGAGGATGCTCTAATACCAGCTAGCTCCTTTCTTCTTAAGGAGTACAAGGAAAGGTCACCTGCATCCAACCCAAGTATTGCCCTTAAATTCCATGTCAGAAGCTTTGTCTCCGGCAAACTCCTGAAGAAGAATACTTGATCCTGAAAAAAATAGTTTCAACAGATTGGACAATATTTTTTTGTGCTAAAACAGATTTTGAAAAAATTCCCAATCTACTTCAGCTTATTTCTGAAGTTGACTAGACTGGTGGTATGGAAAAAAAATTGGCACTACATTACATACAGAAGGCATTACAGATGATGTGTTTTAAAGCAGAGGTAGAAGGATAGCCCCTTGCCTATCAGCTAAACTCTACTTTTATTAGTTATTTTTGAGTACAGTGTAACAGGATTCTTCATCGTCCTTCCCAGTGTCTAAAGAGTGGTGGTTTGATATCCAGCATTAGCTGGCCAGTAGCTTAATCCTTTGTCTTTTAGAAAGTTTGCAACAAAATTGGAATATTTGTTTCCTTATTGGGTGGGATGGACATGGTAGCAGACTTCCAGGCAAATAGCAAACATTTGCTCAAAACTTAAGTGTTTGTTTTCTCTCTGTTACTGTCTATGCTCTCTCCTGGCTTTCCCAAGGCTTCTCTGGCTGGTTGAGCTTGCAGGAGCCCAGCTACTGCATCAGAACATTGAGAAGGTACAAATGTTGGTAGTTAAGACAGAGAGGAGTGCTTCAAAAGCACTTCCATGACATCTCCATCTGTCTAGGACACCTGCAAGATGATTAGGATGAGCTAGAGTTTTGGACTCCAGCTGGAGTCTTTGAGGCTACTGTTTGTCCAAACAGGAAGATATGTACAAACAAAAAATCCACTCAACACCTCGATAGCTGCACTTGTCTAGACCACCTGGTCATGGTAAACCATCTCTTTGTGAGTTCCAGCCTCAAAGTCAATGGATTGATACTTGGGAACAAAGCCATAGTTGACTGAAGTAGTCCAATTAGTATGAGAGGCAGCAGCCCATCTGGTCACTAACAGGGGCCATGGAAACATCACTTTGCACACCTCACTGCCTTCCAGGGAATTGCAATCTGCTGGAGTGTTTGTGAAAGAAAAGAATGTAAGCAATGGTAGTGAGCTCCTTGCAGTATTTCCACAAAACTAAATGTTTCCAAAAACCAAAACGTGCTTTATGGTGACACCAAAATTTCTGGAAAACAGGCACCCAGCACAAAGTTAATGGAGAAAGAGTTACCTTTAATTGGAAGCTTCCACACCTTCAGGATCCCGTACATGGACACGTCCCCTGCCCCAAGGGATTACACCTTTTATATGTTTTATTAGTAATTAACATATTGATATCTATAGCCAACCCTGGCACCAGGTTTTCCAATGGCCCACCCCTGGTGGTCATCAGCTGGGTCCCTCAGAGAGGGCCCACGTGGGGCTTGGCCCTCTTCTGCTGTTTTGTCTTCAGGCTATCTGCAGGTGGCTTCTTCAAAACACCATGCCCTTGGAAACTCTGAGATAGTCCCTCAGGAACAGGCCTAGTGGCTTCTAATATGTGAACAATCCAGGAAGCTTCACATAATTCTAGAAGTCCTAAAAATCTACAGAACACACTCAAATCTTTAGGCATCAATGGAGAGGACAATCTTTCTATTTCCACTACAGACAAGTATATCTGCTAGAGCACCACAGTTCCAAGCAGAAATGGAAGCAGCTTTAGTAAGGTCATTAGCTCTTCAGTCGTATTGTCTAGACTGCCAAGTGCAGGTCATCCACATTTCCACACTTAGAATACTCAATAGGTGCAAGACAGAAAGAAGTACAGTTATTCTATACAGGAGACCTTCAAAATTCAGGTCTCTGGAGGAACAGGAACTGTAACCAGGTTCACAGGCCACTGGCCTTCAGAGAAAGGAAATGCAATAATCTTACACCTTAAGTTAAAAGAAAAATACGGCCATAAAAAAAGTCAGGGCAATTCAGAATAGCACTGCTCCTCTTGTCAGCTACTCAGCCAAATTCTCCAGTTATGTGAATGGCTACAGCACACATACAATCCCTATTTTAATCTGTATACAGTAGTAAAGCTTGGCTTTTTTCAGCCACTGCTGTAATGTATGGATGTTTTACTGGTGACGTGGCTCTGCTGCCCTTGCTCAGACCTAAGCACCATGCAGCACAGCACATTCTCTAACAACGACAGTTTAGGGGGAAAAATAAAAACCACAGCAAGCCTACTTCATCTTTCCTCTAGCAAACCCTTCAAACTACCTGAGCCAGATGCTGTATCTTCATATTTTACTGCTTCTTCCAGGGTTTTCTTTCATGAATGTGCCTTTATAATACCATATTTAATCCACCTAAATTTTTGAGATCCACAATATTTTTGAGCAGTGACTCACAGTTTCAAAATAGGACTGGGGAAAAGAGGACTAGTTTTTCTTGATTTTAAATCCACCTCAATATTGTCCCCACTGGAAGAAACATTTATTAATCCTTCCCTACTCACTGTTTTCTACTTACTATTTTACAGACTCCCTGTTTTATACCATTTAAGTTCTCTTTCCTCCAAGATGAAGACTTCTTGTCTACATTGTCATTCCTTGTACAGAACATCTTAAAAAAAAAAAATGCAATAAGCCTTGTTGGGCTCCTTATCTATCTTTCTGAGAGAGGAGAGATGGCAGAACTGTATCTTACAGTCAAGATGCAGCCACTAAGGACCAAACTGACACTGTCACAGATTTATCCAAAACAGCTCAGCTGTAATAACCATCAGTTCAGCACCCTTCATGTTACATGTACAGATCAGGGCTGGATCCTCCAACACACAGAGCTTTGCATTTATCAATACCAACCTTCATTTATCAGTCATTCCTTAATCACTTGTTATTCTGAGATCCCAGCACACCTCTTCACAGCCACTTCAATTTTTACTGCCACAAATAATGTCATATTCAGAGGACTGTGATAAAGCTCCCTCAGTATGTCATAGAATTACCTATAGCATCAATTAAGAGCCAGTGGGATGCTTGGACAGAGAACAATTTATTTCCTTGAATGATCACAGAGAAACCCTCCCCTAAATATGATCAGCTTTCCTTCATTCTTTTCCCTCCCTCCCAACAAATACCCTTTAAAACCTCCCACAACAGGACAGATACAGAATTTAAATGCTAGTCATAGCTTCTGGGAACTCTCCAAGCAATACTTCCTTTCATAAGGAAGGAAAATTACACAATAATATAGAAAAATGTGAGAAAGAAATATCCTCAAGCTCCTTGGGAAAACAAAGTATTTTCCACTTAAACAACAAGGAAGACAAACTGTGCATAGCCTTGGGAGAAAGCAAAAAATCTGCGGGAGCAAAATGTATAAGATACAGCAGCCTGCCAAGGAATCAGAACTGGGCAATAACACAAGATGGAAATACTATCTCAAAGACTCCCTTGGCCAATAGGAACCAGTTTCTAGACACAGATAAGAGAGTTGGAGTATTAACTCTGGCAACACTTCCCTGCTTTGGCATGCCAATAGTGTAACAGAAAATGAAACAGATTGATTAAACTGCACATGACTTGCCATGAGATATGGACTCTTACAGAATCTTCAATGGATTCTCAGTAGCTGCTGTTTAACTAGCTAGTGTTTTATTTTTAACCACTTTAATGTGCAGATGGAAGGGGATTTTACATCCCTGCTTTGCTTTCTTGTGTTTCAGATGCTGCTGTGCCATGGCACAATGTGCATCTAGGGGATTGCAAACAAACGAGTGAAAGCCTCATGCAATAAAGTCCACATTTGGCTTTTTAATTGTGTAAATGCTGAGAACACTCTGAATTCACATCCTACTGTACATAGCAATGTGATAGGGCTGATAGATTTTATTTGGCTGAGCTGTAAATGGGTCCATGGTACACAGGGCCCAGTCAAAGATGCATGTCCTTACTCTGTTATCCTGAGTGGTTTCCTCAGATGTACAGGACAGTACCTTCTCTTGACAAAGAGCAGTTGTTCTGACACTTGTTGCCAAGGTTGTGAAAAGCAGTAAGTAATTGTTTGTAAAAGGCACATAATCCCAAGAAGCGTGCTGAGTAACACTGCTACTTAAAGCAGCTTCCATGGTATTACCCAAGATTACCAAGTGAATTGGCAGATCCCAACACATTTTTCTATATTAAAATGCTGGGAAACTACTTAAATATCAGTGCATTTGTTATGCAAGCTTCTTTTTAGCATTTGCTTTCCAATTAATCCATGTGCTTTAGCACGATCAATTTTTCTCATTCTATTCAAATGTGATGGCTATGTGAATGACCCAACACCATTATGGAAACATTGGCTCACATTCCCTGAAATGGGGATTTGTAAGGAAGCTGTCAATTGGAAATATTTGGAAATCTATCAGGAGTTCAAGTACATTTTAAAAGGACATCTGTGTACCAGAAGCAATCAAAAATCAAGAGCATTCTCACAGAGGAGCAGTGGATATGGCAGTAGTGGTGCAGTTGGTGAGCATTCTGTTGCATGAACAACATCTGTTTCAGTTGGACAAGCCCATTTCCAATCCTAGCTGTATAGTTATGAAAGGAATGGGTATCAAGTAACTAATACGAACCTAAAGCTAAATCACAAGGTTGCATCACAATCAGCTGGATATTAAAAAGGAAGCAATTTGGTTGCAGAAGCCAAAAGGCTAAACACAAGTTCTGTTATTAAAGAGTGTTTGCAGTACAGAACCACAGGCTTTTCTGGCACAGACACAAAATCATAGCCATGTCTATTATCTAAGAGGTTTGGTTTAGAAATGAATTCCATCAATTTTCAAACAGTTGCACAGGACTTAGCTTCAAAATCTAGGAAAGCAAATAAACACTGCCTGTCTACTTGTCCAGTTGGACTATTTTTTTAAGCTGTTTGCTGGATTTATTCATATTTATTCATACTGCTGCATTTGACTTGAGGAAATTGTTCTCATTGAACAGGTGGATTACAAATATTTCACTGTAAAAGGACAGAAGGCTTGGTTGAAGCTTTCTAATGTGTTTTAGCTAGCATTCATCTCTGATAATCAGCAACATCCTTTCAATTGCAGTCCCAGGTAATTTATACATGCTGAGCTACCCAGTGTAACTAAAGAGTTTCAGTAGCAGAGAGTTCATTTTGCCTTGAGGAGCTCACTGATACACTGCAATACATGGGGCAGAGATAGTCCACTTTAGCCCAGGCAATGAGAGGATATATATATGTTGTTCCTCTACTGCAACAGCATGATAGTTTTACCCAATATGTTGCTGCTGCTGAATGTAGTGAGAAGTCCTTCCTACTGAGGCCACAGTAAATTAATCTAGGTAATTAAGCAGCACTAGATAAATCTCGAGACCTGATAATTTAGTTTTTTTCTGTTACAGTTGATGCTGTGCTTAACCTTCAACCCGTGACAGAATTGGGAACGTTGGCTTGTATGGTCTGACAACAACAAAACAAAGAAAAAATCAAATAGGGAGGAAACCAAACCTATTTCAAAGGTTTGGTTTTCGGTGTTTTTTTTGGAGGAGGGGGGTGTTCTTTTGTGTGTGTTTTTTTTATTACTTTTCCTCTCAAAAAAGCTTCCTATTTTCAATATACAACATTGTTAGATTGCAAAAATAATATCTGAAATCTGATACTAAAAGATCTGAAGATTTGTGACTATCAGGAAACAATGAAATGCAACCATGGACATTTTAAAGCCATTTTTGCAAAGTTGAAGACTGCAACTATTTTTGCCACCAGTTTAAAGCAGATGACGTATTGCAGTTTGCAACTGTGCAATTATGGCAGCCAAAAGCAAAGCTAAAACCCAAGAAAGACTCACAGGACATGCCACAGGGTCCCCCCTGCAGCCATTTTTGTACACAATGGTCAATACTTTTCATTCTTTCTCATAAGACAAGAGTTCTACATTCAAATTAGAACATCTGTCAGAGCAGGTATTTTTCTCATAAAGAAAGCCTAAATAAGTTAAATTCCAAAGGACAGAAAAAGGCAATCAGACTGATTTGTATATCCAACCAAACTCTGAAATATCTGAAGCAGAGGTATTACCTTCCAGGCACTCATCCAGCAGATACTATTTTAGAAATGTATCTACAACTTGGTATGTCCTAGTTAGCTCCTCAATGTTCAAAGATTTAAAAAACAAACAAACAAAAAAACACCTAGAGTAAACAAAACCCCAGTGTAGTCTTTGAGAAATTGGTAGAAACCAGAAAGAGACAACTGCATAAACAAGAAGGCTATGTTCGTAAGAACTCACTAATGCCAAATTAAAGTGTGACACCAAAAAAGGTGGAAGATGTCTGTACTTGTTCTAGCCACCAACAAAACTGAGACTTTACCACCAGTGGTATTTTGTGCAGATCAAGCTGGTTTCTTTCCACTCTCAAGCTCCTACTGAATCAACCACCAGGCCATTCACAGGATATTTTTGGTTGACTGGGTGTCAGAAATGTTTTTTTTTGTTGGTGGTTTTTTTTAAAAGGAAGAGTGACAGATTAAAAGAGGCAGATGTATTAAACGAGGCTTGTGTATTAAAATAGGTGCCCCTAACAGCTGTTTCCAAATGTATTTCTGTGACCTACAATCCACGTAGGCAGACAAGAGAGCAGATAGGTGGTAAACCTCACCGGCAATCCTAGTCTGAACTGTATCTTAATATACTATGTTCTGCAGGATTTTATTATTTCTCATGGAGATCGTAAGAACTTGTGAAAAAAGTTCACAGAATCACCTGGGTTGGAAGAGACCTCCGAGATCAAGTCCAACCCTTGATCCAATACCACTATCAATACCAGATCATGGCACTAAGTGCCACATCCAATCTCATCTTGAAAACCTCCAGGGACAGTGAAAGTTGATGCTTTCCGTCTGACAGCTGCAAGCCTCCCATTAGAATCAGAGAATCATTATGGTTGGAAAAGGCCTCTGAGATCGAGTCCAACCATCCATCCAACACTGCCATGCTCACCACTACACCATGTCCCCAAGCATCACAGCTACGTGTTTTTTGAACCCTTCCAGGGATGACAAATTCCACCACCTCCCTGGGCAGCCTGTTCCAATGCCCGATAACCCTCTCAGTGAAGAAGTTCTTTCTAATATCTAATTCTGGACAATGCCTTTGGGGCTCTGTAATTAGTCCCTCTTCCATGCTTGATTTGCTTCCAGTAGAGAGACCCTGGATACAAATATACTCAAATTTAAGCAATAACCACTATTAAACACACGTCCAGGCACTGCTCCCCCATATCAAGTAGTTCTGCACAGAACCATACAGCTCTCACAGTAAGAAGGGTTTTGGAAATAAAATGTTTAGCACCACTACATATGTAAGAGTAGATACAGGGAAGCCACTTCATGAGATGCCCTTCTAGGTAAAATGCAGATTACCAGAGACACTATCAATGCTAATGTATCAAACATGTCAGTGTTTGTGGAGAGGTCTGCCTGAGATTCTTCAGCCTAAATTCTGCCATGAGAACCAACAATGCTTTTTTAGCCTGCAAGACAACTGCAAGACATTAAAAAACCGTCGTTTGCTGTCATGGTCAATCTGAGCTACAAGGAGGAAACATGGAGCAGTCAGTTAGCTAATTAGCTAGAACTGACAGGATGAATTGAGAAAGGCAGTCCATCCAACTAGGACGCTAAAAAACCCAAAGGTGTGAAGAATATACTGTACTGTACAACAGATGTAGCAATCAGCAGCTCCTCGGGGGGGGTGGTGTATGTCAGCACCATGAAGACCCTTCCTAGCAGTGAACACTTACACACTAGCAGCCCCTGTTGTGCAGAAGGAGGGTCCTGAACCAAGTTGAAAATGATGTTCATGAGAAATTCTCCTCACAAGAGCAAAACACACTTCTGGGTCACGAACCTTACTTACAAGTTGCAATGCTGGGTAATTCACCTCCCAGGAACACAGCCAGGTTTATGTAAAGTTGCTGAAACTGAAATTGGAAGAATGCTGATGGGTGCAGAAAAGCTCACTGGGGAAGTTAAAAGAATTTCTATAAAGCATAAGACGGAAGCTAGAAATAAATAGGATATAGCAAAGAATAGCAACAGTTCTACACAAGATAAACAGTTCTACAGAGAAACAAAATAAAAACATACATATTTTTTTCTGCAGCCATCTAATCAGTAAGATGGGGAACCACACTGCCTACCTGACTAGCTTGCCTACACACTTTGAACTGACAATATCAAATTTGGGTATAATAAGCATGCAGGATGTCTAGAGGAAAGAAATCGATCAGAGCCACTATAGCACAAAAGTCAAAGCATATATAAAAGATGGAGTAAGCTGTATGAAGCAGTAAGTAGTTTAAAAGAGTGGTTTAAAACTAACCAGCCAAGCCCTCTAGCCAAGTTAGTAAGATGTGATTCCATGGAACTGATATTCTGGGCAAAGAAGATAAATACACTATTAGCATTATATCATCAACTATGCAACAATATAGTGACAGGAAAACTTCACTTACACCCAGTGGAGAGTGTTAAATGTACTGGGACATGCTGCCAGGAATCTTTATTTCATGGGCAATCAGGAAACTCAGAGTTTCCTCTCAGCTTTGTTAGAAGTACTGCACTGTCCCAGGTGTTTTCTTTTTTCTTTTCTTTTTTTTTTTAAACAACAAGTACAGTTCTTAATGGAAATATGAAGGATATTCACAGACAACTTTGCTCACAAATCAAATGTGCCTACTAAAAACTTAAAAGAGAAACCAACAGAATCTGATGCTGCTAAACAGCAGAGTAAGAGGTTTCATGTCTAGATAAAGAAACCAGTGAGGATCATAAACTGTCAGGTGTAATATCTATGACACACCAAAAGAGAGTGTTTGAGGAAAAACTTTAAAAAGGCATTAAAAAACAAAACCACAGAAGAAAGAATACTGCTGAGAATTTTTTTTAAAGAGGCATTTCTTTCATGTGTTTTTGGTGAAAGAATCCTATGCTGGAATCTCTCTCTACAATGGTATATGAGAGAGCCTATCTCCAACCAAAATTAGCAGGGAAGCAAAGATAGAGAGGTGACATGGTTCACTTTTACCACCCTCAGGGTCCAAGACAGACTGACCTCTGTATTTAGCTGCCCAGTGTCCAGGGCATGCTCTCAGGAAGGAGTAGATATATCCATACAGATAGCTCCCTTTCATCTTCAAAAGCAGAATCTAAGAATATGCAGCTGGCATTTATCACCTTTTTTTTTTTTTTTACAGAACTTAAAGTTATAACATATAAAGAATATCTGATGACCACTAATAAAAAAAACTTTGCAAATATTTTCTCCACAATAAAGATTGGCCAGGTAATTTCCATTTAAAACATCTGCTTTGAGAAACCTGAAATACTAATGAGTGGGTTTATATTTCAGTTCAATTATGATCTTAATTTTATCCTATGCATTTTTATTAAAATCAAGAAGAGAGGCACTTCAACCACAAAGGGATACTCTGCATTTAGGCCTGAATGACCTTTCAATTCCTCTTGTCACCAACTTTTAGAGAACTAAGCTGAAGCAGGGAAAACTATCCCTTTTTAGAATCATAGAACAGTTACAGCTGGAAGAGACCTTGAAGATCATCAGTGCAGCCTTTGTCCTAGCCCTAGCAACCTGCTAAATGATGCCCCCCAATGCAACATCTACCTGTCTCAAACACCTCCAGGGATGGGGACTCAAGCACCTCCCTGGGCAGCCTGTTCCAATGGCTGACAACCCTTTCAGGAAAAAAATTCCTTCTAATATCTAATCTGAACCTCCCCTGGTGCAATTTCCATCCATTTCCCCTTGTCCTAGCACTTTTCACTAGGGGGAACAGAACATTGATTCTTCTTATTCCAGATTTGAGATACCCTGAAAATTGCTGGGCCAACACAGATTGATTTTTCTTCAGTCCCCTGGCAGTGCTCAGAGTAAAAGCTGAGCAGGTGCAGGAGAGGGTACAGGATGTAGATATTGCCTGCTCTGATGGACTTCACCACCCACATGTTGCAATCAGGCTGAGCCAGAGAGAAGAGGAATAGTTGGTGTCATTCCATGGGCTCTCCACTGCTATAAAACTAAACTTCACAGCTGACAGCACTGGGAATGAACAAGGTTATATTCTCTCCCTGCTACCCCTGAACTGGCAAAATTCAATTTAACTCCAGTTGCTTGAAAAGTCTCAAGCTGCCTCTTCTGAAAAATTTTTAGGTTGCTATAGGGTCAAATATATTGGGGCCTGAAGGAGAATGGTGCTTCCTACTGCTACTGCTGTAAAACCAGCAACTGCTTCCACCTTCTCCTGCAGATCAGTATTACCCTTAACTAGGTATTTAACTGTTCCTCCAATGGCCAGTAGCCACACTGGAGAAGAGCATGAAGAACTGGGACAGAGTGCTCTTTCTGCCATCGAAATTTTGTGAGAAATTATCGGAAATAATATGGTAGGTTCCTCACATAACAACAGATTCTCTATTCTGAAAATAATAGAGAAACCCTGTCATCTCTAGCTTATGTAAAACATTAAAAGATTTGAAATATTGAATACAGAACATTGAAACGAACTGAGTTCTGTTCTCTTTCAAAAAGAATATTCATCCCTCATCCAAAAGATGTAAATTCCCCTCTGACTTTTCCTTGAAAGACTCTATACAGGCAAAACCAAAATAATAAGAAAAAAATACGTTCTGAGGATGAGTACAGTGGGACCTCTCCACTGTGATTTGTAGAAGTATCCAAAGTATTCAGATCATTTATTTTTATAATGTTCTTTGATCCTCAAAATGTAATTACTTTTAAGAAAATACACTGTCTGAGATGTGTTTTAGTTAGTATTTCACATGCTTTATGGAATTTGCTTGCCTGAAACTTGACTCATGTAAGGCCACCAGTTAGCCCATCCCACATGTCAAACAGAAGTAGTCATGAACAGTTATCAAGGGATTTGTATTCTAAGACTATGCAGAAAATACTGATGAATAAGAAACTTTATTACATCTATTCCAATGAGATTTTCAGGCAGTTCTGCCAGACCAAAACACTTCTAAATCTGTATGAAATGAAAAAGAAATTAAAAAAAAGAAATCTAGAACTTCTTTATTAGCATATGGGAAATAGATAAGAAAGTAGAGGAAACTGAAGTGACACGGTGCATTTTTTCACTGTGCACTTCAGACCTATCAATATTTATTTCATGTTAGCAAATTAGATATAACACATCCACATTTAAAATAGCATAAAACCATGTGTCTACTCCTTCTTCCTATTCATCTGCCATCTATGGGGTTTTTGATGTACAATAAAAATCAAGTAAGTGTTTTACTTTGGCAGTGGCTGTGAATATGTTTACTGATTGTATCAACAAGCCAATAAAATAAAACAAAGATCAGAAGTAATTTTAACAAATACAAGATGTTCTCCTCAGATTAATATAGTGGTATGCTCCATCTCATTTCTTTCTTTAAGTTTTCAAATACAGCAAAGTTAATTATGAGAATAGTTGAACAAGATAATTAGATTACCATTTAATTATTCTATGGGGAAATAAATCGTCATAAAAATACTACAGGCTACAGAAATCCCCCAAGAGACATGAGTGGAGCTGTTAGGAGACCTTAACTGCAATGTCAACGTATTTGCATACAGCTGTGTTTATTGAACAATGACTAAAAAAGGAAAAAGGCCTACAGATATTTTACTGGGTATGTAAATCAATACTCTCTGCTACTAGAAAGCTAGAGGTATGTTTGCCACAAACCCGCGGATTCAAGGCATCCTGAAACAGTGGAGATGGGAATAGAGAGCTGCTTTAACAAGCAATCCCAGCACCCTAAGCAGTGCACATACAACAGCTATGGAAATTATTGATGGGCAGAGGGGAGATGAAGCACTTTTGTATATTTCTGCCAGGAAGAAATAAAAAATTCTCTAGTTTTGGCAATGAGAAACTGTAATGAGAGCAGACACTGCTCTGGAAAAGGAGATGAAGGAAAGGTCCTGCTAGGATTTCATTTATTTAAGTGACTGCAGCAGCTGGTTACCTGAAACAGAGGGTGATAGTGAAAGAATCTCATTTCAGCTCTAAGGCAATTGGATGTCTGCCACACAGAGAAGCTGAACTTACATCACTACCTTTTAAAAAGCTTTAATTCAGCTTCACTTGTGCCCAAGGCACCACTGATTTTTGTTTTGGTTTTCCAAGAATCCTTATTTCTGTGCTATCTCATTTGGAAACTGGAGTTTGCCCTGCTGTCTGCGTAAATTACAGCTTAGCCATAGGTTTCATTCACACACAACTTCGGCAGACAGCAAGACCTCCAACAGGACAAAACCACTCAAAGCCCTCCTGTAGTTACAGCAGCACAGGATGACAACACTACTACCAGGCTAGTTACTACACCCACAGAAACAGTTGTTCTGCTCTACGAGATTATGCAACAGCCTCACAATCCATTTTCTTCAGTATATTCTTGTAATAGGTACCTGAATAAACACATCTCTAACTGCTATTTAGGAGCTTGGCTGCCCTAATCCCCTCCAAGGCTCTTTTATCCTGAGGAAACAAGACTTTTCTTGCAATGTACTATCCACAGCACTACTTACACCAAGAGCGATGGAGTGGTAAGGAAAATTGCTTCTCACTGAAATAATTTGATTTAAAATATTTTATATCACAATCCAGTCTGACTAGTGAGGGTAATTCCATTAAAGCTATTCATAACATCACTTGAATTTGAGCCCCAGTTGTAGGACTTTAAATCTCTCTCTTAAGCTTGTCCAAACCTGGAGCATCTACTGAAGGCACCCATGCTTTCAAAGAGTTTGGAGGAAAAAATGATGCCTTCTCATTGCATAGATCTGTGTGAGGTGTGGATGGTTAATTCAGTGAGAGCAATGAAGTTCTTCATGTGAGTTCTTAAGAATTAGGCTTTTGGGTCTTTTTAAGTTTTTCAAATTATTCTTAGGAAGAAGAATTACTTTAGAGAAAAGAGTTTGAAGATCCTCTCTAACTGCTACAGTCTTAGCAAAGCTTAATTCAATCCAATGCTGTTAACACTACTGGCAGCAACACTGCAGCTAGAGACGTCACTCAGGAGCTGTCTGCTGTAAAAGAAAAGTTTCAGTCTTGTATAAAACAGAAAGGCTGATCTCAGAGGCCCTAAAGGAAACAGAGACACACTCCAAAGGGAGTTATGATTTAATGACAGTTCTGACAGTTTTGATGAGATTGCCTGAAATATCAGAATTTTTCTCAAATATTTCTCTGTTGCCAGCCACATCCTATTGGATGAATTTATTAAAGCTTAAGAATGTCTCTAAAGAATTAGCTAGAAATAATGACAACTGGGATAGCATCACAACCTGAGTTTTTTCAAAATGAAAACATTGAATCTGAGGAAATACTTTTTTGTCACTTGGCTATTTATTACCATTGCTACACAGGTATATCAATGACTGATTCTGAGTTATTGTAGCTAAACTACTTCTATCACTCCTCAGCACAGAAAATTCTGTAGGACTTTCAATTACCTGACTATTAATCCTGCCTGCACTGCTGTTAAATAACATCCCTGAGCAGAACTTTTTTACCCAAACTTCTTAACACTCCTCTGTTATTTCTTTTTTACAGATACAAGTAAAGCAGAAATGATTTGTTTATTGTTACTTAACAAGCCAGGAACAAACCACATTGAATTCAGCCTCCTAACACTGTTTAATACATTAACCATCTGAGCAAACAGCCCTGTAGGCTCAGGATGCAGTTGAGCTAAACTTGAAAGGAATGTGCCATTATTTGATAGCAAGTAGCTGATGTATATTCCCTTCTGCTGCCCTGGCAGGTCATGTTTGGAAAATTAGCCTGTCTCCAGAGGCAGACAACAGAGGATCAGACACACAGATACCACACTGCTGCACTGTACTTTTAGCAACCTTTTCAGTTTGCCTACTTTTAATTATTTTAGTCCTCTCTAATGCAGGTCTTGTAGAGTATGTAACAAAGCATTTTTAAAAAGGGTGAAGGCTAGTACATGGTGAAGTCTTAAGAGAACTAGTTTCTCTGAGAGAGGAAAGCAACATAACCACCAGCTTAACATATTTTACTGTGCTAACCTTATGAATAATTTTGTTTGACAGCACTGCTTATGCATGAAGAAATTACCCTACTCTGCTGTTTCTAATAATCATAGTTTCATTGCTATTCTTAGATAATCTGTACAACCTTTAAAATCTCTATAAAGAAATTATTAAATTTGTCACCTTTTGAGCACAGTAAATTATCTAGATGATATTCAAGTTGGGACTTTGTAACTGAGTCCAATTGCTCTCACTCACCAACATGTTCACATCATTTTATTTCTATTTTTCTGGATAACTGAATAATTAAGTTCCAAGACATAAAGGATGTACCACAGCCCTTATCATGCTAGAGACAGACAAGAACCATGGTGAGCATGAATACACGTTGCTATTATGAAAGACAGTGCCATCTTCACACAATGAATTAGGTTTAGAAAAGACACTGCTAAAGAAAGCAGCTTTCACTGTATACTATTTTGATACCTCAAGAACAGTGGCTAATGCTAAGCAGGATATTTGGCAGCTGTTAAGTCCTGAGGTCATTATGGGTTTTCTTGGCACAACCAGATCATTTAGTTGATCAAATTTCACCAAGACATTCTTTCTCCAGAATTCATCATCCTGTCACTCACAAAAATACGCTGACATTAAGTAGTGCTTAGATAACATGCAACAATTCAGTGCTTCAGTGGCAAATGCATTCCTTGTAGAGACATGAAAAACAACACAAAAAGCCTTGTTCAATCTCTTGACTTTCCAACACGAGCTGTCTGATGAATATGCTATCTACAGGGAAGGCAAACTAAAAAAATCCCAAGCAATTAGTGGATAAACTCTAATCGTATAAATAAAGATAATTATACTGACAGGAAATCTTTTCAGTTCAGTAGAATCAGATGCTAAACATTCCTCCCATTCATAGAAAAAGCCTTCAAACCATGCAAACAAACTAGCACATGAAAATCAGTGAGCCACTCAAGCTGTCTGTTTTATAAAGAACCTTTCTGCTCTGTAAGGGCTGGTTTTGTACACTGGAAACCCATGTGGATGCTACTATAGCTAGGGCCTGGCTTGGTATCTAAGGACGTGGGACAAACAAAAGAGAGTGTGAGTGAAAATTGATGTTGTACTCCAGATACAGCAGGGATACAGCAAAAGCAACCAGCAGGCTATTTCAGAGACATGCTGGCTGTACTGAACAGGTTATTCCAGGAATAATGAGAGCAAATGTCCCCTCTCCAAGTTCCTTCTACTGAATGCCCCAGAATAAGAGCATATGGTCCTTTATATACAGGACCTGGATTACAGGTAGAGTTCAACCCTGTGCTCTCCACTCTCAAAAAGCAATTCCTCAGAGCAATGTCACCACCACCTAACAGCCAGCTTATGCCTTGAGTACTAACAGGCAGCTTCATCATAGAGCTAAAAGAAAAAAGTGGCATTTTAAGAATCATCTCCCTGCACTTCCAAGCACTCCCAGGAGGCACCATGCCAGTTTAGAATCTGCAATACTTCCATGAACAGATGTGATGGCAACTTTTCTGTAAGAGGCCAAAGGAATAAGGGATTAAAATTTAGCAGTACTTACTGTGGCAACACATCCATGACCACTTAATTGTTAAATTGAACATTAAATAACAGTGCTTTTTACCTTGTCACACTTTTTTCCCATTTGTTAACTTAGAGTGCATATGTATATGTGTATTTTAACACTCACTGTATTTCATTATATTATTTCTTTGGTTGAGACACCACAGCTGCATAAGTACAGAAGAACTTATGGATAATTAGAGTGAAAGCTAACTATTTAGAATATTATTTCAATAGTTAAGTTTGGATTCTACAAACTGTACAAGAAAATATTTAGTACTATTTACGACCTCCTCCCTAAAATACTTGCATTCGAAGTGCAAGTGCAGAATACCATCAATATTTCTGTTAAGTAGCTTCCACATAACAAACTACAAACACTGAAGACTTTCTCATGAAGGAAAAAAAAGTAATTTTAAAATCTGAATGCTTACTACATTTTTAGTATTTCTATTCAATAAGAAGGAAGCAGACCACTCAGTACACAAAAATATCATGAGGGAACTTGTTAGCTTTGAAAATTCCAGTCCCTGCCTCTACCAAGTTTCAAGGCTTGTTTGATCTGCTATCTTCTGACTTCAGCAAAGTGGTATAAAGCAGTATAAGTGACATTGGATTTCTAGAGAGGACTACCAGCTGCTGGAGTTACTGAGTTGTGACAAGTAGTAGCTGCTTACAGGAGGTTATACAGAAGCACACTGCAAGTTAGACCATTCAGCACAGAAAACAGTAAGAGGTCTCATAAAATAGGACACGTGCACAGTTTGGTCACTGGTAAAAATTTGCTCTCTTCAGGCAGTCAAATTAGCAGAGTATACACTTACTATCCAGATTTTCTCCATTTCAGCAGCACACTGCCCCAGTTACTCTACTTGGACCAAGTGCTCCTAAGCACTTGATGCTTCACCAGATGGACTGAGACAGACAACAGTTGATATGCTTGTCTTCCATAATGCTACCCCATTGCCCACAGCCTGACTGATGTACCAGACAGATTCTACACGATGTAACAAGCCTTGAAAACTGCTCTGAAAATGGACAGTTACTCCTGGATGCTTGTCTGACAAAATAAATGTGTACATAAGATGACATGTTACTGACTATATAAGAATCTCTGAGAGTTGGTGAGTGCTACTGCTCTCGGCATGTCATCTTCGGTGAATTCTCCTTTCCTGTGTGCAGGGCATGAGGAAGAAACCAGAACTAACAACATCCGCTCTGGTCCCTTTGTCATGACTCATTTGGTATTCCCTTTTCCTTCTTCAAGCAATTGCAGGATAAGATTAAAACTGATGTAAGGCTTCAGTCAGATCTTGATAACTCACAACAAAGAAAAAAGTACTGTTTGCAGATGCAAATCAACCTTCTTTTCTTTTCCCCCCAATATGAAACATGCCAGCTGAGGTTGCTGTTCAGAGACACAGCTTGAACATCAATAGCAGAACAGGGCAGATAACCCTTTACTGACTATCTGAGGCTGATCAGTAGATTTCTTCACTCTTGATCAAGTCTACCAGAAATCACTGCCTTACCCTTTTGGGCAGATTCAGATTTCCAGGGAAATCCACACTGAGTCAGGCACTACTCAGTGTGAACAAAGGTGACCAAAGTGTTATTTTTATCTCTTTAGAGTCTCCTCTGATTATTATGGAGCTGAAAAGAGTAATGATAAAGGTTTTCTAGCGTACAACAGTCAAGACTAATTCATAAGACTTCCCACTTGACATCACAGCACTTTTCCTATCTATTTGACCCAAAACTATAAATGAATCAGCTTTAGAGCTCCTACCTCAGAGCCTTGAACCTGTCTGCAGACTACAGCACAGTACTGAGAAAGACAGCTTTGTTTAAATGTACTAATAATTTACCAAGTATATTGCAGAGGTGACTAATGATTTCTTGCAACCTGCTGCTAGTTCCTTAGCCACACAATTAGCTCACCCAGCTGCTTTGATAGAAAATGATGGGATCCTGCTGGGCAGCAGCGAGAAGCTGGCAGAACGTCTGGTCTATTGTGTACTGTTCTTCAACAGCTTAATTTATGAGGCTGTTTAGGTCAGTGCCACTTACAGACACAAAGGAAACTGTCAACAGCTTTTACCTGGGATTTTGCAGGAACCTGCTTCCACTTAGGAGATTTATCTTCTACTGGTTGTAATGATATCCTCCCCATCCTCTCATTACCTCACCCCAGCTATCTGCTACTAGCTTATGATGATAAATATTCACAAACCTAGGAACATGAAGTGACTGATTTTTTATTGGATTGCAACATGCATAAATAAACTATATCCTTATGCATAACTTTCTGTTGGCACACCTCAGTGCACTTATTTTAACAGCAATGTAAATGCCTTTTTGATAACCAGGTAATTTGAAGACCACAGGGAGTTATACAATACATTATGCCAAAAGCCAAACAACCAACCAAAAAACCACCAAACAAAAACAACAGGACATTTTCAGAGTCTGGGGTAAGGAAAGACTTCTGCAACTCGGTTTTAATTGGAAGTTTTTTAAAGGTTAACTGTCAGGCTTGGCTGTAAATAACAGAAATTAAACAAGATGTTCACATGACCAATATCTGATTAATCTACAACAAATAAAGGACTACGTCCAGCTGAAATATTCTTCCTTCCTCTGGTAATCTTGGTAAACATGTTTTTGAGGTTGGGTTGGTTGGGTTTTTTTTTGGAATGGAAACATCTGAAAACTGTTTTGAAAAAGAGACACCTGACAGAACCAGCAAGTAGGGTGTCAGGGTGAGGGCACCAAGACTGCATCTGAGAGAACAGCCTAGCAGAAACTTGATTTTGCCTCTCTTTTTGCCTAGAGAATTCTATAGCCTCTAAGGTGAACCAGCTAGTAGAGGGTTTCAATGGCATGTACACAGACGTTGTCCACTCTGTAATGTAAATACCATACGACACAGAAGAGCAAATGTCTAAAACCTAAATCTAATTATGCCACAGAGTTGGTCCAAGAAAGGGAACGATAGAGAGGGAAGAAGTAAAGACCAAATGTTTTCAGTGCTCTGTAGTAAGGAAAAAAAAAAAAAGAAGAAAAGAAACTCTTAGCACTACACAAAAGGTTGCATTCTCAGCAACTTTCTCATGAATGTGTGTCTGGGGTTAAGCCCTACACATCAGTGCCAAGGATTTGATCAAACATGTCTATCTTTCCTTGCAAGGCAATCAGGAAGGCAAATTCTGTCCTGAGGACAGTCCTCAGGACTAAAAATGGAAACAGCTATATCATACTAGTCTGCTCTCCATTCTTTCCTCCTCAGAAGTTCCCTCAAGCTGAAGCCTAGTACAGTCGATACCGCCAGGAAATGCTGCTTCTGTCTTTTGGCTGCCTAGCAAAGGAGGGCAAGGATTAATCTCTGCATCCAAAGCGACAGGCCAGGTACTTGTGGCAGTGCCCAGGCAGTCACACACTGTTCTGAATATCCCCAGCACTAATCAGATTGAAATGAGAATGCTGTAAAAAGAAAAAAGAAAACTGTTATGTGCTATACAGCAGAGGGCTGAATGAAGACTGGCCATCTGTTGGTACTGGATATTTCCCACCGGTTCAGAGGCCAGCTACTCACTGGCAATATGTTCACAAAACCAAGAAGTCTCATAAAAACTCTTCCTTCATTCTTTATGACTCCACTGAAGAGAGCAAGTAGCACCCTGGAAGAAGTGAAAGGTGCTGGGATGCTGGCAATGGTCAAACATTTCTGGATTCAAGGCTCCCACAGAAGCTTTCCCATTACTCAAAATAAGCAAGAGCACATGGAACAGGTCACTGGGGTATTCCTAGGGTCCCTACTAGCTGCAACTCCAATTCTTAAACACAAAAATAAAGGTATTGCATCTAGCATAGCACTTCTGAAGAAGGAAAACAATACTCCTTATCTGATCTATGAGTCTTCCAACCTCTTGTATGTCTTATCCTACTGCTAAAGAACAATGGTAGGACCAGAATAAAGCGTACTCTGTGCAGTGTCAATTCAAAACAGTGAGTTGGTGCCTCTGCCTTAGAATATATACTTATAAATTACAGCGATTACCTGGCAGCAGTTTGACTTGAATTTTGAACAGTCTGGTTCAAACTACTGTTTTGTAATCTGCATAGAACTTTTATAGTTTTGGGGTCTGAAACCTAATCTTTTTTTCTGAACCTGTATGGCATGTACAACCTGATCAGGAGCATAAACAGTAATATAACAAGAGCATCAACCTCTACTTTCTGACAGCAAATATGTGAGCATTGCCTACAAGTGTAGATTCCACGGTGGGTTTTCATTTTGATTTGTACCTCAAAAGAGAGGAAAGCTGTCTGGATTTCAGGCCCATTTTAATGCTATGACCAAAAAGGGCAGAGAAGGGAGAGCATTTTTTAAGATTCTTCTCATTTAATGAAACTGAACAGAACACACTGACTTCAGAATTACAGTCATCCAACAGTTACTTTTTTTCTTATACATCATCATCTTAGGCAGCTGATGTTAAAGGAGGTCAAGTGAAAGCATCAGTTGAAAGTTTTCACCAGAGAAAAGAGTAAAATAGAAAAATCATAGCGAAAACTAGCATTTTTTTATTTCTAATATTGCTTTAGAAAGACTTTTTTCCTCCTGTAGAAATTCAGTGGAAAAGTTCCAAAAGAACTTCCATCCTCCTGCTCTTTTGAACCAGTCTCTGATACAATTCTTGAGATGTGGAAGAGGACGTAAAAAAGTGCATTTGATCAGCACCGTAACTGCTGGTGTGACCTTATTTGATCAGAGTCTTTAAGAGTTTAAAATTCCTTACAACCACCACAAAGAGATTTCTGTGACTCATAAAACAGCACTGACATACTGCATATCATAACAAATGTATCAAAAGAATTTGAGAGGAAAAACAGTTAATGAAAAAGAAATAAAAAGACAGTATTGCTAAACCAGTAAAACACATTTGAAGGCAATTTGCAGAAGGTAGCCAGGGATATGATACACTTTTCTTTTAGGGTGTAGTGTATCTAGGCAAGTAAGGGCAACTTCAAATTTCTTTTGTGGGGAACAGATGGTGTTGGCATTGTTAGTATCTTAATTACTTGTTTTTACTAAAAATATAGAGCACCCCTTTCAAATGCTTTATCATTACTCTTATTTTATTTAGGAAAGCCAACTATGAATAGGAAGATATATCTTGACGAGCACTGTAAGTTTTTCTTTTTATATAGCTTTGTTTAAAAACCAGCCATTCTTGAACTGGCTTTTGGTTTTTGAACTGAATACCTGAAGGTTTTATAGCCCAAATCAAAACGAGGCTTGAGAGTTTGCCTTGATTTTCCTAAACTTTAATTTCTCAAACTTCCTTTTACCTTTTCATTTTTTCAAAAACAAACTCTACACATAGAGCTAGCTGGAAATACATGTAAACATTGGTCCTTCTCATTTTAAGGGACAACATTCCAAAAAAATATGCTCAGTTAGAAGCTTTTTCCTGGGTTTTCTAGATAGCACCTCAGGATTCATGCTCTTCAGGAATAGCATTTACTCAGCTTTGGGGAGGCCTCACCTCGAGTACTGCATCCAGTTTTGGGCCCCTCACTACAAGAGGGACATGGAGGTGCTGGAGAGGGGACAGAGGCTAACANGTGGAAGTAGCAGACTATGCACTGTTTTACAAACTAACTTCTCTGCCCCCATTAGAATCTTCATGTTTCTGAAGGAAACCCTTTATACTCATAAGATATATTTCATACTGCCAGGAGACACACTACCCACTCAGCCCATTTTGCATCTAATCATGGGAACACATACTCACAGAAGAGCTGGGTTCTGCCAGAACTTTCCTGAGCTTTGCAACAATGTATTCAGAATCTGTTCAGGCAACTAAAGCAACTTTCAAACCACTTGCAAGTAAAGCTCAGAATATTATTGTTTTACAAGTATGATTATACATTGACACCTCTTTGCAAATCCACATAAGGCATAGATCCATAATCACAAACTGACAAAATAAGTAGGCTATTAAAGTAATTTGTGCCTAAAGGCATTTTAAACTAAACAAAATGCTTTTGCAGTTTTGAGTGCCAAGTAACTACAAGAGTGTCACTAGAAAGACATTTTTTTCTTTTTCTATCATTTGCGCTATTCAGAAATTACATATATTTGTACAAGGAATTTCTGAAAACCTCTCTTCCAAATTGTGTATCAAGAACTAATGTTTGCTCATTTGAGTTCTTCACAGTTTGTCTGGAATTCTAGAGATACTCAGGTCAATCTAATAGCCTTATAATTGATGGGCATGTTTTCTCCAAAACATAAGAACACAATTTGGCATACAGGAATCTGAAGATTTTCATCATTTCCTTTTTTACCCTCCAAGCACTATCCATCCAGTTTGATCTTTAGAATACATAGATTCATAGGAGTCTGAGTCATAGGACAGAGTTGCAGGTTTTTCACTTGTCTGTGACAGTTTTATTTGACCTTATGAACACAGTTCACAGCATATTTACACATCAGAAGCAGAAACTGTTTGAAAGCAGAATTCCCCCAAAGTTTGGTAAGTTCTTTAATAACATATTAATCCTTTTAGATTTCATAAGCTTTTTTTAACTGAACCTATCCCCAACCAAACATCCCTCCTTCAATGATCTTTTGTTTCGATTCCCTGCTATTACTGTGCAAGGATTCCCTTTCCATATATTCCATTTACCATCCAACTGCATGCAATAACGACCTACATCTAGTCACACCTACATCACTGCATGACCCCCTTCTGACAGTCTGCTCTTCCTCTTGTCTTTTCCACCATACCTCTCCAGAATGCTGTCAATTCAAACATGACTCCTTTTTTTGAGCTTCATCATGGGTTCAGAGTTTTCTATCCTTTATGATCTCTGTCTGTTATTATCTCATATTTTTGTCATGAAGCTTTGTTCAGGGAAAAAACTTCTCTCTCAATAGTTATTCAATTAGTGCTTAAATCTGTATGTCTTATGTGATTCCACTATCTCTGAAAACAATTTACAGTATTGTTAAACTTCTGCATTTTACAATCCATATAGAATGTCTTTTGTTCTATTTTTGAATTTTTTTATGCTTTTATGTGATTAATATTTACATCACATACACTCTTCTCATGCTGCAGCATCTGGTTCTTTGAACATCTTTATACCTGCTACAACTCATCATTGTTCTTGTTGTTGTTTCTTAGTAATCCACTAGTAAAGCACAGACTGAGGCTACCTACATACATACAGGGGAAGAAAATCTTGGGTTCCCTGTCCTTCTTGAACAGTGGAGACCAGAACTGGACCCAGTACTCCAGATGTGGCCTCACTAGGGCAGAGTAGGGCAGGGAGGAGAATCTCCCTCGACCTGCTGGCCACACTCTTCTTGATGCACTGTAAGATGCCATTAGCCTTCTTAACCACAAGGGCACATTGCTGGCTCATTGTCAGCCTGCTGTCCACCAGGACACCCAGGTCTTTTTCAGTAGAGCTGCTTTCCAGCACATCAGCCCCTAACCTGTACTGGTCCATGGGGTTATTCTTCCCTAGGTGCATTACTCTACACTTACCTTTGTTTAATTTCATAAGGGTTTTTTCTGCCCAACTCTCAGCCTGTCCAGGTCATGCTGGATGGCAGCAGAGCCTTCTGGTGTGTCAGCCACTCCTTCCAGTTTTGTGTCATCAAACTTGCTGAGGGAACACTCTATTCCTGCATCCAGGTCATTGATGAAGATGTTGAACAAGACTGGACCCAATACTGACCCCTGGAGAATAACACTCCTTGCACACCTCCACCTGGACTCCACACCATTAACTATAACCCTCTGAGCTCTTTCCTTCAGTCAGCTTTCAATCCACCCCACTGTCCATTCATCTAACCCACACTTCCTAAGCTTGCCTATGAGGATGCCATGGGAGATGGAGCTTTGCGGTACAGTCCAAATCTCCTTTCTTATCACAGAAATATAAATACTACATCTAGCTCTAAATATCCCAAGCACTGCAAGAAACAACTAAAAGCAATTAGCATTTAATTACAAAATAAGCATTAACAAGCATAACTTTTCTTTTCAGGATACCATCAGAAATACCGTGCAAAAATGACTGGCAGTATTCCCTTGCTTTCAGAAAGCAGTAGGAGAGCATGGATCTCTGTTCCCTGCAGCAACACAGCCTCCTTTGTATTCCAAACTGACAACATGCCTTTCATTTTGGGGTATCAGTCTGCATCCTCAAGTTAAACTCACATATAAAAGGAAAGAAAAACCAACAGCCTGAGTCACAATCTGAAAGGTGCAGCAAGCACAGAAACCTAGCCCATCCTTCACAACTACATGCAGCCTCTCCTCTCCTAGAGGCATATTTTAAACTATCCAGGTAAAATCTTCCCTTACTATTTCCATTGTTCCTGAAATGCAGAAGTCTGCATTACACAGAAAGCATGAATAGATTGTTAAGAGTACTTTGGCTCAAAAATAAATTAAATGGCTCTGTACCCTTGGTTTTCTGTCTCCAAGGTTACCACTCATGTTTTTCATGAACGTTGTTTACTTCCTTCATTTCCTTCTTGTTTACTTGTTATGTGTACATAAAAATAGAGATATTAAAAAATAAGAATTACAGATAGTTGCCATTTACAAATGAGAACAAGCAGGTTCGGTGCCAGTGACAAATTTGCCAAGTATCTTCCTTCTCAGCACAATCTGTGAGAAGGGCTCAGAAAGCTACATGGCACATGGCAGTTGATGTTTATGGCTCTAATTAAAGTCCTGGATCACAAAATCTTGCCAATACCACAACCTGGAGGAACAAAAGTGGCAAGAAATGTTTCAGGAAAGCATAAACACACACAAAAAAATGCCCATGATTAGAAACAAAAAATCCACAAATAGAACTGCACCACCACATATAACATAATTTAGAATGAAGTGAGCTATAGGGTGTCCCCTAATTTTAGATGCTCCATGGTGCCAAGACTGTCATTATGATAGACTTGCGGAGTGTCTTGCGAAAAAGGATCTTAGCCTCATGACTGAAGCTATTTAGGGCCAGCAAAAAGGGGCGAGAGTTGCTGTAAGAATTTGGAACATGATAAGAAGAAAATTTGTATTTACACCGATAGCACTAAATAAGGCTCCCAAAACACTGTTATCTTCCTTCTGACTAGAGAGAAGCCTCACTTTGGTAATATAAATCCACTGGAACCCTAGAGATCTTTTGCACTAATGGCTGTAAAGTTTTTTGAACCAGACAGACATGCATTTACTGCACCTGTGTTTTGGGCCAAAACTGCAATGATGAGGCCTGCAATTCCACTGATTTCAACTGAACTACAGTATTTTTTAATATACCTTCTGAGAGTCTGGCTGTTTGGCATGAGGAACAAAAACCACACGCAACAGATATGATCCAGATCTCAAGATACACTCACCCATTCTAGAGAGCATCCTGTAGGACAAGATGAGCATTTGAAATAGCAGATGCTGCATTCAAGAGGATAGTTTGCAAAAAATGGTCTAAATATCAAGTCTGCTGTCTATATTAATATCTCAGAACTAGGAAGTGAGGAAGCTATGAACAAATGTTTCAATAAGATAAGTACAAACATATTTTTCTAACATATGACTCATAAAATGGTATAAATACTCTTGAAAACATTGTGATTTGAAGTGAGGACACTTAAGGATAGAGGAAAGTTATTAGTTAAGGAACACAACATGACTCAGAGGAGCCTGGTGGGAAAAAGAGACTGGAAGGGTAAGGCAAGACTACAATCATCAGTTTCCCAAGTGCACTGAAAAACAGAGGAGGTGACAACAGAGAAATTTTGTGCTATACAGAACACAGTTTACTCTTTCCTAAAATATAACCTAACCCTTTGCCTTACTAGGTCCCATCTGCTCTCATCTTTGAGAGCACTCTCAGGAGTCATAAAGCACACAGGTAAATAAACCAACACAAAATGCCCACATATTCTACATGCCACTTTGGGCAGGCTAACTAGTCCTGGGAATTTGGATATATTTCCCCCCAAATGTAGTGTTATTATGAGGCCTGTCACACAGGTCTCCAGATGAGCTGTTTCCTGTATGTAAGGCAGGAAAGCAAGAGAGGAGAGTGAGCAGGGAAACACCTTGTCACCACTGGTTCCAAACTTCCATGCCCTGTAATGGAAGTCTCTGAAATCTCTTACTGAACCCCACTATTTTTAAAGAAAGGAAGGGTGTTACCAAGCTGAAAGTTCATATTCATAGTCCTCACTCTGAATGAATTCAGGTAGTTACTTTTTGTTATTTGGTTTTATGTTATGTTTTGGTAAGTATTTTATTCAGAAGACTATCCGGGGAAAAGAAAGGTTTTTCAAATCACTATGCATATTTAAACCAAATATAATAGCATAATCATTTTAAAGATGCTTGGGTCTACCTCAGGAAGGTAATAAAATGCACATGCTCCTCTAAGCACCACCAAGTTGTTTTTACTTAAACATGCTTAAGACAGACATATATATTCATATATATATATAAGAAATACATATACACTCATATGCTTTTTTTACACTGACTAGAAATCAAGAGTAACTTTGATATAAACATCAATTAGATTCATCATTAATCAAATTAACATTTGATTTAAATATATTCAGTTCGGTGTAAAAACTTTTTTTTCCTATGGTCTGTAGTTGTGTCTTGAATAAAAAAAGTCATCTGTTTCTGTATGCCTACAATGCACCTTAATATTTGTTCAGCTTTTATCACAGTAATTGTGTTTCTGTGTTAAGCTTGACTTTTTTTCCCCTTTGTTCTCTAAAGTCTCATATGCTACAGGATAAGCATCCAGGGCTGATAAAGTACTTGTTGATACCCAGAAGATACAGTGGCAGGTAAGCATAACAGCAGCCCTGTTCAAATGCCTCTACTTGGTATGAAATTGCATGACAAAATTTTCAGTTCTGGAAAATCAGATGAAAATCAGAAGAAAACCAAGCAGATGACTAGTGTCCCTGAGAGGTACCTCATCTCTTTCACACTGATTTTAACCATAACATTTTGGCAACTGCATGTGCTCTGTGAATCTAAGATACTGACAAAATACCTCCTTCATCACAGAAAGATCAAAAACCAGCATCAGGATGCTTCATGTCTTTCAAGGAGGCACAGCAGTCACAGACCTTCATATATAACTCTTTCAGTGTGAAAATTGATGCATCAGAATATATTTGATAATCTTAAGAAAAAATATAATAACCATAGTTTTGTCTAACTGATGTCTCAGGTTCAGAAAAAAGATGCACTGAGCTTGTTGGGATTCAGCATTGCTTCTCACCAAGGTGGTGGTGTGTATCTCAGCTGCAAGAACTTCTCCTAACTCTCTGCTCATGGATTTCTCCTCCTCCAAGGGCAACCTCAGTAATCCATGGCTGATTTGCTCAGATGCACAAATGCACTGTAATTATTGGTATTTCTATGCTTGATGTTACCAGAGGCTGAAAAAATAACCTGTAATGGAATGCTACTGCAGAGTAGAATCTATATTTTATGCTGCTGTTATGCCTAGAATTCAGCAGGACATGTATTATTTCTTCTATTTACTCATTTATCCTGAATTCAATGTTACACAAAATGTAATTGCTATTTCTCATCAATTGGATTCACTTAACACTGCACTGTTTCATTTGAAATTACATATGGTTAAGAAAAATTAGATGGGCACCTAAGATAGGTTCCTTATTTTCTATCAGTATGCATTGCTTCCTTACACACATAACACTCTCTAAAATTTCCAATTACCCAAAGCAAAACTTTACAGTAAGAATACTCTAAAAACAGCAGGGATATATATTTATTCTTAGGAAAGCCAATTTCAAATGAGAATCACAAATACAGAACAGATATTTCCAAACAGCAAAATCTCTCCCTACACAAAGCAGTGTTACTTCACAATGTTCTTATTATGTTTGCTTATCTAGGCATACTCATTTCGCTTTATGATTATTCCTTCAGAAATGTTCATTATGCATGAAGCTGACTGTAACAAGATGGCTTCACCTGTACAGTAAGCAGCTGCTTGTGTTAACTGGCTTATTTGTGAATAGCTGTTTAATAATTTAACTCTTCTGCCATCACCCAGCTCATAAGTCACTTCAAAATTTTAGGCACCAAAAATTTCTTTTTGCCCCTTGCTTAGCTCAAAAACAATGTCCTTGCATGACAGAACAGGGTTCTTTACTACATCACTTCGGGGACAGATTTACAACCGAGGGAAATCAATCTTCTGATACAGAGAATATATCACTGCCATTGCTTCTCCTAGAGATGTTAAGTGGAGAGTTTAAAATGCAATGACTAAGAAGTTTTCCCAAACTCATTGTGCCAAACTTCAGTTCCCCTCAAACACAAGCCATGAAATATTACAGCCATAAATACTGGTTTTGCATGCAGGTAACCATGACTTAGTTGCACTGAATTGTAAAAACAGTAAGACAATAAGGTGAAAGAAGTTGGGACAGTAATTTTCAGTACATATAGAATTAATTTTAAAACATGAAAATAACCCTTAAGAAATTCAATAAGTAGCTTAGTTATATGAACTAATATTAGTTCATATAATAACCAAGTGATACAAAACTCTCGGGATGCACTAAGAACTAAGGCTTGATGGGAAGGCAGAAGATCAAAAGATCAAAGCCTATTTTGACACCAAAGCTACTTATTGATCACCTGAAAAAAAGAATAAACCAAAAAAAGCTAAGTTTACAAGCTCCAGGTTTCAGTTTCTCTGCTCTAATTCCCAGACAGTGTTTCTTGCACATTAAGTTCTTCATGTGAAAGCCAACATCATATCTGAATGTCTGGGAACTTATATGAGGCCATGACTACTTAACATGAACAAACTAGATCAGATCTGCCCAGCCTCTAGCAGCCTACAACATGGAACAAAACCCTGTAATTGTCACTGCTCCATAACAGGCAAAAGGCTGAACAAGGCAAATATGGTCCTGCTGGGGAATGAGATGAGTGACTTAGTGACAGCAGGTACAGATGAAGCTGGGCAACACCACCTTTGGCATTAGTCTTCTCCAAAAAGGCCTCTGGTACTTGGTCAAAGGGTTCAAAGAGAACATAAACTTACTTGGGAGAGATTGATCCTTCCAAGTCATTGTTAGATCCAAAAATGGCATCTGAGTGTGCTGAGAAAATCAGGTGTGTCACTGAAAGGCCATTCTCTGTCACTGTTAGAATCACGAAGAAGAGCAGAGAGAACCAACCAACAACTGGAGAAGAAAGTCTAAAGGTCAATGGGGGCAACTACAGGCCAGACAATCTAAGTCACTTGGAAAATCATGGAGCAAGTCCTCTTTGAACATTTTAGGCACAAAGGAGAATACGGTGATTGGGAACAGTCAGCACAGATTTACTGAGGATAATTCATGCCTAACCAACCTGATTACCTACTATGATAAAATGATCACATTTGTGGATGAAGAAAGAGCAATAGATAACATTTACTTTGACAAGGCTTTCAACCCCATCTCCCCCATTATTCTTGTTAGGTCATTACAGTCTAGAAGGATGGATTATAAAAATGGCTGGATGGTTGGGTTCAGAGGGTGATGGTAAATTGGTTGTACTCTATCTGGATGCCTGTGACAAGTGAAGGTCCTGAAACCTGTCCCATTTAACATCTTTATCAATGCCATGGAAGAGGTGACAGAATACATGCTTTTCAAATTTGTTCAGAGCACCAAAACGAAGGCAACTGTCAATACACTGGAGAGCAGGATTGTCACCAAGAAGAATCTTTCTAGGCTGGAAGAAGAGCCCTTTCCTTTTTTCCTCCATAAGGAAAGCCCAGCAGTGCACCTGGTTAGCCAGAAAGGTGTTGCTCTCTCTCTCCATCCTTGAAAGTTCCCAAGACGTGACTGAATAAAGCCTTGGGCAACCTGGTCAGACTGCAGAGCCAACTGCTTTAAAAGCAGGAGGTGGCACTAGAACCCTCCTGAGGTCCCTTCCAACCTGAATTACACCGTGATCCTATCTTGCCTGCAACCTCTTGCAAACTGAAAGAGTGTTTCATTAGGTGACTCAGAGGTTATGAGAACAAAAACATTCAGCTGAATGTTCTCTTTCAAAAGAGAAAATTTCAAGCTAGATTAGGAGCAAGAAGAGTTGGCCTGGCTACATTTCTGATAATGGTTCTACAACTCAAAACTAAATGTGTCCAAGACACTTCTACCTTCCTGTACTTCTAAAAAATGTTTTGGATTTGGTAGACAACTGCACCAGGCACTTTTCTTTTGTTCATGTTTGTCTGCTACCCAGAAAAACTATTCTCTGGAGAAGTCTCAAACAGGCACAATTTGCTTTAGAAAAAAAAAAAACCCCACCAGAAAGACTCCAATGAAAAACCATGCATTATCAATAAGAAACTTAATGCTGACCATAACTCTAGATTCTAACGATGGATTTCCCTGTACATACATGTCAAAAGAAGTATCACCAGTGCTCCTCTTTGAACTATAAGAGATCTTTAGGGGAAAGAAAAAAAAAATCAGAAACATCTAAACAAAACACTAATGAAATGAGAGCCATATGGAACTGAAAACTGGTCATCTTTTTAAACTAGGATGAGTAAAATACCCTTCTCCCTCTGTACAAATGTCCTTTGTCTACCAGTTACCACCTCATGACTTACATTTCCACCCATTGTAAAGAGTCTACTGAGTCACAGAGCATAAGCTCAGCATGTAAAAAAAAAAAATTACTTTTTTCCTCTCTTTTATTATTTTATATTTATCTAACCCTCCTCTACTGTAGCAAGTTTCACTCCCCTTCATCAAACCTTTTACTGTACATACAAAAACAAACCACCTCCTGCCAAACTCTGTTTTCCATTCTCTTTTAACAGTGCAATATACCAAGAGACTCTTAATGTCACACAGCTTTCACCTGGCTAAATGTTCTGAATCTGCATCTCTGCCTTGACATGTCCTGTATAGCAAAATGTTATTAGAAAGTTTGGTCCAAGTCTCTTTGGATTTAGCAGAGTTGCATTAGACTGGAGGGAGGGGACAGGACACCGACAACAAATCTCTCATATATGGTGGGGGAAAAGAAATCCTTAAATATTTATTTTTGTGCTGAAAAAAATAGATTCTTGCCTTTTCAACTGACAAGTAAAAAGAGCTTATAACATAGCTGTGTTATTGCTTGTGGGAAGAGAGACAGTAAATTGACAGTCACATCTAAAAAGCGTCATTGAAAATTTAAGTCTATGGCAATCAAAATGATCTTAAAATAAGCTGAAGTCCTTCAAAAATTTTCTGGTAAATTATGAAAATGTGAACTTGCAAATTTTTCCAATGATTAAACCTATTTTCTGGCACTTGTATCCAGGAGGAAAATGTTACAGAAGGGAAAATAAGCATTTTTAGTAGAAACAGGGCAGCCAAAAAAAAATAATGCTGATTTTTTTCTTTTTTCCTATATTTAAATAATTTTTAATAAAATCAGAAAAAAGAAAGAACAAGAAAATTACCTTACTCTGGCCCTAAAAAGTTCCAATTATTTTACAATGTAAAAAGAAATTAATTTCTTCCTCTCCCTTTTTGCCATGTAAAGTTTCTATTTCAGCACCTTATCTTCGTTGTTGAATCATTTTCAACAAAGAACAAGAATTCCATGAGGGAAAACTGAAATCCCTCTGAAGTTGACTGCAGCTCACCTGACAGGCAGAAAATGTGCAGAGACAACTGAATCATGCACTTTATTAAAGTCATCACCAGCAGCATAGGACAGGATGGCCCAATAAAAAGGTCTGTAAAGATACTGATTACATCTGGGACCAGAGTATCTCCTTGGTGCAGGTCACAGTAAAAATAACATACCAGATAGAACATCTGGGCCTAAGGATCCATTGAACTGTTTAAGACAACAAAACTCCTTTCTTGTTCGGTACTGGAGTACTTACACATTTCAGCTTTCATCAAAACATGAGCAGCTAATGAACATATTTGTCTTTCGTCATTGATTCAGACTTGCCTACTTCTTACAAGTGAGTTATTTCATCAGTCTAAGAGAAATACTTTAAATTCAGAGCCTTTTATAGATAATAATTTTTTTGATACCAGACCTTCAGGATAGAGTTCCAACCCAAAGACAACTTAGGAAATCAAAAGCAACACTTGTGCATCTCCAAGAGTAAGATGTTATCATCAAAGAAAGATAAACTGCACCAACTATCTGCTGTAGAAGCTGGTATTTCTCAAATCTTCATAAGCACCTAGCGAAATAGAAAAATTCAGTACTTGATGTTGAAACATTCCACAGAAAAACTTCCTTATTTAGAATTCAGAATTTGATCTTGAAGTTACAGATTCAATAGAATATTGAGGACATTAACAGATTTCCATACAGCAGCATTAAATCACTGTAAAGAGACAAACTGGACAATTTAACCCATTCTAAATATCACCAAGACGTCAATTCCTAATAATAATATTAGCATTCATTAATGAGAAGGTACCTATGCAAAATGGGCTTAAGATTTTTAAGATTCTTCTTTAAAAAAATCTAGAACTCACTCCAGGGCAGCTTCAGTGTAGATTTAGTGCCACCCATGGCAGTCACAGCCTGCCTCTAGCCCATCACTCAAAAGGCAGCAAAATTTAATTTCATCAGCAGTACTTAAACATCTCCCCATGCTTTCCTGAATCTGCCATTTAGTGGGACTGTGCTCTTCTCTGAAAAGACCAACATCCCCAGGTGGCTGGAGGGGTAGTTTTACTCCTCTAGGCTCAGGTTAGCTTTGCAGATTCAGAAATCAGCAAGATAACATAAGATTGAACAGTGGAATACTTCATCTTGTGTTTAGTCTTTACGTAATTTAACACTGAGCTTCTGTCTTGCTCAGCATGACATATGAAGCTACAAACACCGTGTATCAGCACATACTTCTGAGTATCTGTGTGCATCTGAGAGAAGGGGAAAGACATTTAAGACTCTCATAGAAAAATATTCCCTACTCATGGAGGAGCATTATAATGGACAGTAAAAAGTCCTTGCCTTAGTTTGTTCTATACTATCCAGTATGTTTCCTACAAAGTTCAGAAGAATACTTTGCTTTATTGATTTCGAATGTGCTGAATATATTTACTTACAGGATTATTCTAACTGTGAGAGAATGTCACATACTTTCAACTATTATCCTTAAAAACTTTACTTTGGAGTGGTAATTAGCAGTGGTCATAGTAAACCAATATAGACTACTGTTAGTTTTAACACTCTGCTGTGGCTATTTTATTTTTTGTGTATTCTTTCTGCTCAGGCTTATACTAGATTGCTACATGTGATTTTTCTCTTTGACAGCCTTTTCTTTGATCTACATCTACAGTGACAAAGACAGTTAACTTTGAAATCATCTTCAAGCCCCAAAAGGCCAACCAACCCCACAGCAAATCCTTTTGGAGAGGATTCTAAGGTCATTCTAAGCATGGAAACTTGCTGAGCTTACAGATATGAAACCAAACCTATTCTTCCCAACTTCCCTTCTCTCATCTCATACCCTCCGATTTGTTTTGCAATAGATCTGTGGGGAAACAATAATAAAAATTCTATTTCTGACTTTTACTACCACCCATAAAAACAGACAATCTCAAAATGAAGTAAGAAGTAAAGAGCACAATTTCACACAATATTCTAAGGAAAACTTCAAGTATTAGTTACATGCTATTAGAAGATCAGGAAAGGATGGTTCACATGACTCAGCTCAGGCAACATTCAGTTTAACCAGAACAGTAAATATAGCTATCCCATGGAAAGAGAGACTAACTCAGTAAGTAACATAAATGCTTCACTGATGAAGCCTTCTTCAATGTTCTTAGCACTGCTTTCCAATTCTTGCAATCTGAAAATCACATGCAATACTCAAACTCTTTTCTTACCTTTCAATAAATCACTTAAATTTCTATCAAACCAGATCACCTAGGGGATTTTTTTAAAAATCATAATGTGATTATTGTACTTTCAATTTTTAATCATATAGTTACTGCAACAATAGTTAGGCACATGTAAGTCCTGCAGAAAAGGACTTGGGGTGCTGGT
>VWZO01012364.1:0-37410 GCA_013396975.1 Bucco capensis
GCACCTGTACTTTAGTAATTTGGGCATTTCTGCTGGGACACAAAACTGATTCAGGAACCTTATTGATACACAATTTTCTGAAGAAAATTCAGTAACTTTAAAGTTACCTATTTCTTTTTAGCTGCCACAATTTGGAGCTTTGTCTTATTCAGAAACATTCTCACAACTAATTGCATTAGAATCATTAAGCAACGGGAAAAGATCCTAACAGGATCAAACATTCTCCTTGCTCTCCAAACCAAAGCTTTGCATGGCTTTGCCTGATAATTCCCTCCACGCAACCAAGAGTTTTATGGTATTTTGTCACTACTGGAATTAGAGAACATCCATACCTGTTCTCTGTTTTCCTGTTCTTGCTTGGACTGGAGGATCGAGACCTTCTTCCTCTGCTTCTGCTTCTGGAGCGCCTTCTCTCTCGGCTCCGCGATCTCCTCCTCTCTCGGCTCCGTTCCCTTTCTCTGCTTCTTGAACGTCTGCCACAGAACAAAACTCTGTTTACTCAGCACATAATCACAGTTTACCTGTAGCCTTAATTCTAGAGGAAGACCATCAACACTCAGATGGCAGTGGAAGTGCTTACCTTTGACGCTTTCTGTCCCGTGAGCGAGACCTCCTCTTGTCCCTGCTGCGGGACCTCTCACGCCTTCGCTCCCGCTCTCTGCTCCTTGAGCGCCTGTCTTCCCCACGCTTCCTTTTGTCCGATGGAGAACGGCTTCTTGAGCGGCTCCCCGAGCGCCCGCGGGACGCTGAGCGCTTCCGGTAGTGCCTGCAGAGGCAAGTCACCCAAACACATCAACATCAGCAGCACAGCTATAAGGATATAGACATGCTAGAGCGTGGCTGGAGAAGGGCCACGAGGATGATCAGAGGCTGGAAAACCTCTCCTATGAGGACAGGCTGACAGAGCTGGAATTATTCAGTCTGGAGAAGAGAAGGCTCCAAGAAGACCTTTGTGTGACCTTCCAGTATCTGCAGGGGCTACAAGAAAGCTGGGGAAGGACTTTTTAGGATGTCAGGTAGCGCTAGGACTAGCGGAATGGATCCAAGCTTGAAGAGGGGAGATTTAGGTTGGATGTTAGGAATAGGTTGTTCCACAGGAGGGTGGTGAGGGTGGTGGCAGCCCCAGCCCTGGCAGTGTTGCAGGCCAGGCTGACTGGTGCTGGGAGCAAGCTGCTCTAGTGCCAGGTGTCCCTGCCCACAGCAGGGGAGTTGGCACTAGGTGAGCTTGAAGTTCCCTTCCAACTCTGACAATTCTGTGATGTTGGTCATATTTAAGTGGACAGGCCACAAAAAGAATTATTTGTCTTTATTTTTGGGGCTTTTAACATTTCTAAACATTTGTAATCATCTTGCCAAATTGATTGATATAGGTATACTCCTAACAATGGGTATCAGGAGTATGGGGCCAGGCTTTTTTCTATGGTACCTAGTGACAAGACTAGAGCCAATGAGAAAAAACTAGCACCCAGGAAGTTCCATCTGAACATGAGGAGGAACTTTTTTACTTTGAGAGTGGTGGAGCACTGGCCCAGGCTACCCAGGGAGGTGATGGAGTCTCCATCTCTGGAGATATTCAAAACCTGACTGGACACCATCCTGTGCAACCTGCTCTAGGTTATCCTGGAGTTGGACTAGATGATCTCCAGAGCTGCCTTCCAACCCCTAACATTGTGTGATTCTGTGAAATGGGAGGGATTACTGGGTCACCTTCCTGTAGCCCAAGACCTGCAGACCCTCTTTCCCAGGCTTGGAAACAGGAAAAAGCAGACAAGGCAAGACCTTAAACCCCTCTCTGCCTTCTTTCCCTTCCATCATTGCCACATGAGGTTGTATTACAACAGTATGGGCACTAAAAATAATAAGAGTTTATTTCAGCACTGTGGTATATTTAGGTACCATGTACATTTGGAATGAGCACAGTAGCAGCATGATATCCATATCCTGCCTATCAGCAGCACTACTGAATGCAAAGAACATCTCTCAGCATTAGGTATCTCCAATTTCTTTCCCATCTCTGTCACAAAATGCCACGAGATCTGCTCCACACTTCCCTGCTTTCTAACCTTTTAAACTGAGAAAACTAAACATATTTTAGTTTCCCTCTACAGTGTGCAATGAAGCTGAGTGTATGATTTCAGGTTTTAAAAGCCCTGTTCTGATGAACATTCCTTTACATCAGCTCCAGGATATGAAGCTCACCTCACCTATCTCCTCCACTGACTATTCACTCTCTCTCATAATTCCTTCACTTTTAAAACATTTTGTAGGTATTAAACCAGAAAATCAATACAAGTTTAAACCTACTTTTTACAATATTTTTAGCCCAAACATAACAAACCTCATCATTATGATTAGAGAAGCTACACTGCAGTGAGCAAGGGAGTCCTCTTAGCTTGAGTGTCAGCAGTTTGGTGTCCAGCTCCCAAATTTTGCAGCCTGAGTCTCTAACGGTGTTCTGTCAGCAACAAGTGCTGCCCCAAGTAGTTTGAAACTAATTTAGATATATCTATGGGTGCACCCAACTCTTCACTGAAACATTAACTTGAATCCAAGGGAGCTGTTACAACTCCAGCTCATCTGCCTCCCTCAGTATAAATGTCAGTTACACATCTAAGAAGCTGTTACACTGGAGGTGGCTACAACACCTAATCAGCTGTTTACGCCAGCCGCGAGAGAACAAAAGGCACGTGATCCTCCATCAACTTAAAAAGAACAAGCATCTAATCCAGATAAAAAAAACCCCAAAACACCAAAACCAAAAAAGCACCCAAACATTTATACCGCTGCCGTTCAAACCAGCAAAGGCCAGGCGGGCTCGGAGAGGCTCGAGGTCCGTACCTGTTAGCCCCAGCATTCAAATTAACGCCACGCACCACAACCAGGCGCTTGTAACCCTGCTTGTAACCCCTGCGCAGAGCCCCTGCCGTCCTCCGGGCCCGGACCCGGACCCGAGGCCACGATCAACGGCGGCTCCTCAGAGCGGAACAACTCCTGGGGAGCGCCGGCCCTCCTCGCAGCGCACCCGAAGGGTCCCTGAAGCCGAGCCCCCAAGCCCCCAGACCTGCCCTCAAGAACCAGCTCCGTGCTGCCGCACCGGGCCCAGCCCCGGGCCTGCCGTAGCAGCCCACCGCGGCCCTTTGTTCCCTCACGCAGCCACCCGCACCGCGCCAGAGCCCTAGGGAGCCGCGAACTCCAGTGCAGGCCAGGCTGACCGTGACGGTGGCATCCCCGCTGCCCTCACCTGGACTCTCTACCCATGGCAGCGACGATAGCGGCACGATCCCTGCGCTAGACGGCTGCAACCATTCCGCGACCGAACGGCCAGGACGACGAGAGGCGTGGCAGGAAACTGCTGCCCCTCACTTCCGGCACGCTCGCGGTGGCGCCCTCTAGCGGCACGGAGGCCGCAGCACCAGAGCTGGCCCAGCGCAGAGCCCCAAAAAGGGGGAACGCCCCCCAAAACAAGGCAGCTCCTTAGCGTTCTGCCTATCTTAACTGCCCCTGCTCACCCCTGCGGCCCAGCCCAGGCGAGATTCCCGGTACAAGGTGCCCACTTAGCACCATAACCCTCTTGCCATGGCAGGACAGAGCACCAAGGAAGGGGACAAGAAATAGACCTTTAATAGAAAACAATCAGTTTGGCAATAAACATCACACAGAATTATGTACATGAGCAGAGGGGAGTCAAAACGGATCAAAAGGGATTTATTTCTTCACCAAAGGTGAGGAAGCATCATCCAGCACAAGCCCTTCCTTCCAGAGGCTAGCAGGCTTCCACCAGCCCAAGTAGAGCTTTTTAGACAAAATCAAGTGTTTATGGGCTGAAAAGGTCCAGTTTAGGTCTCACACCATATAAGAAAACCAACTTCATCTCTTCTTGCATGTAAGACCTGTGCAAGGGGTTGAGTGAAGGTGCAGCAGGTGGGTCAGCTCTTTGCTTAGCATTTAGCTGATTAGGATTAAAACTTTTATGCTAAGGATTAAACATTCATTGTTTTTTCCAAATTGTTAGCACACAGTATTTTTGCAATTTACTTGTATTGCATTTGGGCATAGAAATAGAAAGTCCAGAAAACTGCAATTTTTGAGCAAACTCCATATTTACAAGCCTCAACCTTAATTTACATCTCAGCCCTTTTAGCTTGCTGAAATTCCTGCCTAATATAAACACATTTAAAGCTTCTGAATAAATATTGATGCTAACAGACCTAAGTCAGAATCTTTTGCAGCCCAGCCCTGGACAACTGTAACACGATACTCACTGCAAAATAAATCAGTAAAAACATAAAAAACTGACAAATCAAAACATTAGCTTCTTACTTTCATGCCACAAACAAGCACACACCTCACTTAGGAGCCAGAAATGCAGCACTGAAATTATGGCAGGAACAGAAAAGATTAAGCAGAAAGCAGGGCCATTTACTTCCAAGAGTTGTAATCAAACACTTCTGCTCCCTCAAAAGAATTTCTGCAGATAAATGCCAAGAGAAATGCTTCTCTCTGCTACAAAGAGGTGTTGGTCTAAATTACCTCAAAGTCCAGATTCTAAACAGAAAACTACAAGCTGAAAAATATTACCTAGTTTAGCTTCAAGAGACATTTTCACAGATGATCAGTGTTTCAACTGACTGTTTGGAATGATATTTCCTTCCTCTCACTGTGCAAAAGCAATGAGATTGAAACAAAGAGCATTCACTAGCTCACTACTGCATCCAGTGACAAGATTCAGCTGTGTTTGCCTTCTTCTCACCAGTGTGGCTGGACATCCATAGAGAAATACACACAAAATGCTATTCTCCCTTCAGAACTACATCATGGAATGGTTAAGAGTTGGAAAGGACCTTTAGAGATCACCTAGATACACTGGAGCAAATATTTGATGCTGCAACTTGGCTGCCAACATGCACAACATGCCCCTCAGGAGATGAACTGTTAAAATAACCCAAAAATATCAGATTAAAAGCACATCTATGAGCTAGACTAGGATCAGGCTGCTGGAAACTCACCTACAGGTGAGGTGAACAAGTTTCTTTCTTCCTCCTTTTTGATGAATGGCATTTGGGCTCAGTAGGGATTTGTTGCTGTTGGCTCTGCTTAGCACTACAATCATCAAGGGAAATTAAATCACAGTCACAAGACATGATGGATAGCAAGGCAAGGATAAGGACAACAAAGTGGCTCCAGAAGCAGCAACTTGGTTCCACATTCTGAGCAACAGGAGAGTTCTTTTATTTAGAGCTTTCTTTAGAAATGATGGGTACACCACAAAATGAGCACTTCTGGTTAGCTATAGTCATACTGGAGATATATAGATTTATATATATATAGTTCTGCTGAAAGGAGTTATCTTTTTTTTCACTGAAAAGAACAAAGGCAGCTTTGTTTTCTCAGGAGGCTGAGAAGGGCCTCATCACCTAAACTAAGCCAAATAAATCAGCCCCTGACACTTGCATCCTAAGTCTTCACATTTGCAATAGGCAGACACAGCATTTCAACAAACTGAACCAACACAACTGGCAATCTGGAAACCTGCTCCTCTTCTCCCCAAATGACTGAATTGAAGGCTCCTTTCAAGCATACAACCAGGTTAGGATTTTAATGAAGCTTTAAACCTGTCTGCACAGTCAGACAGTGAAGGAACACAGAGTCCAGAAAGCTTTCCTGTAACTATTGGGTTGCATTCTACAGCCATCATGGTACTTCAGAACCAAAAACCAGAATAAGTTCATGGCAGAAGATAAAAGTAAAGAAATAGACACAAAGGTCTGTGAAAACATCTCCCATTTTGCTGTAGGTGTCCATGGAACGACTGATCACCTCTGCAGGGATGCCAGACAGTAAAAGAGCAGCAGTTAGCACTGTGGTTTTCACCTTCTTCTCACACTGAAAGGAAACAAAACAGTATTCCATTAGTCCTTCTGCTAGAATCCAGTTCTGCTTTACACATTCCAGGAGCAGGTTTGGAATGATTCTCCTCAGACATGCTCCAGGATTCACATCACTTAGCTTAGCTACAGATTCCTGCTGGGCTGGATCCAATGGTACTTTTCTAACATGGAAAAATGATTTAAAATTGAAACCCAACGGTTACTTTCTATTTCAGTATGACTCCACTTGCAAATTGTATCCTCTGGACTCAGGAATGACCAAAAGCCCTTTGGAAAGCTGTCCTTAGGATGAGGAGGCTGACAAGCAGGAAAAGGTGAGAGTGGCTGAAAATTTGGGTAATATGATGCGACTTGCTGGATAGCTTAATTTAATCCAACCTAAAATGAAGGATAACAAGCCAATTGACTTCATCTGAGTGTAAGTGTAGTAAAAGCAAGTTGTGGAAAGGAACTACCTCTTTAAATGCTGAAACTGAAGAGCTGATTTATTAAAGCCAGCAGAAACAAGATCAAAAAGATCTAGCAGATGAGCTAGTGCAAGCCTAAAGCTCATTCTACTGTTTTGTTTTGTGACAGAGCAGCTTACAATGACTACTATGAAGTTTTGTCTTCAGTGATAACTATAAAAGCATGGCTGATTTATTCTCATTTTCTACAGGTAATCTATTAATCCTTTTAAGATGCAAACTCTCCCTTTCATCTGTGGACTGAGCATCATTCAATCCCACTGCAAAGCTGACAAAACCACCAAGCAACCAAACACTTCCCCACAATTAACTGCTGTGATTCTATAAAGCAAGGGAGCTAGCAAATCTTGCTCATGAGCAGCAAATTTCACACAGAAATCAATGTCTCATTGACGTCTCAATGTCAGTATCAAACTGATACTAGCATGATACACAGCCCTTAAAACCCAAGGGCTGTCTCAAATTTTAATGAACACCCTCTCAAATTCTGTCTAGGTATCCTATGAAAATCACCTCCTGCAAGAACAGCATGGGCTGGGAGAAAAAGAAGTTTCCTGAAGGTGTGAAAGAACTATCTGCCTTTCCTGCTCACAGTTTAATTAGACTACAGCTAAACAAGATGCTAGTCCACATTTCCACAGCAACTTTATGAAAGATTGGGCTAAAGGTAGAAAGATTAAAAACTAATAGGAACTCTCAGCACATGCTTAACTCTCAGTTCTGCAGTGTAAAACAAGGGAAAAACACTTCACATGCATTAGTCCTGAAACAATACGATCTAAGTACAAGTTTAAATTGAAAACTTTTCATATTAATGTAGTTCTGAATACCAAAACAGTATTTTACCTTTGGAAAGTATTTGGACAGTCCCATGTAAGCAAGTTGTAGAGTAAGAAATGGTGCAAATATTGACTGAAAGAAAAGCATATACAAAAATTAACTTGCTCAGAAGTAATAGCTAAGAAAACACAGCCATTTCATGCTTCCCAAGTCACAAGGGAAAATTAGGTAGGTTAAAAAACCCAATTTCTGGACAACAGCAACAGTGATCTTGAATACTACAACCTAAGTAGACAAATTACCTGGGAAAAATGAGCTTCTGCCTTATTTTCTTTGAGCCTAAACCCCTGAAACTGCAGAAGCATCTAGCAGTGTGTAGAGCTGAGGCTAGTAAGCCAGGAGGTGTCCAGCTGCATCAGTCACACATCATGGAACCATGAACTGGCAGACACTTGGAACACTGAGGAACTACTTGCCACAGAAAGCTAATAAAATGAGTAGAATCTGCTTATCTTGGGACAACTATTGTTATTCTTACTTTAGTTTTCTTTTGTGGACTCCAAACTAGAAGAGCAGTTGACTCATGCTCACAAAGATGGGCACAAACTTGCAGCAAGCAACAACTATTCCAGTGCTTCTGCTCTTCAACCACTACAGACCAAACATGTGCTACTCTCAGGTATTAGATAGTGGCTGTGCTAGGTAACACAGATTCATCTCAGAGATTTGAGAGGATTTTTTTTTTTTAGCTTTTATACAGTTGTTAGAAATATAAAGAATGCCTGAAGCTCCCAACTCAGTCACCACTGATAGATATGGCAGGGGGGTTGGAACTAGATGATCTCTAAGGTCCCGTCCAACCTGGGCCATTCTCTGATTCTATGACTTCAGCCCTAGCTAATGGCTATTTCACAATAAATTGGCAGTAAGCGAGCAACCCAAAAGCAGCACTGTTTGTTCCCCTGAACTCACCAAGTACTTGCACACAAAAGCCCTGACTGCCATGGCCAGCAGAGCACATCCCACCAAGCGAAACACGCGGAAAGAGTCAAACTCCTCCCCTGCATTCCCATTCTCTTGGCTTGGCTTCTCACTCAGCAGCTGGTTCCTTAGCTTCAGAGCTTCATCAAACCTGGATAAGTACTGCTCTAAGCCATGTCTTGCTGGCCTTGGGGCAGCTTCAGGTGGCAGTTCCCCTCTAGGACGGTGACGGAGGTCACCTGTCCCCTCAGTGACAAGCTCTGGAGTTCTACTGAACAAGTCCTTCTCTCCTTTGAGCTCTCCCATGCTGCCTGCATGGTCAGCTGGGCCTGCCATGTTACAGACAGAATCCCCAAGTACAATTCGTTTGGAAACAGAAGGAATAGGGAGGGAGTTTGATTTATCTTGCTCGTGCTGAAGCTTGGATTCTGTGTGGCTTTCATCATCTGGAGAAGAGAAACAAAAGCACAGAATTATGAGCATGTGGACCAACACTTTATGCACACTGAGTATGTGGACTAACACTTTAGCCAGACTGGGTTAAGGTCCTGGATTGCTGTCTTTGCTTGCAGAGTGAAAAAGCCACATTTATGATTCATAAATGTGCTAATGATTTATTAGAAAGCCATTTGACATGCCTGAATAGAAACAATTCCACTTGACAAAGAAATGGCCTCAGCTGATACACAACCTGCTCTTTACCCACCCTCTGGGTAAAGAACCTCCTTCTAATTTCTAATCTGAAGGAGGGAAAATTTAGATTAGAAATTAGAAGGTGGTTCTTTACCCAGAGGGTGGTTAGGCACTGGCACAGGTTGCCCAGAGAGGTTGTGGATGCTCCATCCCTGGCAGTGTTCAAGGCCAGGCTGGATGTGGCCCTGGGCAACCTGGTCTAGTGATTGGCATCCCTGCCCATGGCAGGGGGGTTGGAACTACATGATCTTTAAGGTCCCTTCCAACCTGGACCATGCTATGATTCTATGTATCAAAGGAAAGGTTTACACTAGGACTTAAGTTACACCACACATGATGGTAACAAAAAGGAATGAGCACAGCATGGACCAGACTGAAAACTCTTAACAGCTTCACCAAAGCTCTGTTTTTATACAAATGGACTCAGGACACTCCTGGCTTCCCTCTACCTGCCTAGATGTATGTTCCACATGTTTTGCATTGCACGGACATGGCACAGGACAGAGAACTGTGCAATGCTGCAGGTGGGAAGTTGAAGCTGTCAGCCAGCAATGGAGAAATGAAAATACTGGGTCTCCTTAAGCAACATCACTGCATGTAAAAGAGGAAAAATCTTGCCTCAAATACATAAAGCAGGTGGCCATGCTTCTGATGCAGCCCAGGATTTGGTTAGGCCTTCTGGGTTACGAGCAAACATTATTAGCTCATGTCAAGCTTATTATCCTCCAGGACCCTCTGTGCAAGAACCAGAACTGACACTTAAAGCAGAGTGATTCATGGCATAAAGGCATACTTGTAAACTGAAATCTGAGAACTCTTTCATGACAAGCCAATCAGCTTCCTCAAACTATGTACACAAATGTAAATGACCAAGACAATTCTGCATGCCAACCACAAACATCCAGTGACTGTTTATTATCCAAATGCAAGAAAACTCTGATATCAAACGACAGCTATGAAAGCAAGCAGTTACCAAAGGAAAATGCAGGGGAGGCTCATCGTTTCTACAACTTGGAGTGAAATGACAGCTTTTCTGCTCGTTATGTAGGGACAGCAACAGCCCCAAGACCCTATATCAGCTCATTCCTGATGACACATGGATTTTATCCGCGGCCTCTGGAGGACCACAGAAGGTCATGCTTCACTTAAAGCATCACTGAAATGATAGATCGCACTGAGAGGCCAAACCACAACTGCTCCTGCCCCATAAGGACACTACGGACCGTGATTATGGCAGGAGGAAGCCGCAGCCGGACCCTACCGCCAGCCCTACAGCCGGGAGCCCTCACACCGCCCTCACCCGCAACAGGGCTCACCCTTGCCCGCCCCGGACCGGTGGAAACCCATGATGCGGTTGATCCGCTCCTCCGAGTTCATCAGCAGTTTCCTCCGCCGCAGCTCAGCCCGTCTCTGGGAGGCCGAGAGGCCAGAAGGAGCCCCGGGAGTCGCTCCCAACCCATCGTTGTCCTCCATCCCCGCCAGAAAGGGCCTCAACGTTTCCTCAGCGCCGCACAATAGGGCCGCCCCGCCTCAGCGCGCAGGCACCAGCCAGCTCTAGGCGCTGACGCAAGCGCCGCCATTTTGAGTAAGGGCACAACAAGCTGAGGTGACAGGGCGAGTAGCGGGCGGCGCGCCGAGAGCTCTGCCGGTAAGGCGCCCTCACTAAAGATGGCGGCTCCGGTCTCGGAAGTGACATCACAGAGATGGTGTCAGCGCAGGGCAGGGGCAAGAAGGGAAGGGAGAGAAGCGGCGATGGAGAGCCGACAGCTTCAGGCAGGGTAAGGGGATTTGTGTGCCTCTAGGAACAGGGAACCCGCAGTGACGCAACTTGACGCTCCGAGCGTGGGCAGCTCCTCCCTTAGTTTGCCTAAAGTCGTGTTTTCAGTCTACCTGGCAAACGCACCTGGTGCTCGGTGAAGAAAATCTGCTTAACGGTGCAGTATATCAAGTAGGACAGGGCGGTATTAGGTATTTAGAAGGAATTCTTCATCGTGAGGATAGTGAAGCACTAGAAGATGTTGCCCAGAGTGGTTTTGGGTGCCCCATCCCTGGAAGTAGTTGAAGCCAGGTTGGATGGGCCCTGGGCAAGCTGCTCCAGTGGAAGGTTTCATGGCAGGGGGGTGGAAGTAGATAATCTTTAAGATCTCTTCCAGCTTAAACTATTCTACAGTTCCATGGCAACATTTTCCTTATCATACAGAGAGATGAAAGCAGTGTTCTATATAGAAACCAAGTAATATATTAGAATAAATAAACATTCATGTTTCTAACCATATACACCCAACACCTTAACTAGAAAAAGAGCAGTTAAAATCGTGACCATCCAAAAGCAGCAGAACAGCAGAGGTACTCACAAGGCTGTTTGATTTCCACCACACCATCTTTAAAACACAAAGCATTAGCCCGTTTGTGTTCCTCAGGCAGAACAGATTAGCACAGAGAGGCAGTGCAGTGCCAGGCTTGGAGATGTTCTGCTGGGAAAGCTTTTGAGTACTGCTGTGTGGCTGAAGTTAGAAAGCTCATTTGTCATCTCATGTGGCTCAAGTTACTTAGAAAGCTCATTTGTCATCTTGTGCAGTTGGATTTAGGAAGTACATTTGTCATCTCTGGGCACACTCCAACTGAGGGAAGAGAATATGCTGGTTATTGGAGTGCCAGCAAACAGATACTCATGTTTTTTAGGTACACACAACACAGGGAAATGTCTTCTAGGGGACAGCACAGGTTAGCTTCCCAAATTGTATTCCCAGTGTAGTGTCACAGCACTGCTGTTAACAGAGTAAGCAGTGAAGGGATTGACTGTGTACTGAGGAAAAAAAAACCCAAGGGGATGAGGACATCAAATAAAAAGTCCATCACACCTCTACTTGCCTGACAAAAAAAAGGGATAAAGCTGGGCCACAGTATTCTTTCCTCAGCTGAACATTCACCTAGCAGACATGCACAGCAAGAGTCCCTCAAAGCCAAACTAAATGAAGGCAATGACATGGATACTTCCCAGCAATACTTCAACTAATTCCCTTCAACATCCTTGACCCTGAATGACTTGCACTCCTTAACTCACAGCCTCTGCCACGGGACTCTCAGCTTCCAGATGCTATCCTTGGAGTTCCAAACAGCAGGGCTAGGATCAGCTAGCTGCTGGTTGCTAAGCCACAGCTGGAGGACAGAATGTTACAGGTATTGGAGGAAAACTTTGTGCTGACAATTCCAATTAAGAGTTCTGTGATAGAACTCTCTATCCCAAAACTGTTACATAGAGAGGTGAAAGGACTGAGATTCCCAAAACTGTTACATACAGAGGTGAAAAGACTGAGCTCATGAACCTTAGGATGAGCCAGAAGAAGCAGTGGTGAGAGCTCATAAAGTGCAAGATGGAAAGACTTCTACAAAGAGGTGTTGAATGAAGAGAATGTGAAATGAAAATCCAGGATTACCTACAATAAAATGGATCACCACCTTGGGAACACTGCTGAAGAAAGGACTGAGGGAATTGCAGCAGTTCTTTCAATTCATTTTATTGAGTAGCCAAATCTGATAAATTAGCACAGATAAAATAAGCCTTTGCATGTGTTACAAATGACTTTTTACAGGAATAAAACAGTGAAAATTACAAACTGTAAAAAGGGAGGACAAGTAAATCCTGTCTCAAATTCAGAAGGGGGGGGAAGATTTATAACTTCATACTGAAGATCAAATGGTTTTGAGTTCAGAAAACAAAGATTTTAATATTACAATATCATACACTACTTTACAAAATTAAATTTACTATAAGGATTACACCCATAATAGTAAACAGAAACCTTAAAATCACATTTAATGGTCCCTTACTCAACAGCCATTCTGCATCTTTGATTAAATTCTGTTAATTCTAAATAAAAGTGAATCACTCTAGCTACTGCAGCACAGTCTATGTGGACTTTGACTCCAAGAGATTAGATTAAAAACAATAATGACAGCAAAGTAAAATGGATGGGAAAATGGGAGCTGAACACTAATGTGTGAAACAGAAATAGGTTAAAAAAAAGTCTTCCACTAGAAAAATAAAAGAGCACATTTGCAGTGGGAGAGTTGGGGTGTTGAGATCTAAGAAGCAGAGCCTATTTTTGCAGTTCATCTTCACTCTTCTTTCTCAGTTAACAAAATGACACATTGTAGGTAGTTTTTTTGTGTGTTGATCTGTCCTGTATTGTCCTTACAGGAACACAAGGGGAAGCAGCAGGTCCTTCCCCACTGGGAGGGAATAAACCTAAACACTTCCAAAGCCAAGAGAACTCCAAGAGGATTTAGCTGATTCTTGGTTTGCTCTGTTCAAACTTAGGGACTCTTAATTCCAAGTTGTTAATTGCCACAAAGACTGACATCTTTAGCTGTTAGTCTGGTGCACATAAAGCAATGAAGCCACCTCCAACATTTATGCTTTAAAAAACAAGGGGATATAGTAGCAAAATACAGTCCTAGCAGGAAAGAGACTTTGGGGAAGGGGTTGGGAGGATGATTTTCAGCATCTGAGTGATAATATAGCCAAACCATAAGTTTTATGTCCTAACCTATGCAGGTGCATAGCTTCCATTTAGGATTTAAATTGAGAGACTCCTTTCCCCCAGAGAAAAAACAAGAAATGGATAAAAAAACCCAAACAAACCAGACTCTCAAACCTGAACAAATCTCTTCATCACTATGAGTAGAAACTGTGCAATTCTCTGAGAAGCTCTTCAAGTAAATAGACTCCTGTTTGCTACAGAGCCAGCAGACAGGCAAGCTTAAACTGGTTCTCTAATAGTCTTTTCATGCTATTTTAGACACTGTTCTGCACTTGAGCTCCTTGTGCTCAAGCAGCAACAACAACCTCCCCAAAGAAACTCCTCCTCTATAGTAAGGCAACTCCTGACAATCACCTGCAGCCACAGCCTGAAATGATAACAAATTATCACCTGCTGATGTCCTTTGCCACTTGGATCACTAAATGGATGTTCACTAGCCTAATAGCAGAAGGTTTGACTACTTCCAAGTGTTTTATCTCTTCAAGTTACTTGCCCCAGGAAGTAGGTTTCACAAGATGCACCATTTTTCCATGTGAAACACTGCCACAGGTACAAGGATACAGGAACTGAAATACTCTTTATGTTGATAGCTTCATCTCCAAAACACAACAATTAGCAATATACTTTTAATAGCAATTTTCAAGTCCAATGGCAACTTCCACCTGTAGCTCTGGCAGGGATCTGAGAGTCTATTTAAAGCTTTTATTGGGTGCACACTGGCTTTGGACCTAAGGCTCAGCATTACACAGCTGCAGGAAAAAACCTAAACATTCTGAAAGCTTCAAGCATGTCTCAAACCATAAATAAATCTGCAAATGCAATAGAAGAGTTTTATCTTTGGAAAAATCATTTCTTTTCCCCTTTTCCTGGCAGAATAGTCACTGTTGGCTCAAAAACATTAGGTCTGAAGTGCTGTCCTACCAACTCACTTCAGAAACAAATCAGATTTTTAACGTTCACTTGATGTAAACAAGAGCCAAAAGCCTGCTAAACAGAAACCAAACTGAGAGAACCATCCTTGCCCTTCCCCTCCCACATCACTCACCAACTGATCTTAAAACTATTCCTTTTACTGAAGAAATACAAAGTTTGCCATCTACCTAAGCCTACTTGTGCTGCTGACTCTTTCAAAGCTGTCTGTCTCTCAGAGGGCTCACTCCTCCCACCTATGTTTTAATTAGAATACTGACTTATTAAAAGCTTTTAAATTCAGCCACCTTGCCCAGGTTAAGCTTACCTTTAGTCCTATTAAGCCATAAATCCAATCCAAGCTCTGGATTCTACATTTCAGAAGTGTTTGTTCCTTCCACAATGAACAAGTGTTTCATTGCTACTTTTAAGCATGAAGTTGAACATTTGAGATGTTCTCTCTCTGTAATCATTGGATGCACCTAGAAAGAATTTCCCTGCAAATCATGGTCAGTATTGTGAGGTTTTATAGCTAGCAGCAAAACAAAAAAAGAAATCAGTAATAAAATAAAAACAAAAATGCAGAGTTACAGAAATATACATTTTGACCAACAAAGAACTCTTTATTTTACAAAATGTATTTCACCTTTTCAGTATTGCCTTTTGTAAATGGACTTCATGCTGCAACTACTTACAGTAAAAACATGATTTGCAGCAAATTAAAAGGTGCTCAACCAGTTCCAACCTTTTGATTTTTCTTTCTTTTTTTTTTTAAGGTACAATATCATGTAGTTGCACATTTGATTTTCTTGAATGTGGTCCTTTATTTGCTTTAGTTTGTGGAAATCACAGTGAGAACTTCTCATCAACTGCCTCAGGCCACAGATTGAATGAAGATATTACAAGCACAAGTGTTGTTCTTTACTGCAAAATCTTTCCTTAGTGAAGTGAGGGAAAGGCTCAGGTTTCACTTATTCACTTGCTGCTGTATATGAAGGAGGAATTCATAGTATGATAAGGCTGATTCTGTTCTGTCTTCAATCATATTTTGCAGAAAACTTGATTTCAATGGACTGTCATCCCTTAAAAAAATGAAAAGACAAGTGTTTAAGTGAAATCAACATTTGCCAAGAGCTACAGTGCAATGCATTAATAAAGGCACAGGTCAAGTGGCAAGAGAGTTGGAGAGCTTAAGGAAATATGAAAAGAGAATCTCAGTGCTGGTGATTAATCCTAACAAGTGCACTTATCAGCATTTACTTCATTTACCTGACATTACCTAAAGGTTTTGTTCTATGATGTTTAGGCTCTTTTAGTCTATGGAAATTCTAAGTGGAGACAACTCATACCCGTTGTCAAATCTATTAGGCACTGCATGCACCAGCTAGAAGAACCATGATATCCAATTATGTATTGTTAAGAAGGCTCTAAAAAGCACAAAGACTGGTAAAAACCCACTTACTTTATTATATATAGTATAGGGAAGAAAGGTCTCTGTTCTCTCAGCCAAGAAATGAAAGCTATTGTTCTGATGGATTCTGTTGTTTCGAGTTCTGGGAGATGTGTCTAAGAGGCAAAGGATGTCAATTAGTACAAGCATGATCTTTGTCAGAGAAACAGTAAAAGGAATACTAAAAATAGTCCAATTCTACCCTAATCAGGTATAAAGGAAACCCAGACAGATGTGTTTCATGATGGATAGTTTTAGTCTAGTCTTCTTTGAAAGAGTTTGAAACAGTCAAGTGCACTAAACTCTCTTAGGGCACTGGAGCATCTGTGGCAGGAGGAAAGGCTGAGAGCCCTGGGGCTGCTGAGGCTGGAGCAGAGCAGAGCCAGAGGGGAGCTGCTCCATGCTGAGCAAGAGCTGAAGGGTGCAGGGGGCAAGAGGCTGGGGCCACACTCTGCTCAGGGGTGCCCAGGGCCAGGCCAAGGGGCAATGGGCACACACTGGAAGCCAGCAGCTTGCAGCTGAGCAGCAGGAGAAACTTGTTTGTTGTGAGGGTGCAGAGCCCTGGCCCAGGCTGCCCAGAGAGCTTGGGGAGTCTCCTGGTGTGCAGAGATTGCCAAGGCCCCTGGAGGGGATGCTGGGCAAGCTGCTGGGGCTGAGCCTGCTGGAGCAGGAAGGATGCACTGCATCATCCCCACAGCTCCCTTCCAACTCCTACCATGCTGGGATTCTTTGATTCTGTATCAGGCACTGTATGACTGATGTACAGCAAAGCAAGCACATACCATGTTCTGAGGGATTGAGCCATAATTTGGAACTCCAAGGACTTGGCTGATGAAGCTCTGCCCACAGTTCTTCCCAATCCACAGAAACATTACCTGAAAGATACCCAGTGATAACAACATTAATCCAACACAAACCCACACCTCTACAGTCTTCCACACATGTTGAGTACTCAGAAAGAGAACACGAGGTCCATTTGGATCACCACCAGCCAACTTACAGAACCAGCATCCATAAGGTAAGCACCATCCCTGCTCAGCTTCTCCACTGACAGCTGGAGAACTGGTGGCTGAGGTATAGTTCTGTCATTTATGTTAAGAGCCCCCTAAAGGAAAAAAAAGCAAAAACAAAAACAGAGCTTCACAACTTCGTCCATTGAACCAGGCACAAGAACAGAAGGTTTAAATGACAACAGGACCTATTAACACTGAATACTAAAGCTGGACCCTTCTTCTCATTTTAATTCGAACACACTGCATAATTTACTCCTAAATCTTTTCAGCTTTTATTTAGAGAGGATGTACTTCATCAGCTTAATCTTCATTAGGTCTACAACTGGAATACCAGATTTGTTATGTACAAAAGATGCAGTTACCAGGCTCTTACATAAACATTCTTTCAGGGGTCACAGAACTACTTTGACATTTTAAAAGAAAGGAAGCTACAGAGAGACAAAAAAACTCAAAGCCTGTATTATATTGTCTTTACATACATGTGCTTTATAGTGCAGGAAAATGACAAAAGGCAAAAAGTGAAGTAAGTTAGGAAAAAACCCTTCCCATCCCCAGCCAGAGCACAGCTTCTCTTCAGAACTCATTCATTCAGTCTCAAGTAACAAATGTATCAATGCCACAGATGAGCAAATACAAGGCAGTACATTTTAGCTGGGCAGCTTTAACATGGAAAAACTGGGAGGTTTTTAACACTAAGTTTATTTGCACACTATCCAAAATCCTTTGGGATCAAACAGGCCTTGGAGCAGTGCAAATAACTCACCTCATCTGTGAGATTATCAACTCTGTAGAGGCTGGGATGTGTCATGAGCATGAGGTACACCAGGGGCTGGTTTTTCACCTGACACATGGTGAAGATGCGTTCATCTAGCCGTGTGCTCGTCCCGCTTTGAAAGGCTTTCTGCAAACAAGCAGGCATTTCAGTGCTTTGGGAAAGCAAAGGGAGACCACCTGAATTCTGCACACCACCCACTGGGGATTTCTAACTCTTTTAAGTCATAGAGGTGAGCCAGAAGTACTTTCTCATGGTATGGTATTTTAATTCTCCCTGTAAAATCATATTATGTCATCCACCCAGGCCTGAGAAACAATTAAATAAGCTTTGTTCTACATTGATCTTTCAAGTCATCAAGTTCTGAGGTGCAGAGAAATGGAACTGTTATCTTGAGAGAACTTAATCTGTGCAAGAAGAGCCAATTCTGTACAAAGAAACATCCTTCAGGTTCACAGACCAAACAGACAGTCATGCTTTTGCAGGGCTTCCTTTGAACTCTTACCTGTTTTAAGAGTGCCAGTACATAAAGAGGAAAGAGTCTTAGTGAGTGGGGAGCCATGAGACCAGGTTGTTGGATGCTAAGGACTGAGGAGCGGTAAGCAGACAAAGAATCTATCACTGCATTGACCAAGGCATCCCGAGCATCACTCAAGGTAGCAGAGACAGATCTGTCCACAGCTAAAAAGAGAATACAAAGATCAAGTTAAGAGGTTTTTCCTCCAGGAATACAGTCACTATGTTAACTTTTTTCATTTACAATTAAGTTCCATGCAGCTTAATAAGCTTTTCCTGCACTATAAAGGAAGCCAAGACAAGTGACTCAGAAAGAAAGGCCAAGGCCAACAACAATGGACCAGACTAAGTCCAGGTGTCTTAGGTTTGCAACTTAGCACTAGAAAGCTCTTAGAACCTCTTCATCTAATGTTACTTTCCCAGAGGATTACTGCTCAGAGCTTTAGAACTATCCTCCATGCATATCCAAGCAAGCTCTTCTCATGCTTACCCATATTGGCTAACAGCCCAGTGATGGCTTGGACATCTGCCCCTAGGTAGACATCACTCAGTGTTGTTACAACAGGTAAGCACATGGTGTGCACACGAATTCTTCTTTCACCTGAAAGAAAAGGATTCCAAACATAACTTTAGTTTTATGAAGCACTACAAGAAATGCCACTGTTAACTCAATAGCAAAGAGAAATTAAGATTTAATCTGATTCAGCACACAAGTGGTGAATCAAGCCATTCCCAGTAGCTTTTATCAATGGGTAGTTCTCAGTTTTGGAGTTAAATCTACTTCTTTTCAGACCAGAACTAAGTTTCTCAAGAAATGTCTTGCTGTGGGAAGAAGCAATATAACATCAACACATCACAGCTGTGATCTTGACAGTAGATAAAATAGTTTGTGTAAGTTACTGCAACTGAATTTCAGTTGATACATGGACACAGAAAGACTCTTTTGAATCCTGTACTAACACTATCTGTACATCTTACCTTTGCTGGATGTGTACAGGAGAGCTGACTGGAAAGAAACAACCTGCATATCAGTAAGACTCTCTTCCACTGACATTTGCACAGCATATCCTGCATCTGGGTTTACATTGGGTAAGGACAACAAGTCTGTAGATCGGACAAAGAAGTTCCCATGGAAAGTATGAATGGAAAGACCTAGAAGATAAAACATTGCCTCAAATCAATTTCATTTTTTAAGTCATGAAACATATCCACCATTACCATTAGATGGCTCTGTATTAGAATGTTAAGATTAGGAAAGGTTAACTATCCCAAACAAATCACAGAATTGACAAGGTTGGAAGGGACCTTAAAGCTCATGTAGTTCCAACCCCCCTGCCCTGGACAGGGACACCTGGCACTAGAGCAGCTTGCTCCCAGCCCCAGCCAGCCTAGCCTGCAACACTGCCAGGGCTGGGGCTGCCACCACCTCTCTGGGCAACCTGGCACAGTGGCTCAGCGCCCTCCTGGGCAACAACTTCTGCCTAACAGCCAACCTAAATCTCCCCTCCTCTAGTTTGGATCCATTCCCCTAGTCCTAGCACTGCCTGACATCCTAACAAGTCCTTCCTCAGCCCTCTTGTAGCTCCTGCAGATCCTGTAAGGCCACAAGAAGGTCTCTTCAGACTGAATAATCCCAACTCCCTCAGCCTGTCCTCACAGGAGAGGTGCTCCAGCCCCTAGAATCCCCACAAAGCCCAGCAGAAAGCAGGAATTTGGAAGTCAGACCAATGCAGAATAGCAGTAAGTCTCTAGACTAGAAAAAGTCTCATTGAAATAGCAGCCCAACAAAGTTTTCAGTGTTAACCATTCTTGGGTGCCAGTAAAGACACTGCAAATACAGCCTGTAATAAACTGTCTGATTTCTAGCACTGAACTTTACTTTTCTAATCTTTGTCTTTGAACCATTTCAGTTTACCTAAAGTATCAATCAAAACACTCCCAAGTAACAGCAAACACTCACTTTTCCTCCACACACCCTCCCCTCCCCAAATCCAAACCCAAACTGTGTTCAAACCTTTGGTGCATCTTATCCTCATGACAGCCTCAAACCCAATCTTTCTAGTTAAATATCTTTTCAGTTCCTTCTGCAGTTTTTCCACCTGGACTGGGTTGTGTTTATGATGGTAAGATTGGTAGTAATAGACACTACCTGCAGAATACCTTGAGATGCAACCTGAAACAAAAACCAACATCCATTTGCAGAGTGCAGGCAGTTGTTGACATGGTCTTTAAAAATATTAGTTAAATGCAATATTCTCTTTAATTGTTGAACTGTTCACACTTGCTAACAGCTCTGTTAGAGAGTTATAGACCTGCAGAGACAGAGATGTAAAACACAATTGTATGTTCATGTATGTAGTTTCAGGTGGGAAATCATTTTCCAGGGGCTTGAAATTAATGGAATTGATTAAATTCTAATGAAGCTTACTCGAAATGTTCACACTGATGGTTAAAAGGCATAAAAGAAGGAAAATATTTCAGCTACTTCTACGTGACTCACTAAGGGATACTACAAAACCAGCTAGGTTAAATCAGGAAAGGTTAAAAGATTACCTTCTGTTCACTGTCACTGCTCATGAGGGATGAATTTGCATCTTGATATATTAGATTCATTGAAATCAGGTTCATATACTAAATGTTAATGTAGATTCTCTGTATTTGCCAAAAGTACAAGAGTTACCTGGCCCAGAAGAGCTTAACATGACATACCTAGAGAAGCCAAATCAGAATATTGTCCACTAAGAAGAAACAAATCCACTGCAACCTGCTGCCCTGAGCAGTCCAAGGCTAACTTCTTGTAAAAGTCAGTTGATGGTGTCAGATGTATGTCCTGTGAAGACAAGGGAGTATTACAAACTACCAAAGAAACTCATATTAACACATTTATTGCTTGTTTTCAGGGATACTAATCCTTGATTCTCCATCACTGATTACAGTGACATCTTTATATCAACCATCAGATGATTAATCTTTATTTATAGTGCTGCTACTTTAACAAAGGAAGGTTATCTTAAGAAGATACCCAGAACAGGCAAATCCAGAACCACCTTCATGTACAGAACAGGAAAGTTGATTCTCTTGACCTTTAATGCTTTCCTCACCTTTGCAGCTGATCTTTGGTTTGGCTCTTCTCTTGACTTTAATGCTCCCATGCCCACAGATGGAAGCTGTGTCTGGAAGACAGAGATTCTCCCTCCAGTAGGAGACATCAGTTTAAAGGCAGCCTGTAATGCAGGCCCCAGAGCACTCTGGGTTTCCAGGGACTTAGTAAACATCTGTGGCAAGCTCTTCAACAGATCTTGAATTAGCTGCAATTGAGAAAACAAAGATATTAAGACTAGGAGTCTTCAGAGTTTTCTTCTTTATGAACTGATTGCTGAACATAGATATGAACACTGCTAATATTAAGGTAGTAAAAAAAAGCCTTAGCAAAAGTCAAGCACTGTCATGTTTCAAGCTGGCAAAAGTTCAGCCACAGAGATAAATCAAAATACCTCTTTTCTCCACCTCAAACTTAGCCTTGAACCTGTAGGTGCTAAAAAGCACGAAGCAATCCAGAAATTATCAACCTATGTGACTGTCACTAGTGACTTCAGGTAGTTCTTACCTCTTTATTTTCATTTAAATTCACTAGTAAGTTCTCTGGCATTGGTATAAATACATCTAGAAGAGGAGAACAAAAAAGTACTTGTTACTTTTTATAAACACATCAAGCTTCCTCCAAATCATTTTAAAAGAATCCAGTATCAGTGAACAAATCCATTTAAACAGAATGATGGAGATTTCTTTCTTCTCATAAGCATAGCTGTGGCTAGAATGCTTTGTTAGAGTAGCAATGCACAGGACTACTAAGTAAAAATGCTAGTTAATAGTAATAGTAATCACAGAACTGATTGCTCCATACCTTCAATATCTGAAACTATAAGCATCTGAGGCTGAGAGAGACCTTCCTGAAGGCTGTAGAAATGGATTGTGCTGTCAAATGTTATGAAGCCTATTTTTGTTCTAGTGTTCCCAGGAAGCCTAAAAATGAGACAGATGGTGTTCAGCAAGATGAAATTTCATTTCTGCAGGCTTTCTTTTGCTTTAAAACACAACCACTTGCACCTGTCCAAGGTTGCTACCAAGCAGTTAGCTTATGAGCTACACAGCAACAGCTTGATTAAGTAATTTTGGAGTAAAAAACAACAAAACCAAACAACAAACCAAAATCAGAGCTCAAAGCAGGGTTACTTAAGATTTTTTTTCTTAAGAAAAGGAAGAAACAAGCTGCAAAATACCAAAGAGCATTTATCTAAGCTCTAATAGGATGTATTTTGAGGTTGGAAGAGACCTCTAAGAATGGCTAAGGTTAGAAGAGACTGCCAGAGGTCATCTTGTCCAAGCTCCCTGCTCTAGCACATGCATATACTTAATAAACTTCAAAAATACAGTTCTAAAGACATCATAAACATGATCTTTATTCAATTTGGGGATTGATGAAGCAGATAGGAAAGAGCCAGACTGAGAAACAAGCCTCAAAATTATCTTTTATACTGGTGCAGCTGATAGCTTTATGCTACATCTTAATATAACACTAGCCATTGCTAACCAAGGCTAGGAAATGGCTCTTCTAGACAGGAAATACTGGCATGTTGATGTCTATCACAAGTTTTATAAGAGGAATGAAAATAGGAGATGCTAAAGAAAATGTACTTACAAGTCCAGATTGTCTAATAAGGTCTGGCAGACTGTATTCAAGTATCCTGTCTCTATTGCATTGTGAGAGACATCAAACACAAAGAGGTACACAGGTGGTTGAGGTGGACGTAGCTGAGCAAGGAAAAGATTCATTTGCAAAAATGACACTTATTAGATTGAGTTTATTCACAGAATCACAGAATTATTAAGGTTGGAAGAGACCTCTAAGATCATCAAGTCCAACCATCAACGTATCACCCCTATGCCACTAAACCATGGCCCTAAGGAGAGCATCTAAATGTTTCTCAAACCCCTCCAGGGCTGGGGATTCCACCACCTCCCTGAGCAGCCTGGGCCAAGACTTAATAACCCTTTTAGTCAAGAAATTTCTCCTTTTAGCTAATCTAAACCTCCCCAAATTCAATCCACTACAAGTTTAAACTCTATTAAAACAGCATACAGATGATAGCTAAAACTTCTAAATGCATTTGTCTCTTATTGGGTGATTCTAGTTTTCTTCCAGAAGACCCACAAACACCTACGTATTCTAAGCACAGAAGAACTTTGACATCATGAATGATCTGAAGTTCTTCCCAAGATCATTCAGATACACCGAGAGCTGGAAAGTATCCTTTACAACAAGGCTTTTTCTGACTTCCCTCTGAAAACAACAGAGAACAACTAAAAGTAAATAAAGCCTTACCATGTATTCAGATGGAGCCATGAACTCAATAGTAGCATTCTGAACTTCAGGTCTTTTATGAGGTTCTCCATAAACTCTTGTCACAGGATTATACATGAATTCTTCAGGAACTGTGCAGAGAAGTTTATATCTTATTATTTCACACCAACATTAGCTGTGCTGCATTGTACAACAAAGACAACAACTCTTCTGTGTGTGTTGGGCAACACTGCTTGGAGAACTTCACTCTCCAAGTGAAGAGGTAGGGCAGCTACTTTGTCAGCTGTTAGGGTACCTTAGGAGACCACTTCAGACTTAGTGTGCTTCATCAGTCAGATGAAAGACACCACTGCCTTTGTCCATGGCCAACATTTCTTGTCTCACAGCCTCAGCGTGACCGATGCCAATCCCTCCTCCTGATATGACCAACTAAATATAGCTGGCCAACTAAATATAGTCCCAAAGGTCATGGTGGGAAAGGTTCACTTTGCCAGTTTTTAAAGCAATAAGCATATTCTTCAAACCTACCATCATTCACTCTATAGCACAAATTGCATTTCCATCTCCTCTGGTCTAGGAAGCTGACAAAAGGGTTAATGTACGTCCGGCAGGAACGGCATCTCACGATAGTGCTGGAAGTGACCACTGGCAATTGCTGGAAGAGAAAAGCTTCCTGTTTTAAAGCATCACCACACTACAGCTACTCAGCTGTGATTACATCATCTGCACTGTGCTGTCTGGTTAGCTAGTCAAAGTTGAAGGAGCAAGTATTTCTGCGTCCTCACCTTCCTAAAGTGACTGCTTGGAACTGAGCTCTAAGCTATTGGACTGTGGAGGTTTCCTTTTCAAGCCTCTCAAGTCTTGAATGATGGTTTAAGACCAAGTCCTACACTCAAAAATCAGAAAAAAAGCAGCTCTTATTGTTAAAAAAATACTTAAATTGTGAAAAACACAGAATCACACAATGTTAGGAGTTGAAAGGGACCTCTGGAGATCATCTAGTCCAACCCCAGGAGAACCTAAAGCAGGTTGCCCAGGATGGTGTCTAGTCAGGTTTTGAGTATCTTCAGAGATGGAGACTCCACCACCTCCCTGGGCAACCTGGGCCAGTGCTCCACCACCCTCAAAGGAAAAAAGTTCCTCCTCCTGTTCAGATGGAACTTCCTGGGCACTATTTTTTTCCCCATTGCTTCTAGTCCTGTCACTAGGTACCACAGAAAAAAAGACTGAAAAAACAACAGCATTTAAAAGAGACACTGCTAAATTCACCCAGTCTCCTGGCTATCTGAGGACATCCAAACCCCCTTAACTTTGTTAATTATTAATAAGTTAAGAATTGGTACTAGGTTTGGTATAGGAAATCAGTAACTACAACTGATATGGGACAAGATAAAGCTAGTTAAGCTATACTGGAATTAACATGTGTTGCCTTCTGTCACAGTTCTGTGCTGCCTCTGAGCTTCTGGTTTGCTGAGGTTTGGGTTTTTTTTTATTAAGAAGAGAGGCTTGCAAGTTTAAAAATGGGAGGGAGAAAAAAATTCAGAAGAATGACAATGTTCTGTATGGAAGAGGGAAATAACAGTCCTTTTTCTGGGCCAAGATTAGCCAATCTACTTAGTCTTCTTTTACAATCCCTTGTCCAGCTCTGGATTTTACTAGAGGCAGTGAGGATATTTCAGCATTTCAAGTTGTGAACAGTTCTCATACCGATAAGTCTTTGAAAGGATGCAGCAGGAGCCCCAGAGGAAGTTTGGCTTTATTCAGCAAGGCCTGAGTTTGAGGAATGTTAGTCAGGGTACAGCGGAACAACCTACATGGAGGACAAAGGGTTATTATTTTCAGTCAGGTAATCAAAATGATGATTTCAGTAGCATAGAGCATTCTTGCTATTTTTTTAGAGCTGGTGATGGTGAATTTCTATTTCCAGATAGAAATTGTTCTGGTTTCATCTGAACTTGACCCAGAGCACACAGAGTTCTTATTTGATACACAATCAAACTGAGTGTCATTTGAGTCACTCAAGTCAATGTTAAGCCTAACAATGTTCTAAGTTGCAGAAAGTCTTTATATAGTAAGTGTTATTTTTGGAATACCACTTTGAGGTGGCCTTATAGACAACTCTGAAGCAGAGAAGTTTATAAAGTTGTCTTAAAACTACACAAAAAGAATCCCACAGTCATTTAAGGGACTTCAGAACTTGATGGTTTTCCCAAAGTAGCTTCACAAAGATGCTGTTATTTCCATTATCTATCAGAAAACACTTGCAAAGCAGGAGGATCTGGTTATAGACAATTTGGTTGGTCTCCCCAGAGAGATGACTTGACTAACCAACTGCCAGCTTCTCATCTGACATTCCATTTTACTCCACTGTTTTAAATGGTTGCTACAAAACAGAGGTCCCTCATGTTTCTGCACTCACAAGCTTTTTGGTGTACCTTACTCAAGGGAGTTAACTCCTCTTTCATCTCTTTTCTCAATCATACCAAATTGCCAGCTACATTGTGAAGTTCTTTATTGTGCTCTTCTACAGCTGCCTTGCAAGCAATATATTTTTCCTCACACATTCAAAGCAGATAATCTTTCCTACTTCAAAGTTTAAACCACTTACCACCTTAATTGTAACACAGTGAATCCTGTTTTCAGTGGGTTCTACTCACAAAACAAAGGAAATGTGCTGAGACTATTTATGTTTACAAGTAGGAATTTATACTTCTAGTTATTTTGATGAATTACAGCAAATAGATAATCTTACTCAGGGTTACAGTTGAGCTTCTGGATTTCTTCATGCAAGTTTGGGACAGGAGCTTTCAAGAGGGTTGCAGGAAGAATATTTCTTTCTTGAAGAAGATTCACAGGTCTTAATCCTTCTGGCTGTAGACTCAGGCCTCTCATAGGTGCAGTTAAGTGATTAGCACCCAGGGTAGGCTAGAGCCAAAAATAACATTTCAGAAATTAACACCAATTATTTGGATGAAATCCCCAAGGAATTTAAAATGCAAACATATTTCCCTTTCATTTTTTGTTTGGGTATTAACTGTCATTCTATTACAATGATATATTTAGAAACACTACTTGTTATATAAACTTAGGCTTAAGGACCTAACATAGAGGTAAACATTTGCTACAAAGCTCTTGAACCACAGAGGCTCAGCTAGCAAAATGTTGGTCAGTTTGCTTTGAAATTTAGGGTAAAAAGCCCCAAATACTTCAGCTAATAATAGCAGAAAAACACCTCAAAAGCAGCTGAAAGTTTGAAGATAAATACTCTGAATAAATTCAAGGACTGAACACTTCAGAAAGAGCTTTGCCAGACTGATACCAAGGTGCCAGGAAAAGATAAGTTTCAGGCTGTCTCCCACATTGAACAAATGCTGCACCCAACAGGGAAGCCCAGAGATGCACAGCACACATCAGTCATCACTCTGCTCTACTCACAAGCTCCACAGGCAGGACTGACAGAAAATTCAGGCAATCTTTACCTGGTGGAAATGTTTTGATCCATCTGGATATTGCAAAGCAGAGGCTTGCATTCCTGGTGCTCCAGGTGGGGAAGTATTTTGGTAGCCTGGAGGTAAGGTAGGATAAGAATATCCAACATTTCTATTCATCTTAAGATTTGAAGGTGCGGGAGAAGGATGTGTAGTTGCTAAAAGTGAGAGAAAACAAAAGAAAATTAATTGCTGAAGAACAGCAGCTTGCCCAATGCATTAACACAGCAGGAAAGGGTTTTTTGGTTGGTGGTTATTTTCTAAGTGTAACCAACTGACAACTGCAGTCAATTTTATTGTCATAAATGCCATATTTAGTTTCAAGACAGACACACAACCTAGTATATTTGTTTGTACATAACTGCCTAAACCTCTGCCTTTCCCAGACTCTTAAAAAGAAGTCATGTAACAGTAACCATGCTTCATCCCAAAGCCTTACCCATGAGGCCACCACCTTCTATTGCATCATAGCTGTTTTGCACCACAGACCCATCACTGGCAGCAGGTGTAGCATCACCTATGAAGACAGACAGTCCCAGTAAAGAATTTTCACCAGTTACTAAGAAGTTGTAATGAGGGAACTGCAAACAAATCCTACTTGCTGAGTTAATATTAAGATTAGCATAGTTTGGATCTGCTTTGTTTCTGTCTCAGGACAAAACTGAGTTAAATACACATCTTAGCCTCTTGCTCGCACATACTTGCCCTGCTGAGTTGACCTTAAAGGACATCCATAAAACTCTACAATCTTTGTTTTCAAGGAAAACAAAACTCCCTACATGCTGGTTGAGTGATCTTTTTTAAGATTACTTAGATTAGGTATTCACCATTCCAAGCTGATTATGCAGTGAAGTGTCAGTGGACACTTCCTCTCGTAAGAGGCCAGCTGCAGTTTTCAAAGCACCTTGGAATTTAGCTTCTGAGTTCCCTGAAGAACTTTTTCCACTGATAATTCACAGAAACACCACCTTCCCTTCACTTGCACACTTAGTCCAGTACTGCTCCCAAACACCAACACTTCTGATATGGTCACATACTAGGCAAGATAAAAATTCTAGCTGAGATTAAAAACCCCTTGACATGGAGTGCCCCCAAAGGACAGCTTTCTGTAAGCTAGCTATGTCTAAATACACTAAAGCAATTATTGATTGCTAAAAAGTGGGTACTCCATTTACTTTTTATTGTCATTAAAACCTTCAAAGATGACCCTTGCATTATACCCTAAATCTTGCTAGTATGCAGCAGAGTCAACCTCCTTCACAAACTAAACATTTTTACCCTTCCAGGGCCCTGGAGATGTTTCTCTTCAATATGAAGAAAAGACTTTTAAGTCAAAGAAGTTTCTAATACGTTTCATATGTTCAAAATCAAACAAAACCTGAATATATTATTCTTGTAGGTACCATACACAAGAAACTCTCAAGCTGAACATGAAAGGGATCCAGCAGCTTTGACAAAACAAATTATATATGTGAAAATAAAACTGCTGACTACCAAATGGTCCCACCTAGTATGGGGCCTAAATACAATACAACTGCAGGTCTGGTTTGATACAGAGCCCTGATGAGTTCTTGAACAAGGGCAGATTTGTGCAGGGCCCACAGGAGACAGAGGAAGTTAGATATCTGCCTTCACCAGCTGACACTTAACAGCCTCTAGTGCCAAGCTTCAGAATATGAACAAATCCAAGATGTGTCTTCCAGTGATTTGACACAGAAGGGATGAATAACAGACAGCTATCTGAAAGGACAAGGAACTGCAGGGTCCATATTCTAGCTTTCTCTGCTGAATAAAACTACACAGAAAGACCTCTAAAGCAGTCATAAGACACAGAAATGAGACTTTCACTAGCATTTTAGAACGCTAAAGCCAGAAATCCACATCTTCTATAGCTGCCATAGGTTTCTAAGTGCTTCTTGACATATTTCAAAGTGTTAGTTACTTTTATTTTATCAACACTTGTCAAATAAGAAATATTTTACTTTCTTTCAGGCCCTTACCTGCTCCTTTCTGACAAAATTATGTTGCATTAGTACCCATTTGACTATTTGAGTATCCAGTAGAGGAAGGTGCAATGTTCAAATTCAACAACAAGAGCAAATTCTTTCTTACCTTCTTGATTCGCAGCTGAATTTAGCAGAGATTGGGTATTAGGTGGTGCTGCTATCTGTGCTGATGGTGGTCTAATTAAAGGTGGCCCACCAACTGGTGGAGGTCCTAAAGGTGGCCTTGCAGGGGGTTGGAGTGGAGTTAAAGGCTGAGTCACTGGTGGAGGTGCAGAGCCTGTAGAGATTAATTTTTAGAAGGAGTTTAACCCAGTTGAAAAAGTCACAAAAGTTTTGTTACGAGAACACACAGCCTGAACTCTTCAATATTCCTCTTAGTCCAATGATTAACACCATGAGATACATAAATCCTAACATGGGCATAGGTTTCACATCTTCACATTGTTTCTGTCATGCTCTTCTCGTACTGAGCTCCTGTAGTTATTATTCACAACCTCTTTCAGCTTTTTGTTGCTATTGTTGGTATAGAAAGCCTCAGGACTTTAGTGTACAGCCCCATATTAGAGAATAATGAACTAGTAAGACTCTAAACCATTTCCTTCTGGCGGGATGCTCCTCTTCCACTTCAATAATCTGATGCAAAACAGCAACTCAAGAGATTCTAGAGCTACCAAAATTACTTGGGGGGAAAAAGATTTCACTTGGGAAAGCATCAGCAATGTGCAGTTTGAATCAACTTGCTGGGAGAATGTGAGGTGTTCTGCTCCGAAATGTTTGATTCTCCATGTTAAAAGTCACAGGGAAGTTTTTAATTGCTTCTATTTTAAAACTGTAGGACTTTCATAAGCCATTTAGAAATCCAATTGCTTTTCTTCTCTTCAGATAATGCCAAATCCTTACAGTGTTACCAGCTCTTTGTTCCCTGTTATTCCAGAGGCCAGTATAACTGCCCTTTAACTCTAGGAAGACATTAATGTGTTTTAACATAAAAGTTAGCCTTCCAAAAGATGACCAAGTCTCCCCATGGTACAGAAGGCCTTAAGCAATACACAAAAGTATGCTGACAAATTTCCCATCACATAAAACATCCAACTTCATCAGCCTTCACAGTATGGTCACATTTAAGAGAGGTGGGAAGGAAAAAAGGAAGAAAAAGAAATAAATGACATCCAGTGAAGTTATCTCTTTGTTCACTTGGTGCTGGACACTGCAGAGCTAATTAAGAATTGCTAGATTCAGGCAACACTCTTCCAGAATGTGGAAGAGATTCTGTCCAAAGTTGGCCATGCAGGCAGGGAGCTGGCAGAGCTTTGTTCTGAGAATGAGTAAGATCACCAAATGAGCTTAAATTCACTTTAAAGGTTGTTCTACAAAAACCTAGCAGGGAAATAGCTCAGGAGGATTTATTCACCACTGAAATCTCATTTCATATGCCACTTGCTAAAATTTCTCAGCATTTTCCTCCCTAACTGCAAACTGCTAGTTGTTTATTCCACTAAACTGCCAGAAATAGTTTCACAAACTGTCAGCTTAAAATAATTTCAACATCATAAAATCAGTCAGGCAGATAACAGAAAAATGACATCATGAAAAGTCTCTGATGAGCCTAAAAGCACTTCACAAGAGAAAAAATATTTGCTTTAACATTCCAACTATTGCTGTATGTAACTCCTAGGAGCACGCTCAGTTAGAAAAGCTTCTGTAACAACAACCAGCAGCATGGCAAAGAGAGATTTGATACTAGCTTAGTTTCCACAATAATCACAAATTATGCAAGAGAACTATTTAGTGTTAGAAAAGCTTTTCACGACTGTATACACCAGTTAGAACAGAAGGGATAATTCTTTGCATCTCTTGCTTTCAGATTACATTCTAAAGACTGCTAATTATTATTAGACAAGGAAAGTTTTACGTATGGAGGAAGGAAGCTTCTCCGTTTTCTTCCTAGGCTGTGCTCAAGTTGTTTGCATCAACCTGAGTGTGGCTGGTTAAGAGAACTGCCTGAACCAAGTCATTGGCAGAAAGGCTAACAAGTTTTAAACTGCAGACGACCACGGGCACTAAACAGGACTAGGTTTTCAGCTGTGAAGTCCCCACTTGACTGAAGCATGCCAATGCTCCAACAGCCACCCCAAGGAACAGCAGAGGTCACAGGAACACCATTAGTCACATAAAGCTTCCCCAGATGAGATACTATTCAGGAGTTACCTGGCTGCAGCCAACTCAACTGCCTGACCTGCACACAGAACTTTCATTTCTAACCCCCAAAAACCCATCCCAGTGTTTGTGATGTGCATCAGCTCAAAGTATCTGCTTTGACAACCTCATTCCACAAGCAAAATGCTTCTGAAGAGTCAATTCAATATCCTTCTTAAAAGGAAGGCTGAGAGATGGGCATTGGTAAAACATCAAACAGTTATGGTTACCTGGTTTCATGTAGCTGTTCTGAAGTGGAGGAGCTCCTGGAGAAGCAGCATATTGATAATTTCCTGGAGGATTTGTATTTCCTGATAAGGATGAGGCTGGCTGAGCTCCCCCTGTCCCTGTCATGCGAGCCAAATGGCTTGTTTGTGACTCCAGTGCCTGACTTGAAGCAGTTTGGTTGTACTGCCAGTTTGAAAGCACTGATGGGCTAGCTCCAGGAGGAAAGCTCCCAGGAGATGATACAGCAGCTGAGTTTTGTGATGTAGGCAGCAACCCTTGTGGAACAGGACCTGTCTGTTGGCCTGGTGAGCCAGAGAAAGGTGCCACTGGTGGCCTATTGAGAGTTTGCCCAGGTCCTTGATAATTGTTTAATTGAGAAACATTCTGAGAGCCACTATAGTTGTACTGTCCAGAAAGCTGATGGGGAGGAACCTTCGCTGGTGTCTGATGTGAGTATGGGCCTGGAACCAAAGGGCTGTATCCTTGGCCATCTGACGAATGCATCAGCTGATTCTGAACAGGGCCTGAAAGCAAAAAAACACAACAAATCCTTAAGAAAGTCAGTATTGTGTGTCACTTCTTTCCTTAGGATCTTATCAGTCTCCAAGCCTTTTATACAATCAGGTGTGACTGCTGCAAGGGACATGAATTTGGTAGTGTTTTCCTATCAACACTCAGATCTTTGTTTTGCTTTAGAGCAGCCTCTCAACCACTAAGCATTCCAGTACCTGAGCACAATCCATCCTCCTGGCCTGAAATTCACACACAATCCTATTCGTGCCTTCAGAAGCACCCCAAAACAAACTGGCCAAAGGAGAAGACTCTCCCACACAGCAGTACCAAGCCAGCAGACTGAAAGTGGAAGCATTCGTTACGCAATAACTCAGTTTCACTTCATGACTGACACCAACTTAAAGTTTACCTTCCCACAAAGACACGAACAGCCAGTTTCAGCAGAGGTCACCAGGCTGTTTCTCAAGTGACAGAGTTAATCTATGAAAGTTTCTGGAGTTAAATTTAGTAAGAGAACTAGTCATACACATACTGCTCATGTGAGGGGCCAAGTGGTCACCAAGATGGAATGAAGGGTAATGTTATCACAAAATAATTCACTTGATAGGTTAATGGTGCTTTTCGCATTTTGGTTTGTAGAGAGGAACTAAGTTTTACTTATCTGAAGAGGAAAAAAAAGGCTATTAACTCTCCAAACAGTAAACAGTGCTGCCAACAGCATCATCAAATTTCTGTTTCACACAGGAATACAAAGAGATTGAATACAGGGAGACTTCCAGTGCAGTAAGAGCTCTATCCACAAAACTACTACTATAGGTTGTTCCTACTCTTGCCACAAAATGAACATTTTGAAGAGAGTGTACAAATTTTCAGGTGAATCACTAAATCACTTCCCAGTGGTATAGTATTTAAGCCAGTGACATCCTGGTTCCCTCCCACCCAAAGAAAGTTGGAATATTGGAGGCATTCCACAGTTAAATATCCAAAAACAGGAAAGATCCTCTTCATGGTATAGAGTTAAGATTCTTTTCTTTGCAACCCTGTAGAATTCCAGAATTAGTTAAGATTTGAACAATTTTTCTTCAACCTAGATAAAGAAAAGCTCTTCATTTTCCAGACCAGAAATGCTTGTGAATTCAACACATTTTTAAAGCCATGCCAGAGAGATTAGCTGAGAGAGTAGGTATATATTTACCATACAAGTACTGGCAACAGCTGCCACCAGAATGAAGTCACAAGATTTCACTGAACCAAAGACAGCTGGTTTCCTATTGAAATGTTCTAGTTAAATTTCAGACAGTGAGGAGGTTCACATTTGCAAGTTAAAGTAACTTTGAGCTTGGGTATTTCTGACAATAAATTATGCTAAATGCAGAACACACTGAAATACTTGGTTAGGATAAATATTGCACTGGTCATTCAGCTCCTTCTCACTGCCTTGGAAACCTTAGGCTATGGTTCACAGCTAACTGTTATTTCATAGAATTATTGTTGTTGGAAAAGACCTCTGAGATCATCAAGTCAAACAGTCCAGCCAACACTACCATGGTCACCACTAAACCATGTCCCCAAGCACCACATCTACACAGTTTTTGAACACTTCTAGAGATGGTGATTCTCCACCTTTCTGGGGAGCTTGTTCCAATGCCTGATAACCCTCTGAGTGAAGAAATTCTTCCTAATATCTAATCTGAAGCTCCCGTGGTGCAACTTGAAGCCATTTCCTCTTGTCCTATCCCTTCATATTTGGGAGATTGAGCCCCATCTCAGTCCAACCTCCTTTCAGGGAGTTGGAGACAGTGAGAAGGTCTCCCCTGAGCCTCCTTGTCTCCAGACTAAACAACCCCAGTTCCCTCAGCTGCTCCTCATAACATTTGTGTCCTAGACCCTTCACCAGCTTCACTGCCCTACTCCAGTAGCTCAAGGTCCTTCTTTTAGTGAGGAGCCCAAAACTGAACACACTATCTGAGTGCCAAGTACAGGGAGACAATACTTCACTGAGTAGCATCCATATCCACACTAAGGCAGTAGTGCAGTGCCACTGAGCTCATCCTCATTGGGCATAAAAGGCACAGAGCAGATTATTCTCCACCTATTAATCTCAATATGCTGCTCATGGTTCAGTTAGAAAATCCAGTTATTCCTCACTGGCCTTACAAAGCTGCTCATAAATCTTGGTTGGTAACTAAGAATCCTCTAAAATCAATGGTGTCTAAACAAAAAAATCTCACAGAGGAAAATGCTAACAATTCTGACTCACCTTCCAAAATCACCCTGCAGTGTAGCAGGTGGTTTTCAACTACCAATTTACAAAATCCACTGTCAATTCAACTTGCTAACTCTTAAGAATGATGAAGAATTCCTCTACGTGATGCCAGGCCTCCTGACTGCATCAGCATGTGCATTGACAGAACCACAGCACTATAAGCCATCCAAAAACAAGAGAACAACTACAAATTCATTTCATAACTTGATTATTCACCTTCAAGCATGACTCTGGAGCTCAGGCAGGAATCAGCTACTTGGATTGCTCTCTCATGCACTACTTGAGGGGTAAGTTTGAGGATAAAACAATGGAAGTGAGGTGAAACTCAAGACTGACTGACCTGGTATTTTCTATGGCACTTTGCTTTAGAAAATTCAAATACAAGGTTCCAAATTTTGTATTTTATTTTAAAAGTCAGAAGCACACTGAAAAGTCTCCACAGCCTATGCACAGTCCCAAGACAAGCCTGCAGAAAGCTGCCAGGAAAACTAAAGCAACAGCACTGAGGTGCACTAATCTTTTCCAAAGGGCTTCACAGCCCACAAAGACTTCTCAGCACTTGCTGTTTTGCTGCTGCCAGGTACCCATCTTGACCTGACTTCTTTACTGAGGCCTCTCAAAGAGCATATAGGCTCTCCAGCTTTCTCCAAACATGGTGCTGCTGGTTTTCTGTGCTATTCTATGAAGCCAAAAACCAACAAGGAATTCAACATAGACTGAAGGGCAAGATCACCTGCACTGCTGGGAAACAACTGACTCTCAGAGGAGAAATGTGTTAGTAGCACAAGAAAGGCCACTGACCTAACAGTGAGGGACACCTCTGCAGGGACACAAGGTCATTTAACAATTTTAAGCAATCAGGAATGGCACCAGAATGTATATGAAGGTTGTTTGTTGGTTTTATAAAATGAAGGGGTCAAACTATGAGCATGGGAGACTAGAATTCACGTAATATTTTTCTGCCATAGAGAATTTCAGCATCACCTACTCTAAGCCAGTTATTTCATACATCACTTCCACCAGCCACCACCTCTCCAACCTTCAGGGAGATGCAAGGATAAACATGCTGAAAACCTGCATCTCAATCTGCCATGGGATGGGTCAGCACCACTGCCCACTTCAGCTGGCTTTGACCACTGGTTTCCAAACCCAACAGCTTCTAAAGCATCTCATGACTTCAAAAAGTCACATGAAGATACCACAGAAGAAAGCAAAACAGTCCTGAAGGAGTTGTTTCTCCTTGTTTGCACTACTAACTGGAAAGCAAATTAGTAACATGCAGTTAAATGAATATAGAATCCTGGTGCTATTAAAAGAAAAAAAAACAAATGAAGGAGAGGAAGGTTGTTGCTTAGCAACCTAATACTCCATGCTAAACAATTTCCTGGTCAGCACATGGTGCTGCTGTGACAATTTACTGCCTCCATGGACAGGTGAGCTCAGGGAGTTAGTTACCTGCAAAGGGTAAAGCAAGCAAGAAGTTGTAATAAAGAGCTGAAAGCTACATAACCATTTATCATTCTGCTGAAAGCTTTCCTTCCTCAGAGACCACTCTACCACAGGAGTAAGTACTCTCAATGACTTCTAGACTGGTTTAAAAAGCTTGTTTTTACTGTAAAGGTCAAGGATGGCAGCACCTTCTCACCTTTAACATATTTTAAGCAAAGCTAAGAATAGTCCATGCTTGAATAATCTAATTTATTCAAAAGGCCAGCAACCCAAAGCTGCTCTCTAACATCCCAGAACAACTACTGAATTTGATTACCTTATATTTGCCTAACTGTCCGTTTCAGTTCTTTATTTCTCATACACCTGACAGCCTGAAAGTCCTCTTCCCCCTCCTCCTCCAGCTACCTCCCTGAACTTCCATTATGTGCTTAATCCAACTACAGGGAAATTGGCAAACATGAAGCAATGCCAGTCTGTAAATCATCCCACTCAATTACTCCATTAGCTAACGTTCTCTGCTTCGACAGTAAGCTCTCCAGACCAGAGGCTCTCTCTTCAGGCTCTATTCATACACTTCCCACTTACTTCCCCCCACAAAGCAACTACACAGTTGTTTGTAAAAGGCCATTTTGCAAATGACTTCGACAAAAAGTAATAAGGAGGAGGGGGAAGCCAAGTCAAACCATTTAATTACTCATGCATAAAGGAGAAAAATCAAGAGATCTCATTAGAACTGAATTGCTTAGGATGCAGCACAACTACTGCAACACAGAAGTGTTTAATTAAGGAACTAAGCACAGGGGATGCTGTCTGTATATGCAAAACCAGGAAATACTTCTAACAGCACAGATTTCCATACATGCAAAGAAAACAGATATGGAGACAAGGCTTGCCTTGTGTTTAGAATCATTAAGGTTGGAAAAGACCTCTAAGATCATTGAGTCCAACCATTAACCTAACACTGCCAAGTCACCACTAAGCCACGTCCCTCAGCACCACATCTACTCAGTTTTTGTACACTTCCCACGACAGTGATTCCACCACTTCCCAGGGCAGGCTGTTCTAATGCTTAACCACTCTCTCGGTGCAGAATCTTTTCCCTAATGTTCAACCTTAACATCCTCTGGCACAACTTGAGGCTGTTTTCTCTCATCCTGTTGCTTGTTCCTTGGGAAAACAGACCAACCCCCACCTCGCTCCAACCTCCTTTGAAGGTGGTTCCTTTCTTCCTAGCTCACAAGCCCGGCAACTTGCTCAGTTTCACCCTCATTTATTTTAAACAAAGATATATTTCGAGGGGAAGAAAGGCATCCAGACTTTCCCCAGTCATAGCACACAGAACAAGATAAAATCAGTTTCAGGTGAATGACAAGATAAACTCCATCCTGTTGCACTGCAGCCAGCGCCCAACCAGGTCCTCCCCCTGCTAGTGATAACCACGGTGCCACATGTACAGCTCCGTTCCAAAGGGTCACAGGCTCACACCATGACCCTAGATGTGTCACCCTCACGATACGAGCTAAAGTGACATCCAGCACGGCTCAGGCTGCACGTTTTCCCTGGGCAGCATAACCACACGTTTTCTGAAAGGTACGTTTACCACTTTATAAGCTAAGACGTAAAAAAATATATTCAGGGATACTTTTACCATGAAAATAGACTGAAGATTTATTTTGCCTGATAAACAGCTCTGCGGTTTGCTCAGTGACGCTTCAGCAGGACACGCTCCCACCAGCAGCTCCCCACGATCCCCACACACAGAGATCTCCGGGACTCTCCACGTCCCAGCCACCCCATCCGGGGCTGCACTCGTGTCCTCGCACGGCCCAGGGCACAAGCTCCCAAGGGAGGTGACAGAAGCCAGCCACCACCACCCACTTCTTCCCTCC
>VWZO01012364.1:37465-49880 GCA_013396975.1 Bucco capensis
CCACCCCCCCGGCCTAATTCAGCTGTTCTACCCCTCGGGCCTCTGGCTGCGCTAAGGGCACCGCTGGAACCAGACAGAGACCTCTCCCCAGACCCCGCCACGTTCCTACGCACTGTAAGCTAGTGAAGCAAGCACCTAACACACCGGGAGCCCCCGCGACCACGACCCGGAACACCTCCTCCCCTCGAGCACCGGTCCTCTCCCCAGCACCGCGGGCTGAGGCCTAGCCTGTTGCCCTCACAGCACCGGGGAAGCGCGACAGTAGAAGGGCAGGAGTCACCCCCACACCAGGCCCTCTCCCTGCGGCCTGGCCCTGCGGCCTTGTACCGCCAACCAACGCCGCGCTCACCGTTGCTGTATGGCTGTTGGCCAGCACCGTTCTGGCTGGGATAGCCAGTGGGAAGCCTGGCGGGCTGGGCCATGGCGGCAGACTCGGCTCTGCTTGGCGGTGCCGCCCGTCTGGCGGCGCCGGCCCAGCTTGGCGGGAGGAGGGGCAAGGCTCAGCCCCGTTCCGGAAGTACCGGGGGTGCGCGCAGGCGCATTACGTACACGTGGCACTTCCGGGAGCGGCGCCCTGCGGCAGTGGGCGGAGCCAAGCGCCTTAAAGGGGCAGGAGCGGGAGGAAAAAGGTAAAGACTGTGTCTGGGTCTGTGGCGGGGACAGGGAGGCGGTGCCGGGAGGGTCTCTGGGGAATGATTAATTGAACAGGTCGCTGTTCGGTGGAGTGGCCGGAAGGAGTCGTGCGTGGGCGGAGCGAGGCGGAGCTGTAGGGGGGAGGTGTGTGTTGGTGCCGGCGGAGTGGAGCGAAGTGGAGTGGAGCGGCCGCACCTCAGGCGTGGCGGAGACGGGTGAGAGTGAGGGGAGCCTCGCTGGGTGATGGAGGGGCCTGGAGAGCTCTGGGGGTGCTGGGCTTCTTCTTGTCCTGCTGGGAGTGCTCTCTGATCTGTGGCTGGGCCTGGTTTGGGGTCCCTGTACGCCCATGGGGGCTGCGGCCTGTGCGGGTCCACGCTGAGGTGGAGTGGGCGCTCGCTTCCTTCCCCCTCTGCTTCCTTCCCCCTCTGCTTCCCCAGCAGCTGTCTGTCACGTTGTTCTCACCTGTCAAGGTTTAGTCGAAGTATTTCTCCAGAATTTATGAGTTTTACTGTGTGTTTGTTTTTTAATAAGTAAATTGTTGCAGGAGACTCTCTGTTGAGAATGTGCTCTGACAGCTGGTTTTGGTTAGCCAGGCTATGGCTGAACTGCTGCATTAGGTGCCCTTAGGAATTAGTGTGTGTGTGTGTGTGTGTTGTGGTGCTGTCTTCACAGCTAAACTGTTTGCTGCCTCAGATCTTTGCTAAGTTCAAAGAGGCTGTCTTGCAGTCACAGATGTGATATGATGAAACTTAAGTCATCTGACATGCTATACAGTGTGTAATCTTTCTGGTTTTCAACCCAGTTAATAGATCAGGGTGATGATTACTACTTCCAAAACACTGAGGATGGCTTTCTATCCAAAAACTGATTAAAATACCCAAATACTGTTACCTCCTTTTCAAACTCTGTCTCTTTCCTCAATTTTTTAAAGTGCTACACCCAAGTGCAGTTTCATATCATAAAACTGACTGTCCTGTAGAAGGCAGAGAGCAATTTATTCCCCAGGTGTCTTAGGGATGTTGATTTTTGTTGTCCATGGTAACATTTTGCAATGCTAAGTGATTATGTTTAGACTCTACTTGGACAAATCCAAGTACACCCTTGAAAGCAGATTTTAAGCTTACTTGCCAGCTGTGTTTTCAGACTTGGCTGTGGTTGGAGTTCAGGGTTGGTGCAGTTGGGTTGGAGAGAGGTTTTTCCCTAGCTCTGGCTGTCAACAGCCACCCAGGCACTGTATTTCCAGTTACTGCAAGAGCTGTCAGCTTCACTGTCTCAGGTTTCTGTTTCCTAATTATTCCATGAAGGGATTTGAAGCTGCCTTTAAAAGCCTGATACCCTCTCTTATCTAAAGTTTCACAGATTTTGGAAGGAAGCAATGTTCTAGCTGGTTCAGGATTGAAATGATGAATTTTTACCTAGCAAAATTCAGGTTGAGAGTAGTGAGGGGAAAAAATCCTAGTTTTCAGAGTAGAAAAGAAACAAGTATGAGTGAGTTTGCTTGCTACCTCTTGCTGTCAGCAACTTTCCCTTCAGGAGGCTGGCTCAGGATGTTACCAAAGGTGGGAATTCCACACCCCCATGGTTGGAAGTGGTCTCCAGTAAGCAAACCCATTTCCTTGGCCTGTAGAATGGCTTACAGGACTCCATGGGTGTTACCAAATGATGCTTTGCTGATGGAATAATGTTAGGCAGAGTTGTTGGAGACCTTCAGAAGTGATAGCCATCTGATGTGGAGGTGATGCTAGAAAACTTTCTTATTTCTATTAAAGAGGCACAAATAAGTTGGTAATGTCTGTTAAAATAATAGCAAAAGATTGCCCTGTGTCCAGCACAATTTTTCATTAGAAGTTTTTGTTTGCAGCTGATTATTTTTAAGGGAACTCTGGAAATAACTTTAACATAGTTTGTGGCTTGTGAATAGTGATTAGCAGAGGTCTCATAGTTCTGCTTTTATGGTGTTTATAACATGAGCCTGAGTGTTTTAATCCATGTATAGTGCACAGCCTCAGCTCTGCCTGTAGTTCAGTGTAGCTCTGTCTCTTGGACATGCTGGCAGCTCTTGATAGCAGTGCAGAACCACTATGGCTTCTTAATGTTTTGCTTTGACACTGCAGTGAATGATGTAGTTACTTTGCCTGTGTGATAAGAGTAGATTTAATATCTCTAGTCAAATATTACCAGTGTGCCTTTACAATTAACTGCCCATTTTTTCTCCCATTTAAAAAGGATTTTCCTTGAAGTGCTGCCAGCTGATAGGGAGGCAGGTCTTGGGTGTATTTGAACAGCTCTGTTTCTAACATCACTTCTCTTGTGGTGATGGAAATTTAACTTATATGAATGCCACTTCAGCTGTGTTTGCAGAGTAATCCTGTTCTTGCTTTAATCATGGCACTGAAAATCTTTTCTGTAAGGCATAAAGATCCTATTTTTTTGGTTGATCCAGCAGTTTAATAGGTGGAAAAGGTTAACAGAAGGAAACACTGTGAAGTTATTCTCACCTCAGTAACCTGAGCACTTCTCTGACATCATGCTGTTTGCCCTGATTTGCAGGTTATTTGAGTAGATGAAGGTTTTTTCTAAGCCTCACAGAGGCTTTTCTTGCTTGGTATTTTGCTCAAGCAATAAATAAATCTGCTGACGTGGAACTTCTGCCATGTTTGCTTGTTCTTGACCTTTGCTTTTTAGCCATGCAAGGGACAGTTTCAGTGGTGACATTGTGTAACTGTTTAGGGTGTTGAGGCATTGGCAAGCAGCTTTGATTTGTATTCTTAAAAGCTGTGCCTGTTGCAGCTGATCAGTTGTTCAGAGGAACAGAAGAGGTGGGGAAGGCTTTCAGGGTTAGTCATGGAGAAAGCAAGACTGCTCTCATGTTTCATCATCTGAATGGGTTTTCTTCCACTCCAAGCAAACAAACTGCATAAAGAGGAGGAAAGAATATTCTAATTCCCTTTCTATGCTCTACCTGTTGCTGCCTAATGGAAAAACTCTGTTGTCACAAGTTTGCCAGAACAGATTTTGGTTCTAACCTGGCTTTTGATTATTGTGTGTTGTGCTCCAGGCTCAGAGGTGCTCTAAAGTCATCTCCTGACCCCCACAAAGCACTGCTGCAGCATGGAAGTGAGTGTGGCAGGACAGTGGCCAGGGCTGTGGGATCCTCCAGCATGAACAGCAGCTATGTGCTACAGTAGGAATTAGCTGGCTAAACACTCTTAAAGATCTTGCCCTGTAGTCTTTCAAGAGGTTTTCAGGCTAGATACTAATTTGCTGTGTCCAACTGGTGCTTTCAGTGGGATTATCCTCATCTTAGATAATGAGGTAATTTAAGATGAAAACTAAGAAATGAGTTACCCATGGCTGTATCTAGTGGTAGCTTCATTCTTGTGCCCCAAAGCATCACTTTGCCAGGAGCAGTTGGTTCCTCTGTGTTACCTGTCTCCTGAGCACTCAAGGTATGCCAAAGCTTCCTCAACATCTCTGCTGTAGCTGCTTCTGTGGCAAAGTGGGTTTAGGGGGGGGCAGAAACAAATGAATTTGTGCAAGTCTGTGCAGTCCATCCTGACTACTTGCTTCTTTCCCAAAAGCAAGCATTATTTTATGACTATACCACAAAGAAGAGGTGTTTGTGGAGTAACAGAGCTTCATCCTGGTGGTAAGGAGAGTGTCTTGGCTGATAGTTGTGTGGCTTAACCAGAGTGTTGGTTATTGTCTTCCTAACTGCTCTCAGCTTGACCTTCTGTTCTTCAATCTAAGCTCAAGGGAACCATGGTGTTCTGGAGTGTGTTTTTTAATCATAAGTTTTGCATTTAAGGTCTAAATTGTGGCAGCCTGTGCAGGCAGAACAGTACAGGAGGTCTTTGGATGGCAATTCCAATGCTTTGTGCTGTGTAGTTGTTTCTCAGAAGCCAAACAGACAGGTTGTGTGTCTCTAACAGTGATTTATTTGGTATCAAACTTCTCTGGATTCAACTTCACAAACCTTGTTCATCTCTCATCACCTCTGCTTCAAACCCCAGCAGCTCCCAAGGGTGCCTGGAGCACTGACATCCCTCTGTTGCCTTCTCAAAAGTGTCCCTTTTTCCCAGTTGAAACATTTATCTGAAGAGCTTATTCCTCTTCAGTGGAACATCACACACCTCCAAGATAAAACTCTTCTTACAGAGACTTGTAGCATTTTTCCAAGGGGAGGAAAAAATCTTTGCTGTTGACTCTCAAGACCTAGGTTCTGATTTCCATTCCTGCACTAATTTTTGAATGCATTTTGGAGTCATTTAATTGGTCCTATAAATATTTAAGTGTTTCATGTTCTCTTCTGACAGATCTTAAATACATTCTATTTTCTCTTTATTTCAGGCTGTAAGATTCAGCTATGTCCTTCATATTTAATTGGATTTACAGTGGTTTCAGTAGTGTATTACAGTTTTTAGGTAAGTTTTTTTTTTTTCTTGTTTGGGCTCTTTCCTTTCCTCTGTTCTTGTGTAAAATGTCTGCTAACTTCTGTTATCTTCAGACAGAGCCACTGGTTAAATAATAATATTTGCTTTGGTGTATATTCAAACAAAAGTTTCACTTAGCAGTACTGAGTATTTCCAGAGCATGTTCTCCACTCACTCTTGAGGTAAATGGATTAATTACATTTTCTTTCATGAACATAATAGGTTTGGTTTTTTTCTCCTCATTCTACATTTAAACTGGTGTAATTCAGGTGACTTTTATGGAGTTTCTCCTGATTTTTCTCTGCTCAGTTATTTTAGTTCATTTCTTTTGCACCTGTGAGGATATCACTTGAAAAATCCAAATATGAGGAACTATCCACCAAAAAATTAATGCTGGGTAGTGAAGCCTTTGCTTATATTCAGCAGCTGACTGTTCTGTGACTGTCACTGAAATCAGTGTGAAACTTCACTGGCATCTGTTGAAGAGCCTCAGGAAAGTATTCCCTGGCCAAAAGAGTATGGAATCCAGGTCAAGCCAAGGTGAAATATTGCATTTTGCAAAACAACACCAAAGAAAGAGAAACCAAACAAGAAACAACCAGGAGGAAAAGGAATGTTAGGATACTTAAAAAAGGAGCAAAAGTTGCAGATCACACAGGTAAAAGGCTCAGTGGATAAAAAGCACTTGAGATTAGGGAATCATGGCAAGCTGTGCCACTTGCATTTTATCAGCTGAAAGGTTCAACTTTTTTTGCTGAATGTCAGACCCTTGGCCTACTCTTGAAATATTAGCCAGTGAAATTTGAACTGAGTTGACTAATCTTTCTTATCTCCTCTTCCTTAGCTGAGCAGTGATTACTGCAGCCTAGCCTGCTTTCCCATTCCTGGGCATGCAGAGTCTTAATTCTGGTGCAAGATGCTGGAGCTTGTTGTAGGAAGGAGAATTACTCTCAGTGTGTCTCTCTTGTTCTAGGAGAAACACTTTCTTCATTCTCATTTACAGTTAAAATGCACAAAGAATCATTTTATTTATATATATATATCATCTGAACTATGATCTTGGTGTAGCTACTAGCTACTTCTTTGTCTTGGCTTACTATGAAAGATATTTGGGAAGAGTGAAATGGTTGAGTGACACTTGAGTTGGGATCAAAAGCTCCTGGATATTCAGGCTGAAAGTGACAAAAATGTTACTGGTTTAGTATGATTTAGTAAAATTATGTTTAGCTTGTAAGGTAAGTGTAAACTGGAGTTTCTCCTCTGAAAGAATGTTTGCCCACTCTTCTTTTAACTGTAAACATGAATACTTTCTCTTCCACTCTGTAGTTTAAGAAGTATTAAGGAATATATATTATATATATAATACTTATACATTATATATTATCATTATCTTAATTATAATCATATTAATATAGTGATTATAATTATATTAATTNTTATATAATTAATAAATATTTGAGCATGTGAGGAGGTGAATTTGAGAAGTTAGAGTTGTTGTGTTTGAAAGAACTATAAAGATCCTCTACAGTACCTGCAGTAATAAAGATCATTCAGGAAATAAGCTGAGGAATAGGAAAGCATATGAATCCCCTCAAGTTACAAAACATGTCCTGCTGGAATGTGAGCCCAGAGATTAGGTGGAAGGCAGAGGGAGAGCTGAGCAAACAGCAGCAGTGTAAAGGTCAGGCAGGCAGTGCCACGTGTGCCCCTGCAATGCTGCAGCATCACTGAGGCTGGCAGAGCAGGCATCTCTGCAACAGCATCCCCTCCAATCCCACCAAATAAAACACCTGTGAGGATAATGCATTAAATAAGAAGGGAAAAAAATGAGGGCTTCAGAAACTAATCTTACTGGCTGAATTTGAAGAGGGAATAAAGGATGGTTTTTGCTTTAAAAAAGGCAAAGTTAAGAGATTCTTACTTCAGTACTGTTTTCCAGTACAGAACATGATTTTTATTTAGTTTGTCTTAATGTTTTCCTTTGAATCTCAATCAGTTAGAAACAGTGAAAAATAATGCTGGCATAGGATGTGGTGTTGGCAAGTTACAAGAGAATTGCCCTTTGATAATCTCAAACTGATGAGAAGATGGTGTTCATGTTTTAAAGCTCCTTCTTCTCCTTCCCACCAACTGTTGCATTTACTGGGGTTACAAGTAAGGTGGGAAAGAAGGGGAAAAGGCATTTTATAAGGATGACAATCAATGAAAATGTCTTATTTCTGTAATGAAAGCCTTCTCAGATGACAGCAGGTGTCAGAATTGCCCTGCCAGTGCCATTCAGGATCTATCCATACAACTGAGCTGGAGGTGTGGGGGAATGTTACTTTTAGTCAATACAATATATGAACCACGATAAAAGAGTTCATGCCTGTACTAATTATGACTGCTGACATTGGAAGCAGCTTCTCTCTAACATCCTGGTTGAGAGCTGAACTTCCTGTTTATTGCCTCAAACTAAGTTTTTTTTGTCATATTTGGAGGTTCTCTGTTCAGACCCAGGATGGTCCATGTTTTAGAGCCTCCCTCTCTCCTGCACTGGGAGCAAAACAGCCCTTTTGCTGGGGCAGAGTGAGCTACCCTGGCAGAATTTAGTCCTCTACTCTGTGGTTTTTCTAAGCTAATATAAATGAATATAAATCTGATATAAATTATCTGTTGGAGAACAGCCCTGGGGAAAAGCTCTAGGAGTGCTGGTGGCTAGGAGGATGCCCATGAGGCAGCAATGTGCCCTTGTGGCCAAGAGGCCAATGGCATCCTAGGATGCATTAAGAGGAGCGTGGCCAGCAGAGCCAGAGAGGTTCTTCTCCCCTCTCCTGTGCCCTGGGGAGGCCTCCCCTGGAATCCTGTGTCCAGTTGTGGGCCCCTCAGCTCCAGAAGGATAGGGAGCTGCTGGAGAGAGTCCAGCACAGGGCCAGCAAGATCCTGAAAGGAGTGGAGCATGTGCCCTAGGAGGACAGGCTGAGAGAGCTGGGTCTCTTCAGCCTGGACAAGAGGAGACTGAGAGGAGACCTCAGCAATGCTTAGAAATATGTGAAGGGTGAGTGTGAGGAGGAGAGAGCCAGGCTCTGCTCAATGGCATCCAATGGTAGGACAAGAGGGAATGGGAGCAAGTTGGAGCACAGGAGGTTTAGTACTAACACAAGGAGAAACTTCTTTCCAGTAAGGGTGATGGAGCACTGGCCCAGGCTGCCCAGGAGGCTGTGGAGTCTCCTTGTCTGGAGCCATTGCAGAGCTGCCTGGACACATTGCTGTGTGAGCTGGTCTAGGTGCTCCTGCTCTGGCAGGGGGGTTGCACTAGATGATCTTTCTAGGGCCCTTCCAACCCCTAACATTCTGTGATTCTGTGAAATCAGTGCTATGTTGACATCAATTGTGTGCCTCTCCCCATCCTGCTTAGTGCAGCAGGCATGTGAGTAAGTATGAGTGCAGGTTGTCCAACTAGGAGAACATGGATAAAGGGCATTGATAATGGGGCTTGGCTGCTCTGTATTTTGTACCATGACTGTAACCTTTTGTTCCTGGGAGCAAAATCATCTTTAGTTCTGGAAAGGAATTCCCACCAATTTAACTGCTTATTCACTAGGTTTTGCTATTGTTCTAGGACTGTACAAGAAATCAGGCAAACTAGTGTTTCTTGGACTGGACAATGCTGGAAAAACTACACTGCTGCACATGCTCAAAGATGACAGACTGGGACAGCATGTCCCCACATTACATCCCAGTAAGTTCTTATTGCTGGTTCCAGAGCTTCAAAGAACTTTCAGGTGTTGCAGGAAAAGCAGGACCTGATTTTTACATCAGACCAACAGTGTAATTGGGGGAAAACCAAAGGAATTTCTATACAGAGAGCTGAAGTAATATTCAAAAGTATGTAGGCTAGGTCAGTGTGGTATATGGAACATTAAGAAGTGAGTAGCAAGCAGAATGATGAACCTGAGAGTTTACATTACAGAAGCTAAGGGAAGTTGGGAATTGTAGTGTTTGGGAGCAGCTTCTCTGTGGAGCTGGAAAATCAGCATTTATATACACTGCTTTTATTCTTTTTGGCACAGAGGTTGCTCTGCAATTGTTATCCTGATAGCCTCACAAGACAAAAAAAGTTCAGTACAGGCTCAAAATGTGACTTGAAGTCCAGTAAGGAGGTGAGAAATTGGGAAAGGATGTGAAGAAGAGATACCTTGAACAAGTTTGTACATAAAATGCCAGCTTTATGGCAAAGCAGATGCCAGAGCCAACTGTTGTTTAGGTAATGTGGAGGGATAACTAATGTACCAATATTCTCTGCTATTCTTGGCATTGTAGATATTTCACATGTTGTTTTTTTAATGGTTAATAACCTTTTGTTAAATGTGTCATTGATTTTTTTTGAGAGGAAAATGTATTGCTCTGACTTGCTTCTTGAATAACAAAATACTGAGAAGAGCCAAGAGAGAAAGTAAAACCTACCTGCTGGAAGGTTAAACTGTTCCAATGCACTGCATAATCTTCACAGAGAACAAAATTCTGTGTGTTTCTAGCTTCAGAAGAGCTGACAATTGCTGGCATGACTTTCACTACCTTTGATCTGGGTGGACATGCTCAAGGTAGGAGAATACATTAACTCAATTCAGTGGGAGTGAGAGTTGTGTACAGTCTGGTTTGGATCAGAAATGTGACCATGCTGCAGAGACTGATTGCCTGTGCTCTCTTTGACAGCAGAAAAAACCATGCCCTGCTCTTTTGTCTCCACCACTTAGCACAAATCCCAAATACTCTATACTTTGATTACCTTTCAGCTTGAAACTTCCCTTTTGTTGACATAATTCTGGGGGCAAACACAAGTTGGGATAGAGAGGTGAGCACAGTGAAGGGAATGACACTGATGCTCCATTCTTTCAAGCTTTGTAAAGCATTAAATTGCATCTGAAAGACTGGCAGCATAAGCTAAGACTTCAAAACCCATCCTGTTGCTTCTTAGTTACTGATGTGCCTTGCTCTGAATTTTGGGATCATTTCCTTTGGGTTTTAATTCCCATTTTCCCTGCAGCTCGCAGAGTGTGGAAGAACTACCTGCCTGCAATTAATGGCATTGTGTTCTTGGTGGACTGTGCAGATCATGAAAGGTTGCTTGAATCAAAAGAAGAACTTGATGTAAGTTGAAATAAGTTTTGGGTTTTGTTGGAAAGTCATAATTGTTACTACAAAGAAATAAGCTCAGATTCTCAGTATCTACCAGAGCTCTGTTACCACCTCACCATGAGTCTATTCTAAATTCATCTAAATGAAGCTCTCCTCCTTTCTCTTTTCCTTTGTAGTCACTAATGACAGATGAAACTATTGCTAATGTGCCTATCCTCATTCTTGGGAACAAGATTGACAGACCTGAAGCCATCAGTGAAGAGAGGCTACGAGAGATGTTTGGGCTGTATGGCCAGACAACAGGAAAGGTAAGCCTCCTTTTCCCTTTGTTTCCTCTTTTTTTTCCCAGTCATTTTGGTGGGGATTCTTGTTAGGGAGTTACTTTTGTATCTCCAGTTCACTCCAGCTACACAGAATAAAGAGGGCTTAATTCATAAAGTACTTAGTACATTAGAACTCATTCCATGTACAGTTACTGAGTTGTTACTGTGCATATTAGATACATCTCTGCCACAACTTTTTTACATCATATTTGATGCCACATTTTTCAGAGAAAACTGAGTTGTACTCAGGATAATTTTTAATACTTCAACTTTCCTCTACAGCAAGTTTTCAGAGGCTATAGTTCTAGTGAGAACTGTTAAGAGAAAACTTCATCCAAAGTCTTTTAGTAAGGGACTTTCTCCTTTTAAAGTGTGGAATTAGTTTACCTAAAGCTTAGAAACAGATTTAGACCACTGTAGAAATGAGTTTGGAGGTTGTAATAGGAAGAAAAGCTCCTACTGCATCTGGAGCAACAAGGCAGATTTCTATGTTGGATCTTTGTGATACTTCAACTCTTCTTCATTTAAAGTAAATGCAGTTGAGTATGTGTAGGAGGCATTTGGAGACAAGGCACTAGAAACAAGCTGCTCTGTTGTCCTTTGCCCTTGTAAAGACACTTCTGTGCAGCTGACAGAGCAGCTGACAGAGCTCTTCCAGTGTAGCTTCTGTTCCAGCTCCTGTTAGATGTCCAGCAGTGTGGCTCTGTGAGGAGGACAACTGGTCTCCTAGTTCCTCTTTGCTTTGTCACTCTTAGGCACTTCCCTTAGAGTTCAGTAGCAGAGTTTAGGCTGAGCAGGAGCAAATCTTTACCTTCTTGTGTTCTGCATGAGCCCAGGTTAGTTTTAGAACAGGTGTAATAGGCTATAAACATCACTACTGACTTTTATTCATCTTTTTTATCTCTTTCCCTGGATTTCACAACATTGCACGTGGTGTGAAGTATAAACCTCCAGCTGACTAACAGCTCTATTGCACTGTGCTGATCTGGCCAAGCAAGCAACTTGCAATCTTGCTGTGCTCAGTCCTACAGTTGGTAGCAAACACTTTATCTGGTTGGAAAGCTGTTAAAGTAGGGAGCTGCCACTGAAATTCTGGGATGCATTAAGAGGAGCATGGCCAGNGGATGCTCAGTGGCATCCAATGGTAGGACAAGAGGGAATGGGAGCAAGTTGGATCACAGGAGGTTTAGTATTAACCTGAGGAGAAACTTGTTTGCAGTTCAGGTGCCAGAGCACTGGCCCAGGCTGCCCAGGAGGCTGTGGAGTCTCCTTGTCTGGAGCCATTGCAGAGCTGCCTGGACACATTGCTGTGTGAGCTGGTCTAGGTGATCCTGCTCTGGCAGGGGGGTTGCACTAGATGATCTTTCTAGAGCCCTTCCAACCCCTAACATTCTGACATTCTGTGAAAACCAAGTTACGCTTGCTCTCAAATTCTCTGTTACATTCTGCTTTCCTGTCCTTCACCCTCTCCAAATGTGGCATGTCCATGAAATGAAGGTCACTTGAGCAACACACAAAGCATAACATTAAATAGTCAATGAATTCATTGTCTCTAATTCCAGCGTCTAACACAAGTCAAGCAATAACATTTCAGAGAAACCAAATATCCCTGTCCAATCACAGAACATTCATGGCTGGAAATGACCTTTCAGATCACAGAGTCCAACAAAAAAACAACAACCCAAAAACCACAAACAAGCAAACAAAAATACCCAAACAAAACCAAACCACCCAAGCCCTGCCCTCACTAGAGCATGTCCTGGAGCACCACATCTCCACGTTTCTTAAACACCTCCAGGAATGGAGACTCCAGCACCTCCCAGGGAAGGCTGTGCCAGTGCCTCACCATTCTTTCTGGAAAGAATTTCTTCCTAATATCCAATCTAACCCCACCCTGTCTCAACTTCA
>VWZO01012364.1:57981-111832 GCA_013396975.1 Bucco capensis
AGGTGACACCTGCAGGGAGGAGAGGACAGGAGAGGTGACCTTAACCTGACCACCAAGGGATTCCAGCCCATGGGCATCCTAGTCAGGATAAAGCTGAGGATCAGGAGGGTCAAGCTCTTCTTGAGTGGCCAGTGTCTGAGGAGGACTCTGTCCCTTCTGCTTTTGATCCTGATCTGTGTACAGTTTTCTTGCAGAAATGATCATCCTAGTGTTCTGAGTGCCAATAGGCATGATTTTTATTAAGGATTTAATTAAATCAGAACAATTAGGCCAAGGTAAGTACAAGCTCTGCTCTGCCAATAAGAACACTGTCATCAGATTAATCCAGCAAGCCAAAAAAAAAAGGGGGGGGGGCTTATTTCCTTCCTTGTACTCCATGTATTCACATGATGGAGAGCCAATTCCTCTCAGCTCTCTGCCTCCTGCACCTCATTGAGTTGAGCTGAAGAAGGAGAAAGCTCAGGGCTCCTGGCATCTCTCCACAAGCCATGGCTTGGAGTTCAGGAGCTCATTGAGCTTCCCTGCTTTCCTGCTTTCCCTCCGTAGGTGGCAGCAAGCTTTACAGTCTGGATCCTCTCAGCACTGCATGGTTGTTGTGGTTTTTTTTAGGAGCTCAGGGAGTTGAGCAACCATCTCCAGAACTTCAGGGAATGAATGGAAGAGGAGGGAATTCTCTTCAAGGAACAAAACATCCTTTGAAGCTCTTCACTGGCTTGCTCTATGAAGACAAAAAGCAGACAGGGGTAAGAAAGGGCAGGCAAGGACCTTTTTGGGGGTCACCATTGCAAAAAAGCAATGCTTTTGCCCAGGAAAAATACCATAGTTCACAGCTTTCCCTGGCAGAAGCACATGGATGCAAACAAGTCAGATATGATGCAGATTCAAACCATTTGGCTCCAATTTACTTTTCTGTCTGTCTCTGCCTGCATTTGGGAATCTCTCTTCTCTCCCCATGGCAGCTGGCTGGGTCAGTCCTGGGTAGCATCAGCAACTGAGCAGGCTCAGCATGGTGGGGACACCAGGACAGCTCTGGCCAGAGTTGGTTGCTGATATTCCAGCAGCATGCAGAGTATCATCTGCTCCAGGAAGATGATAACCTCAGCTGCCAAAGGTGCTCAGGATCTCTGGGCCTCAGGAGCTCCATCCTGGTGACTCCATCTCCAGCATCACACCATGACTGCCCTGGGCTTGGAAATGCCATGAGCCAACCCTTCTCCAGCCTTCTGATCCCAAATCTCCTTCTGAGGATGGAGCAGGTCAGTAGCAAGGTGTCCTTTCTCACAACAGTTTTAGGTTGCAGGTCCTCATCAGTACAGCTTGGCACATCCCAGGGAGCATGGTGCCATATGCCAAGTGTGCCACAGGGATTCTTTTGGCTCTCCTGGGAGGAGGAGGAAGACACACAATGTGTTCAGCTCAGGCCCAGAAGTGAGGGAGCAGGATCAACCCTGGTGAGCAGAGGAGCTGAGAGAGAATGTGGTTTCCTTGCTGTCAGAGAGGGGAGCCCATCCAGCTCCTCACATGTGCTGGAGTGGCTTGAGGAATTGTGTCTTCTTCTGGGTGAACAGTCAATGAAGCTGCATTTCCATCCTCCACCTCCACTGTCTGATCCTCTGGGGGAAAAGTAAGTGCCAATTGCTGTTTAACTTCTCCTCCTAACACCCTCAGGTACCTGTGTTGTACACAGCTTGCTCCTACAAGGCAAGGAGGTGACCTCACTTGCTGGGGTACAATGCCAGTGCCACCACTTGGGACATGGGGACCTTGTGCTGGCAACCACTGCCCTGAGGTGTTATCCCACACTGCTGGGACCTCTCCATCCCTACCTGCTCTGCAGCAGGGCTCTGAAGTGAAGCACAATCCCTTGTTTACAGCCTTTAGCTACCACTGCAGGCAAAATTACCTCTTATTTTGACACCTCTCAGCAGCTCAGAGCTCTGAGTGATGGCTCTTCCAGAGGAGCAGCAGCTCAGCCTGCCCTTGACAGTTGCAGATGACAGGAATATGAAGGCTTAATATGATATAATTAAGTTGAAGTCATCATCTGATGTCTGCTTAGTGTCTAACACAAAACTAGCTGGTGGTTTTGGGCTCGTTTGCAGTTGGCTTTGGTTAGGCACTAGCAGTGTGTGGGTACTGGCATCCAGGGGAGAAAAAGGGGCTAGGGGTAGAGGTTGCATGGGAGATTGGGCTTCTGTGGTGTTCTGCTTGGATTAGGGTAGCTTTCTCCCTTTCCCACTCCAGAAAATTCCCAAGGAATAATTTGATGTCAGCTAGATGTGAGGCCAGTGCTCCTCAGAGCAAGGCTCACTGAGCTCCTGCCTGGCCCGAGGTCAGGTCAGGTCATGGCCAGGCTTGGTGAACGCAGCTCCGGGGAGGGCTCCATCCATGCTCTGCACAAGAGCTTTTTCCAAGTGCTGCTGGCTGCAAAGGCCAATTTGGGACAGACAAGAGCAGTTGCAAAAGGCACAGCACAAGGACTCCTCAGGAGGTAGAAGCTGCAAGACACGATTCTTTCCAAGCTGTCTTTTCTCCTCCAGAGTGATCCTGCGTGCCTGCTCCAAACCATGGGCGGCATTCAAACTAGTGTGTGTGCAGAGCTGCTGAGTGGAGGCCAGAGGAGAGCAGTTCAGGGCAGCAATATGGCCAAGGCTGAGCTGTTGTTTCAGGGACTCCTTGCATCTCCTCTTCGGGGCTCCTCTCTTGCCACAGCCAGGGGCAAGTTGCCCCTAGAGCATGAGCTTAGGCAGGCAGGAGTTCTTCATCCTGGAGCCGTGAGCTGCCCAACGCAGCTGTGTTCTCAGCAGCATGGCCTCAAGGCTTGGAATTGCTGCTTGTTCTAGGACAGATGGATTAGTCCCAGCATCTGTCCAATGGATGGTTAGGATTGTCCGGAGACAGCGCTGCTGGAAGCGCTCCAAGAGTCGTAGGTGGTGGGGATAGATGAGCCATGCTTGGGAACCATAGAAAAGAGTAGACAGCACAATGGCTCTATAGCAGAGCAGAGTGCAGTGGCAGAATCACCTCTCTGGCTCTGCTGGCCACGCTTCTCTTGCTGCAGCCCAGGATGCCATTGGCCTTCTGGGCTGCCAGCGTGCACTGTTTGCTCATGGCCAGCTTCTCATCCATCAGCAATGTCCCTATCCCTGCTGCTGGGGTGGGAAGGTGCTCAGCAGGGGAAGCTCTCTTGGAGCAAAGGTCTTCTCCACTCAACCCCAACTGCTTGGAGACCTGTGTGTAGCTCAAGGAAGGGGGGAAACAAGCCCTCTTTTGGTTTCATGTTTTGGTTTCTGAAGCCAGCTGGCCTAGATCAACCACAAAAAAACCCCCCAAGCCTTCTGAGAAGCAGCATCCTTTCGAGCAGAGCTGCTAGCTGTTGCAAGTGGTGGTGAGGGAAGGGAGGAAGGAAGGAGGGGGCTGGGTGCTGCTGGGAAGCCAAACACCTTCATGTTGGCAGGTTCTCTTCAGCAGTGTGTGGGCAGAGCTCTGGGATCCTGCAGCTCAGGCTGTGCCTTGTGGAGGTGACTCATGCCTTTCAGGGGCAAGAGGATGATCTGGGTGTCACCCAGAGATGCCTTCCCTGGGTGAAGGTGCCAAAAGCTGTGCGGAGGGGAGGTGATGGCTCTGGGGAAGGGGCAGGCAGCACTGTAGGCTCCTCATTTTGGTTAGGAAGATGTTATGTTGCCTGCCTTGATAATTTAGGGCTCTTATCCTGCCAGAGCAGGAGCTGGGTTGTTCCTCTGTGCTGCTGAGCTGTGGCAGGACTCAGCTGTCTGGGACAAAGGCAGTGGGCTGGCTGGGGAATTTGGGCTAGTCATTTGAGGAGCAGAGCTGGGGTTGGGTTGCTCACAGCAATGTTTCAGTCCAGACTTTTCCTTTAGGTTTGCTTTTAGAATGATTAGAATTAAGATGGTTGGAAAAGACCTTTGAGATCAGCCAGTCCAGTTGTTGACCCATACTCACCACTAAACCATGCCCACAAGAACTACATCTGCATGTGCTTTTGAGTGCTTCCAGGGATGGAGATTCCACCACTTCTCTGCACAGCCTATGCCAATGCTTGATAACCCTTCTGGTGAAGAAATTTTCTCTAATATCTAATTTGAACATCCACTGGCCCAGCTTGAAGTCATTTGATGGTATTGCAATAATAAGAGCAAATTCCTCTAGGGAGGAGCTCAGCCTGTAAGTCTTGCTCAGACTGGGTCCAAGAGCATCCTAAAAGGAGCTGGAGCACCTGCACACTTGGAAGCAGAGGGGCCTGACAGTCAGAGATCCCAGGCAGAACCAGTGTCAGCCCTTTGCAGCCTCCCCACTGCCTTCTGCTCCCCAGCATGGGTGCAAGCCTCCCCCAGCTTTCAGGTTCTCCCAACCCCCACCATGGGTTTCGTTCTGACTTTCAAGCTGGGATGAGTCAAAAAGAGCAAAATGTGGATGAAACTGCTGCTGCTGCAGAGTTGCCACGAGTACCAGCTGGAGAGAGCATCCTCCAGGGGACAGCCCTGCAGCCAGTGGCATGTCCCATGGCAGGGACACAGCCCTGGCCCCACACACCTTCCTGGGACAGGCAAAGAGGCACAAAGCAAAGGACATGGAGATGGTTTGCCAGTGAGGGAACTGGGCTTGTTCAGCCTGGGGAAAAGGAGGCTCAGGAGAGACCTCCTCACCCTCTACAAGTCCCTGAAAGGAGGTTGGAATGAGGTAGGGGTTGGTCTCTTCTTCCAAGGAATGAGTGATAATAAGAAATGGCCTCAGGTTATGTCAGGGGAGGTTTAGGTTGGTAATTAGGAACAATTTCTTCCCTGAAAGAGCTGTCAAGGGCTGGCTCAGGCTGCCCAGGGTAGTGCTGGAGTCTCCATCCCTAGAGGGATTGAAAAGCCATGGAGATGTGGTGCTGAGGGACATGGCTTAGAGGTGAGCTGGCAGTGCTAATTAATGGTTGCACTTGATGATCAGAAAGGTCTCTTCCAACCCAAAGCATTCTCTGATCGTGCTCTTTGCTTTGCTCCCAGCAGCTGTGGGTGAAGTTGTTCAGCAGAGGAGCTCTGTGGGATGGCTCCTGGCTCGTGCTGTCTTGGGGAATGCATGGCACAAGGACTGACATCCTTGCTGCTCCACTTTCTCCTCCTAAATGCAGTCGGTTTAAAGCTGGAGCTGTGCAAATTGCTGATTTCCTTCTTTTAGAAATGCTTTATTGATCCTGCTTGCTAATTAAGGGCAGGAATCTCTCCCCTGCCTGCTGCTCCCTCTGCACAGCATCAGGGTTATTTGTGGTAGCCCTTACAACAAACACCTATTTTTAGCTGAGCATTCTTGGAAGGCCTTTTGGTACTGTGTTTTCCACAAGGAATTCTCTCACTTGCAGGGTGCCTGGAGCTGCACTCCAAGCCTGCACAGGAGGATGCTTGGATATGGAAGCAGGTCCAGATGTGTGTGGATGGCAGCAGGGTCCTAAACAAACAGAGCATCTCCCTCCTGAGAATCATTTTCCCAGGAGTTATGGCTGCAGATGTGTTGTTTTGCTTTCTGCCCTGCCTTCCTCCCAGGAAAAAGTCCATTTCATTGATCAGACCATTTCCAGCTCATTGCAGGGCTGCTAATGACCAAGCTCTACCAGCAAAGGTTAATACCTTTGCATTTTTCTCCTAGTGTTCAGTGCCAGCAATACAAAGTACCACTTCAAATACAAGCACAGGCTCTCAAGTATCTTAATCTTTATTATATCTGAGTGTACAGAAGCTGCTCCTGAGCAAGAACAACCTAGCTGATCCTCAGCAGAGCTCATCGACAGCCCCAAAGCTCATTTCTCCTGGCAGCCACTATATGAACATCACTCCCAGCAGCTGACTCCTGAACTTGGAAGGGCTTATATTCCTTCTAATTCCCCTATAAATTGGTTGCCATCTGCATGATTTATATCCCTGTGCAGACAAGGTCCAGCAGCAGTGCCCAAAGCATCCTCTGATGGACCATCAGGGATGGATACAGGGCTCACTCTCTGCCCCTTAAACTGCTTGGCTGGAGGGATGAGCACCTTCCCACCATGAGTCTAGGGATGATCCCCATCACTATGGGGCCATCACAGGAACAGAAAGTACTCCCTGGAAGCAAAAACCAGCCCCACCTCCTCACTCCATGCTAATCCTCCACAAGAAAAAGTACCTGGTTAAGGAACACTACACACATAGTCTGGTTTTAACTGGAACATTGAATGAATGATGCTCCAAAGGGCCATGGCAGAATTTGATGACCAGGATGGTATCTCCATTAGATATCATACTGATGGAAGCCTATTTAACCTAAGGCNTCCAAGCCTTGAGGCCATGCTGCTGAGAACGCAGCTGCGTTGGGCAGCTCACGGCTCCAGGATGAAGAACTCCTGCCTGCCTAAGCTCATGCTCTATGGGCAACTTGCCCCTGGCTGTGGCAAGAGAGGAGCCCCGAAGAGGAGATGCAAGGACTCCCTGAACCAACAGCTCAGCCTTGGCCATATTGCTCCCCTGAACTGCTCTCCTCTGGCCTCCACTCAGCAGCTCTGCACACACACTAGTTTGAATGCCGCCCATGGTTTGGAGCAGGCACGCAGGATCACTCTGGAGGAGAAAAGACAGCGTAGAAAGAATCGTGTCTTGCAGCTTCTACCTCCTGAGGAGTCCTTGTGCTGTGCCTTTTGCAACCTCTCTTGTCTGTCCCAAATTGGCCTTTGCAGCCAGCAGCTCTAGTGCAGAGCATGGATGGAGCCCTCCCCGGAGCTGCATTCACAAAGCCTGCCCATGACGTATGAATGTACAGGGAATGAGTTTGCCAGGTGGAGTTTGGGATGAGCAAGTTGTCAAGGCAGAAGGAACCCAGAGTCAGTCATGGCTGCAGTGGAATTTTTCCCTTGTTCTGTGGATTAGTATATTTTATTAGAGTTTATTTCCCCCCCCCCCTTTATTCATCTGTTGCAATCACAGCAGGCACATCATTGCACAGCCCTACATGGAGATCCAAGGCCAGGGAACTATTTTTAGCACAGAAGGTCTCCCCTAAATGCATTAACTTTGGGAAAGTGAATAGTAACTCCAAGCTCATCCCATGAGAGCTGTTGCTGCAGCAGTGCAGCACCAGCATCTGTAATGTCTAAGGGGAAATGCTGGTATACCAGTACCACTAGCACTTAACCAAACTCACTAAAAAACATGATTAAGAACTGTATTTTTTTTAAATAAGAATGGCTTTATGTAACTTTATTGGGGATGTTTTTCTCAGGCTGTGCTCTAGAAGGATGATATGGTGCTGCTGGTGGCAGCCCAAGGCTAGATGTCCCTGCCCTGGTGAGTGCCTGGAAAACCAACAGTGACCTCTGGAATATTGGATCCAGTTCTGGACTCCCCAGTTCAAGAGAGACAAGGAACAACTGGAGAGCTATGACAAGAGCTTCAGAGCACTGGAGCTGCAGGTACCACTGCTGTTGTGCACGGGAAAGAGAAGTGGTAGATAGAATCACAGCCCTGTTAAGATCATCCAGTCCAACCATTAACCTAAGGCTGCCAGATCACCATTAAACCATGTCCCTCAGCACCACATCTCCATGGCTCTTAAGTCCCTCCAGGGATGGTGACTCCAGCACTGCCCTGGGCAGCCTGGGCCAGGCCTTGACAGCTCTTTCAGCCTGCTCCAACCTCCTTGCAGGGAGTTGGAGAGAGTGAGATCTCCTCAGCCTCCTCTTCTCCATGCTAACCAAGCCCAGTTCCCTCAGCTGCTCCTCAGCACACTTGTGCTCTAGACCCTTCCCCAGCTTCCTTGCCCTTCTCTGGATACACTCCAGCACCTCAATGTCCTTTTGGGAGTGAGAGGCCCAAAACTGAACGCAGTGTTTGAGGTGTGACCTCCCCAGTGCCTATCTCAGGAGGCCAATCCCTGCCCTAACCCTCCTGGCTCCACGAGTGCTGATCCAAGCCAGGATGCTGTTGGCTTTCTTGGCCACCTGGGCACACTGTTGCCCAGCACCTTCAGGTCTTTTTTCTCCTGGGCAGTTTTCCAGGCACTCCAAGCCTGGAGCATTCATGGGCTTGTTATGAGAAAAGCTGTGAGAAATGTGAGCATTTTCTTGTTTGGCCTCTCCCTTGCAGCTGTTTCCCCAGGGGTTTGCTGTGAGGTCTGCAAATGGGAATGGAAATACAATGGAAATTCAGCAATATGATGGGCAGACAGTGGCAGGGCTGGACCTGCTCCACATTCCCCACACACACAAGAGCTACATCCCCTGGGATGCTCCAACCTCTGGTCCACCCCCAGGGACCAAGATGCTCCGTGTGACCTTGCTCACTCCACGGACACAAGGATACACAGAAAACACTGCTTTATTGACTGCATTTGCCAACACATTGAGGAATGCAAAGGGTTTGGTGGGTGTTGGGGGTATTTTTGTTTGGGGCTTTTTTTTTTTTTTGTATTTTTGGGTGGTTGTTGTTTGTTGTTTTTTTTTTCATAAGCAATGGGCCATGGTCCCAATGTGTATTAAAGCATACACTGTCATCTAACCAGGATGAAAAAATAATGGCAGACAGAGCTAGTCCAAGGCAAACACAAACAGCATGCATAATACAGTCTCACACAGAACGGGTTTGATAACATTATATTGCTTTAAGGATTAACTAACATGGAAAAAATGTACAAAAAGGAGAAATAGGTTTGGTTTTTGTTTTGGTTTTTTTTTTTTTTTTTGCATTAATGAAAAATACATTTTTTTTTCTCTACAAAGGAATTTCTAATACAAGAAAATAAATATTGCAACATAAGCCAAAAATAATTTAAAATTGCTCTTTTCAATATATTTTTTTTCTCAATATTTCTCTTTTTTTTTTTTCTTTTATATTAACAAATGGCACATCACTTTCTTTGAAACAAAGAAAAACAGAAGGGTTTTTCCTCCTCCCTCCTGTGACATTCATATCGTTTCCTGTAACTGATGTGGAGTGAAGTGGGTCTGGTTTGGATGCAGAATGGTGCAAACTGGAGTGGGGAAAAGAATTGCCTTAAAGAACAACCAAACCTCACACTGTACCCTGCAGCAGCATCATCCCACCAAGGGGCAGCTCCCTGCATCCCAGTTCTGTTCTACATCCCACTATGGAATGAGCTTTGTGGGACAGCAAGAAGCCAAACCTTCTCTCTTCCCTCCCCCCCCCCCAAAAAAATAGGTGAGAGGTGGTGGTGGGGAGAAAAAGGAGTGTGGGGAATTGGGGCTGTGCTCTGGGAAAATCCTGCGGCTAGCAGGGCTGGGGTTGGTGTGTTGGGGCATGCTGCATCCTCATCTCCACTTCCCTGGCTGCTGCTTCTCCAAGGGAAGAGGATGCTCTTCCAGTGCAAATGTCGCTTCCTGCCGTTTCTACATCTTAAAAGACAACATTTCTCTACTAAAAATAAACCCTTTTATTTATTTATTTTTTTTTTGTATTCTCTTTCTAGTCATTTCAAAATACATTTCTAGTAACATCAAAAATATTCTCCTTGTGCATTTATTTGTTTTGTTTCTCCTGAAACCCTGAAGGATGCACTAAGGTGACCATTGCCATCCCACTGTTGGTCCAGCCCTGCCAGCCCCTCTCTATTCCCCTCAACTCCATTCTTCTCCCCAGTTTGGACAAACCCCACCAGCTCCTCCTTTTAACTTTACCCACCTGATGGGCATTTTTTTGGGAGCATTTCCAACTGCTTTATTGCCTGGTGCTGGTGGTGCTGGGTTGGTTGTTCTTTAAAGTCCTTCCCCCCCCTTTATTTTTTTCTGTGTTCCTGTACTGAGAAAGACAAGTAGTGCAGAAGCTGATGAATGGAGCTGTGTACAGTGAGATTTGTGGATTGCTTGGGTTTTTTTTCTGAACCATAATTGAGTGAAGCACACGGAAGCAAGATTCATTAAAAGGCAGCATATTGATTATTGTTATGACTCTTATACTAGGATACTGTAGCTAAAGCTAGCAAGCCTGATAAGATAAACTAAGTCCTATTTACTGTATTTAACATTATCTGAACATACTGAGCCTTAATTAATGAGCAGATTTTCTTTTTTTCTCATTTCCAACCTCAATGGATTAGGCTAATTTATAACAAAGGTGGTTCCTGTTTTGTTGATTTTCAAGTTTTTTATTGTGGTTTTTTTTTTGTTTCTTTTTTCTGTTTTTTTTTGTTTTGTTTCCTCTTAATAGCTTGTGTAACACTTTTTTTTTTTTCCCATCTGAGGAAGATTCCTCCCCAGGCATGGTCACTCTCAGCCAGGTTAGTGTTGAGCTTAGCCATGCCTGGGATGAGCTAAGCTGTCATCACTTCTCTCTCTCTCTCTCTGCTGCAGTTTTATCAATAACAAGGACTTTGGAAGGCTGATAAAAAGATGATCTACTCTAAAAACATCAATTGAAGGAGTCTCAAAGAGTTTCAAAAGGAAGCTCACAGTGAAATGAGCAAAAACCAAAAAGCATCAGAAATCAAACCAGCAGGATGCAGTCTCGGAGCAGCAGCATCCCTCGGAGCAAGCTTGGAACCTAACGCCGCAGCAAGTGTGTTATGAATTGTGTCTTTAGTCCTTTGTGGCTAAATAACTTCCCATCTTTTCTTTAGTTAAGTTATTAATTGTGTTTGTTTTCATCCTGACAAGTTTCCTGTTTCTGGCTGTGCTGCTTGACTGTCAAAATAATTCTTTGGCATCCACAAAATTCTCTTGACGGATTGGTTTGGAGCTGTTTTTAGTGATGGGGTTCACCAGTTGCAGAAGTGTTCCCAGGTTTGGTTTTGTTTTTGATGGAGATAGATATATATATTTATTTTTTTTTAAGCTTTTTTTTTTTTAACCATTTTTTTTTATTATTTTTTAAAAACAACAACAACAAAAAGTTTCAGTGAATTCCTCTTTTTTTTTTTTTTTGTCTGTTTTTTACTGTTTTGTTTTTGTTCCCTGAGCTCACACTGGGGTCACTCCAATCAAACACGTAGCACGACTCAACTGTGACCTTTGAAGCCAAAGTAATGGTGCAATTAAGTAAGTGCAAACATGGAAATTCGCCTGACTTAGTAGGTAACATGGGCTTTGAAACAACATTTAAGGCTTATTGGGGATGTTTTATGCATTAAATTATTGTAATCTTTAGAATGTCAGCTTCTTGTCAATCACCCTCCCACGAGTCAACAGCTTGGAACCAGGATTTAAGGAATTAAAACCAATAAAATAAAAACAAAATCCAAAAAAAACCCCAACCCAACGGATGGAGGAGGAATAAATTCATCTTTTCCATTGGAGCTATGAGGAGGAAAACAAACTGGTGAAGGCAAGCATGTCCCTTTCCCCTCAGGTGCCAGCATGTTTGGCCTCAGGGCCAAGCATTTCATTGTGCAAAGGGGATTTTGGAGGTGCTACCCTGGGACCAGGGCAGCCACACACAGGCAGAAAAACTTCCCTCACCTTCCCTGGGTCACACCAATCCTGACTCCTTTCTAAAGGATGCTTTTTCTCCTCCAGCCTGCCCTCCCTTTCCTTTCCCCAGCTTGCTAACAGCTGATCAATTCACCTGAGTTAATCACTGCAGTTTTCCTAACCACCTCGGCAGGGCAGGGAAGGGGAGAAATTTCTCCCCCTGAATGGCTCCCAACGTGATGGAAAATGAGGAGAAAAATAACAAGAGAGGGTCTGTTGTGTTTTTTTTTTCTTTCTTTTTGTGTTTTGTTTTTTTTTTCTAAAAATAGAAATGTAACATTGCTCTCCTCCACCCCAAGCTTTCCTCCAACAAGCTTTTTTTGTGCTTTAGTCATTATTCATTTTACTATCACTTCTTTTGCTCCCTCCTCTACGCACACACCAGCAGATAGCTCTCCCCTCCCACAGCTCCTGTACCCTCCCCACCTCTGCTTGCTCCCTGCTCCGGGGGCAACAAATCCCAGGCAGAAATCTGCCCCTGGTTAAATAATGCCCATTAATTAAAACTGTCATCCCTGCAGAGAGAGCATGGATACCAGCACCCTCTGCCCTCTCAGCATCGGTTCCACCAGGTGCTGGGCTCATCATGTTCCCAGGAAGTGGGGTGGGGGGGGGATCTGGCAGGGAAGCTGGGAAGGGACCACTGCTGTTCACAGTCATCGATGTCGGTGAAGCTGAAGCTGTATCTCAGGCGTATAGAGAAGAGAAAAGACAACAGTGCTGAATTTCCAACTATATACACAGAGTAAAAATCCCCCCTCGCTAGGATACCAGGCAGAAAAAAAGGGGACATGGCAGTTGGAACTGGGCTTTGAGGCTCAGCTCGGGAGGAGTTAGGATGCCAGGATGCTCATCCTGACAATGTCCTCGCCGGCTGCATCCAGCTGGCCCCGCTGCGCCCTGCCGCCGGGGGACTCCCCATCCGAGTCGCTCATCTCGGCATCGGAGAAGTAGCCGTCCGTCTCGGCGTCGAAAGGACGCAGGGGAGCTCCACCAGCACCCTCAGCTTTGGGGGGCTGAGACCTCCGAGTCCCTCGACTCTCCTTTGGTAATTTGAACCTCACGACGCTTTTAGGGCTACCTATGGAGTCAGGCACTTTGGCCGTGGGGCTGGGCTCTGGCTGAGCGCAGCGCGGCATCTCCTCCTCCGTCTCCTCCTCCTCCTCACCCACGCAGCTCCTTGCCCCAGCTGGAGGGTGAGGCTCGCTGGCTTTTGGGACACAACCCTTCTTGGCCACCTTTTTTGCCTCAGCCATCCCTTTGCGGTCGGTGGGAAGCTTCACTGCCCCTTTCTCCAACTTGCTTGGCCTGGAATCCAAAGCAAAGGGTTTGGTGGCATCATCTGACAAGTCGCTGGCGTTGGTAGTCCAGGGCTCTGAGCTCTCCGGGTGGCTCCCACCCCCGGCAGGCTCGCTGCTCCTAGGCAGCTTTTTCTTAGTGTTCGTTCTCGGTTTGCTTTTCACTTTCTTGGGGGCCTCGCTCTGCTTGAACGGGGACCTGAGGGAATGGTCCATCATGAAGCTCAGCAAGGTCTCCTCGTCCTGCAGGAGCTCCTCAGAGAGGCCCGGGGTGCTGTCCTCATGGTGAGCGTTGTTGAGGGACCACTCGCTCATCGCCATGTTCTCGGCTGTGATCTGCACTGACTGTGCCAACCAGCTGTTGAAGAAGGTCCCGTCGATGGGGAAGGAGGTTGACAAGCCTGGAGGAAACAAAAAGAGGGGAAGGTTGGCTCAGAAGGCAGGAACAGCCATGCTTGCTCTCTGCCATCACCACCAGCTTCAGCTGAGAAACGCTCCGAAGGTCAACCATGTAATGCACACCATCAGCATAGAGCAGAGGGCTTACTCATGCTCAATCTGGGCTTCACTGAGGTCACAGCACAACAACCCAAGTGGTCCTCCACATCCAACACTCCTCCAGCATCTTTCTGCAAGCCCCAGCATCTCCCAGCACAGGTGGAAAAGACATTCCTGTGCCAAGGTGGCAGACAAACAAGCCAGATGGAAGCCTTTACCCCATCCCTGGCAGTGTTCAAGGCCAGGCTGGATGCGACCCTGGGTGACCTGGTCTAGTGATTGGCTCAGTGTGGGGAGGTTGGAACTAGATGATCTTTAGGGGCCCTTCCAACCTGCCCATTCTAGGATTCTATGATTCTAAAAATGTGGTTGGTGACTGCTCATAGAGCAGGACTTGTGTCCATATGAGGGATGACAAGTTCCCTAGGGAGCAAATGCTGCTGGGCCCACCATGTGCTGCTAAAACCTTGGACACAACCTGAGCTGGGTAGTGGGACCAGTGCTAAACCTGTATGTAAAGGCAGGGAAGGTGGGAGGCAGATCTGAGAACATCTCTGAATATCCAAGGTGTAAAAAGTGAAGAAGAAGAGTAGAGATGACAGGCTGGAATGGAAAAAAAGCTGGAAAAACTTCCTAACAATTATCTCTGAGAGCATGGTGGGGTTGGGCTGGGTCTAATTAGCATCTAGACAGGTACATCCCTGCACCAGCACAGGCAGTTTCCATCCCTGCAACAGAAACCCAGGAGGTCAACATCACAGCTGGGTTTATAGATGGAGGCAAAATCAGGTTTGATTTGAGGTTAAGAGCTTTCATTTTGAGGCAGGCAGTCTAGCAACAGAAGAGGGAAAGAGCAGCAGCACAAGCAAGGTGACTCATGATGGCAATGTTTACTGGTCTGGAGGACAGCTTTGCATCACCCTCCCCTGTGAGCAGCAAGATGGGATCAGGAGGGATGGATGAGCAACCACCACAGAGGGGACAAACAAAATTAACCCTGCACAATGTCAGGGCTGCTCAAGGGTGGCATTTGGATCCCCTCCTCAGAGATTGACACTGTCAAGGTGGCAATCCTGCACCTCCTGGTAGGTCACAAAGGTCCTGCCCCAGCCCAAAGCAGAGGAGTGGAAGCAGGAGCAGGGATGAGCAGCTTAGGGCATGACATGGTACCCAGGTGCTAGGTCTTGCCAAGCTCACCTTCCCCTAGCCCTTCTGTGATACCTGCAGCCCCAGGTGATGCTGCTTCAAGCCCTTAACCAAATCCAGGAGGTTACAAGCCCCTGGTGAAGCTCTGGCTCAGCTGTCTGCTCTCCCAGGCTTGAAGCAGTGCAGCTTTTCTCAGACATGCCCTATCTCTCCATTATTTGATGGAATTTGCCCCAGAAAACGCAAAGTTTCTTTTGCAGAGACAGAACGAGCACAAAACCTTCATTTCCAAAGGGGCTCCCACCTCAAACCCAACAGCTCTGAGGTGAAGACAAAGCAGCCAAGCTGGGGCAAGCAATAGGAAAAGCAGAGCAAGGCAGAGTGCTAGACTCTAGACTCCCAGAAGAACTTTCTGTACTCACAGGAGGATTTTAGGGAATACCCAGAGTGCCCAAGAGCCTCATGGGACTAGTCCACCCTCTGGGTGGCTGAGCACGTGCAAACTCATCACCTCCTGCCCTGCATGCTGGCAGAGGTGACAGCACCAGAGCAAGTCCAACAAAAACCCAATTCCTTCTAAAAACCATATCCAACTGTCAAGGATCTTGACAAAAAAAAAATGACCTTTTTGTTCTGTTTTTTATCTCCTCCCTAGCCCTATATGCTGCTGAGCAGTGAGAAGAGCTGAAGGTGGGTGAAGCATCCACAGAGCCAAGCTGCTTATCTCCTTGCCCCCCTTCCCTGAGCAAATTCAAGAGACCAGCCACACTTTATCCCTGCCTCCTGGATGTTCCCAGACCACTGGCACAACAAGCAGCATGAGCACATGCCCCTGGGCAGCAGATGCCATGCAAATGCACCATGTGTAGAGAAGCTAGAGGGGAATCAGCCCTACTGCAGCCTGGGTAAGTCTGATTTTATCACTGGGAACTGAACTCATGCTCCAGCAGCAGCACATCACAGGTTGGATCACACATTCTCCCAATGCATTTGCAAGCCCTGGGGATGCAGGGGATGGTTTTTACACTCCCTGCCCCACTGAGGACCATGTCTCCAATGTGGTCTCTCCTGTAGGACCTCTCTAACTCAGGCTGATGGCCAACAAGGGAGAGATGGAAAAGGATCCCACAGCTTTGGATGTAACTCCACTGTGTATGTGCAGGAGGGATCAGGGAGTGGGACTCTTAACCCTGCTCCCCAGAAGAGGGGAGCCTCCAGCAGCACAGCTCAGCTCTGTGCCCATAAAATCAGACTTACCCAGTTGTCCCAAAACAGTTTCGTTGACTGATTTCCTTTTCTCTTTCTTCTCGGGGCTATTTTTTCTACCATCTCTTCCTTTCCTTCTTGGGTCACTTTTCTTACCCTTTGTCTTCTTCCCAGTTTGTTCTGGCAGTTTTTAGAAAGAAAGGAAAACTCTATGTGAGATGAGGGATCAGGGATGCTGTGGTGAGCAAGTCCTCCAGGAGCACACCCCTGGAAGTGAGAGCTGGAGCAGATCTGCAGCTGCTTTTTGGCCAATTGAAGGTCTCTACATGTTAAGACAATCTGAACGCTGTCAAAAACAGAGGTTTGAACCTTGGACACTCAAAGCAGGAGAGACATGAACTTAGCATGGTCACAGGAGCAGTCCCACTGAAGACTTGCTGGACACCCTGCAAGCACCAACATGCCCTCCTGGACCAGGACCTGTGGGTGCAGCAGAAGGGAATAACCCAGAACCTTGCTCAGGCACCTTCCAGGAGAAATGGAGATCTCCAAACCTGGCAGTGTGTCATCCATCACTGACAGAAGCATCTCCTGGAGGGTTTCAGCTTCAAAGGCAGTCTGACAGCAAAGGCAGCACAGCAGCATTTGAAAGCAGACCTTGATTTGACTTGACCTTTTGGGATAGGAATTGCTCACACTCAGCCTCAAAAAACCTCCCAGCTATAAAACTCAAAGCAATGTATTGAGCATAAGTAAATGAAGTAGGAAAGATGAGCAGCACTGCCTATGGAAAGGCAGGGATATAACTCTTAGCTGTGCAGACATTCAGCTAAAAATCAATATTTCCTAAATGGCTTTGAACTTCTATTAGATTTATTCCTCTTGGGTAAACAGGACAAACACTCCATAAAAGTACAACTTGGGTTGCCAAGCAAAATACTTCATCAATTTTTACTTACTCCATTAGGTCACTCTCCCACAGAAGTCCATGCTAACACAACTATTAATTTTCAGAGGGGGAAGGAAGGATAGAGATAGGAAGGATGAGAAAGGCTGAGAGAGTTGGGCTTGCTCAGCTTGGAGAAGAGAAGGCTCTAGGGAGACCTTCTGGCAGCCTTTCAGTACTTCAAGGGACTGATAAAGATAAGGACAGTCCTCTTAGCAGGGCCTGTTGTGACAGGACAAGGGGTGATGGTTATAAACTAAAAGAAAAGAGATTTAGTGTAGATAGAAGACATTTTGTACACTGAGGCTGGTGAGAGCCTGGTCCAGGTTGCCCAGAGAGGTGATAGATACCCCATCCCTGGAACCATCCCAGCTCAGGTTGTTTGTGGCTCTGAGCAAGCTGCTCTAGGTGCAGATGTCCCTGCTGAGTGCAGAAGGGTTGGATTAGATGACCTGGAAAGGTCTCTTCTAACCCAAACCATTCTGTGTTTCTATGCTTTTGCCCTTAAACCAAAATATGCAGGAGGCTGCTGGCAGCAGAGGTGAGGCATGCAGTGTTTCAGAGCCTGGCCCCCAGCTTGACCCTGCTCAAGCTGTGCAGCTAGCAGAGCAGTGACTTTAAGAAACAGCTCAGTTGATTCTCAGTTAGCCAGCAGCAGACCTGCAAACAGCTTCAGCAGAGAGGTCAAGGGCTGGCTAGGACAGAGGGAATAACCTCTGCTCCCTCCTTGCTGCAGCAGTGGAAATGTACTGGAGCAGGGGAAGGAATTCTCATTGCACCTGCCTGAGTCTGGATTAACAGAGGATTTACAGTGCTGGGGTTGCCAGGCCAAGAACCTCTCCTGACCAAAGCACTGGCTGCAAGAAAGAAAAGCAAAGAAGCAAAACTGCTATTTGCTACCTTCCTGCCAAATCACTGGAGGAAGGCAGACACATTTTTCACTTCCCTTACAACATAAAACCCTAACTTTCTTCAGACAGCACAATGGGGCTAAAGAGAAACCTCAGCAGCACTTCTTGAAGAGGAATCTGTCAAAAGAGTAGCTGTGTTTCCCACTCCCTCCCTGGCCACCATCCATGGCCTGCTGGGGATGCTCCTGGCTCAGCCATCCCATCACTGCCTCAGACAGAAGCTTGGGCTTGCACCAGAGGGCAGAATCCCCAGAGCATTTTGGAGAACACAGCTTCCCAAGGGCATTTCCAGCTATCTAGCAGCCTGCTTGCAAGGAGGTGAGCTCAAAAAGCCTTCCTGACAAACCACCCTGTGCCTGCCTCCTCCTGAGAGCTGCACAGGCTAACCTAGGGATGCCCAGCTGAGCTGAAGAGCATCATAATGTTCCTTGAGATCCCCCCCAAAACCTGCAGAGCCCAACAACAACAACAGCACATGGCATCTGCCTTCAGGAAAGGAGTTTGTTGCTCCTGTCTTTTACCCAGCTGAGCTGGACCTGCTGCCTCCCCATCCCAGCCAAATTTCCTGGGTGTCAGGCAATGAATGGTTCTTGGGATGTGGAAGGTGAGCTTTCCAGGCAGGAACAGCATTCTGTGTGTGCCCAGGCCCATGTTGCTGGTTCAGCAAGGATGTAGCACACACACAGTGTCACAGGGGAGATTTACAGGACCCAACATCTCCCCCTAAGCATACCCTGAGGTCCTGGCCACCCTTTCCCCTCAATGTCCCCTAGCTCCAGAGGAATCTTCCCACAGCCTCTGAGGCACAAACACCTCATCAGACACATTTCTCAGCCTCCAAAACCTCAGTCAAAGGAAACTTTTGTCAAGGACAGCTCAGGCCAGCCAGTTCCTGAAGAAACCCCAAGCATGTGATGGCTTCAAATGCAACTCCAAAGCCACAAACACAACAGCAGCCAGTCAGGAGAGTCTGCCAAAGGGCCAGATGCTGCTGCTGGAAAAACTCTTCTGCAGCCATGGGCTTTGGGCTGCTTTGCCACTGAAGGGGAAGGAGGAGGAGGAGGGAGCAGGAGCTTGCTTGTGCATAAGGGAAAAAAGAAATAGGACAGAAGGAAAACAGCTTTAGTTCAGCTCCTTAAGAAAAGCTGCCAGAGGCTTTGCATGCTCTAGGGTGATGTTCTTCACTAATAGGTATGTGAAGCAAAGAAGTGCTGCTGACCACAGCTAAAGGAGCTGCTTGCTTAACCTTTGAGTCTTGCCAGAGCCAAAGGCATCTGCAAAGAACCCAAAGTGAGGGCTGCTGAGCCCTGTCAGGGAGCCAGCTGCTGTGAATCAGCCCCAGCATCAGCAGCCCTGTGCCCAGGATGTGCCAAAGAGCTCCATCTCCATTGCCTTGGCAGCAGCACCTAAGCAAACTCTTGGTCTTTCTGCTCCATATATTAGGAAGAAATTCTTCACTCAGAGGTTGGCTAGGCACTGGCACAGCTTGCCCAGAGATGCTGTGGATGCTCCATCCCTGGCAGTGCTCAAGCTTGGCCAGGTTGGATGTGGCCCTGGGCAACCTGGTCTAGTGTGTGGCATCCCTGCCCATGGCAGAGAGGTTGGAACCTGATGATCTTTAAGGTCTCTCCCCAATCTAGGCCTGAGGAGAGGAGAATGAAGTCACAAGAAGCTCCAACACTCCTGTCACCCAGGGTAGAGCTTTGTTGTGTGTGCTACTGAAGAAAACTGGAGATGGACCAAGAGTCAAGGTATGAACTGTGCTTAAACAACACTGCAGGGGAGGGAGCAGCTCTGCTTTTGTTGGGGTGAGGGGGCTGAGGCTTGGGGACAAGCCTGTGGCTTCAGAGGACAGCATCTGTGAGGACAAGCTCTGGTACTGACCTGGGTAAAGATCATTCTCAATAAGCTTCATCTGGAGATGGAAGATCTGCTCCTGGAGTTTACAGATGGTGTGTTTCATTTTCTCCCTTCTGGTCACCATGTAACAGAGATTTCTAACCTACAGGAACACAAAACAAAACAGGGTTTGGTTTAGGCAAGGTCCAAGTAGCTTAAACTCCGTAAGCCATGTCACTGCTTCTGCCTGCCAGGGAAATTCCTTCTTCCCAAGCTTCAGTCCTCTTCATCTCACCAGCAGCCAGAGCTTCTACCAAGGCTTTTGGGATGGCCCAGGACTAGAGGTGAGGGCTCTTGATCCATCTAGCAACAACCATGCAGTGAGTGATTCCAAGCCTCAATGTCTATATCCTGGCTCTGACAGCCAGAACCTCCCTGGTGGGGATGAGGAATGCTGCTCAGCTTCTCCAGCACAAGCACTTGGGCATACAGAAGTTGGAAGGAAGCATGGCATTCCAGCACTACCCTGGGCCAGGCCTGGACAAGCCTTCTGGGGAAGAAGTTCTGTGAAGATACAACAGGTTGAGAGATGGCAAAGGGAAACATCATCACCCTGGCTGGCACCTGCCCTGCTGCTTCTGCTTCTCCAATGCTTGGGAGATCCAGACACCACCATCAGCCCCCAAATCACAATCATTTCTGCCAGCTTAATTGCTGAAAGCAGTAAAATACCAACACCATGTCCCATAAGACACCTTCTGACAGCCACCCCCCTCCTCCAGGCTGCTCTTCTCCAACCCTGATGTGATGTGATGCTGATGGAATGGGGCAGCTGTGAGCAGCTCTGAGAGACAGGATCTGATACCTGGGATGCACTGGCAGCAATGGGATTTATTTAAAACCCTCTCACCCATCTGAGCAGCAGACTTTGATCCAGCCAGTGTTTATTGTTCCTCCTCTCTGGCAGCAGAGCAAACAAACAGCTCTGGCAGGGCCCAGCAGTGAAACCTGTCAGGGAGTTGCTAAGCAGAAGCTGAATGTTAATAGGGAATGACCCCACCAAGCCTGGAGACAACTCTGTTAGATGAGAAATCTGGTAAAAGATGTTTTGACATCAAGAAATCCAAGAGAAGCTGTGTCCCTGAAGGAGGCAGCTCCTGGAGCAAAAGTGCTGTACCCAGAGATGCACAATGCAATCAGGGAAGTCAAGCTGGGAGCAAGTGGAAGCAGAAGGAAGCAGCAGTCTGATTTGCAATATAGAGAAGCAGATGAAACAGGGGGAAAAAAGGGAGTTGTTGCCTGGTTTGGTGCTGGAGATCCATTAATGGTGGCACCAGCCCAGCCCAACACAGAGCTGGAAACATGAGGCAGTAAAGGCAGGAGCAAAGCAGGGACAGCCTGGCAGAATGATTGCAATGACACAAGCAGGGATGAAGGTTGATAGGGGCACAGAAAAGAGACCAAATAGCTTGAAATCCAGTTGTTTTTACACAGCAGAAGGCTCTCAGCTGCTAACACCCACATGGGCTAGTGCTGAGAGAGCAGGATGGGGTGGGCCACAGCTGAAACCTCACCTGGACATGAACACCTTGCTCACCCATACTGCCTTTGTCTCCATGGGTTAAAGCATGCCCAGACCCATAGCAGCTTGGAGAGAGGGTTCAGGGATACACAGAAGCAGCATCACCTCCACCTTCACCTCCCAGGCAGCAGCATGTCCCCTGCAGCACCTTCTACTCCCTTGCTCAGGGCATCACCATCTCTAGGTCAAGCTATTTTCCTGCTTTCCTCCTTTCCTGCCTGGCAGGAGCAGGAGTGAGGTGGGAGAAGGCAGAACTTGGGTTTGAAGCAGCCTTGCCCTGCCTGTCCCCTCCCTTGTGCTGTGCCCATGTCCCCCCCAGCAATGGCACTGCTGCATCCATCCCCTCCCTGGCAACTCTCTGACATCTCACTCTGGGTGCTGTGCTGCTGCTTCTCCCTTCCTCCTCCTCTCCAGCCTGCCTCTGCCTGCTGCTTCTGCCTGCTCCTTTCCTCCCTGCAGCCATGGCAGCCAAATCCACAGGCAGGCAGAATGATGCAGCAGTCAGCACAACCCAGGGGGAGGCTCTGGTACCCATTTTGGCTCTGCTGCTCCACTGATGCTTGCTCCCTCCCAAAAAGCTACTGTGGAGGTGGCTAATCCCTCCCCTGGACAAGGATGTTCCACACCACAGGGAGCTGCAGGCACCTGCATCCTCTGGCTGCATCCTGCAGCTCTGCCTCCACCAGCAGCTCCCTGAGGAGCCGACCCACTTTCAGCTGCTGCAGGGCAGGAATGCCCAGTCCTGCTGCTCACTCCTGCCACTCACCCATCTTTGATGTTTCATCTCAGTGAAGGATCAAGTGCTCCTCTGCCTTGCTGCTGGAAAGTGTCTGAGAGGCAGCACAGGCTAACGTTGTGATCTAAGGCTATCAAGAGCTCAGTGGAGCAGCAGTTAGCTGCCTGCCAGCCACCCAGCCCTGCTGAGGAAACTCTCCCTGAAGGCATTTGCTCTTCTGAAGCCCTGGCTGAGACCATCACTAACTTATTCCATCAGTGTCAGTGTTGTGGCAGGGATGATGCACACATGCTGAGCACCCTTGCTCTTTGGTGTTGTTCTTGCTCGAGATAGATGAAGGGACACAACTGTTAGGGGACTTGAACTGAGTCAAGGAGGAACAAGGAGATAAAAGAGATCAGGAACTACTGGAGAGAGTCCAGCAGAGGCTCCCAAGATGCTGAGGGCACTGGAGCAGCTCTGGCAGGAGGAAAGGCTGAGAGCCCTGGGGCTGCTGAGCCTGGAGCAGAGCAGAGCCAGAGGGGAGCTGCTCCATGCTCAGCAAGAGCTGAAGGGTGCAGGGGGCAAGAGGCTGGGGCCACACTCTGCTCAGGGGTGCCCAGGGCCAGGCCAAGGGGCAATGGGCACACACTGGAAGCCAGCAGGTTCCAGCTGAGAAGCAGGAGAAACTTGTTTGTTGTGAGGGTGCAGAGCCCTGGCCCAGGCTGCCCAGAGAGCTTGGGGAGTCTCCTGGTGTGCAGAGATTGCCAAGGCCCCTGGAGGGGATGCTGGGCAAGCTGCTGGGGCTGAGCCTGCTGGAGCAGGGGGGATGCACTGCATCATCCCCAGAGGTCCCCTGCAACCTTCAGTGGTCTGTAGTTCTGTGAACCAGCACACATTAAAGCAGCCCTGATGGAGCATTCAGGTCCTGCAGTGCAGGAAAAGCTGTACTCACCCTCTCCAGGTCTTGCCTGAGGTGCATGAAGAGCTTCAAGCGTCGGTAGAGAATGTCCTGTTCTTGCTGGGCCAAGTTGTCCACTTCATCTGTTTTTGGTGTCAGCAGTGGTTTGTTGGAATTTGCTTTCCTCTTCAGCTTCCAGTACTGGTAGACAAAATCCACCAATGACTCACTTAAGTCAAGGTTCTCTGCCACCTCTGAAGGCTTCACAAGTTCATAGAAGTCCTCCTCCAGCTGCTGGAGCTTCTGCTTCCGCAGCGTCACCTTCTCCAAGTCCAGCTGGGCTTGGTCAGGCTCTGTCCTTGCCTCCTCGGGCAACTTGGTGGCACCAGTGCTGTGCTCAAGGCAGAAGGACTTGAACTTCACTTCATCATTGTCTGCTAGAATAGTCCTCATGTCCAGGTTGTGGTCAAAGGCGCAGGTGACATGGAACGCGGTGACACAGGCAGGCATGGAGCACTGTGGGGAGAAGGACAGGGCTTAGGGCCAGGGCAAAGCACCAGTGCAGGGGACAGGATACTTACCAACACTACTGGACCACAGGTGATTACTACAAACACCCATCTCACGGAATCATTTGGATTGGAAGGGACCTCTGGAGCTCATCTAGTCCAACCCCCATGCAGTGGCCAGGGACATCCCCAACTAGAGCAGCTTGCCCAGAGCCCTGGCAAGCCTCACCTGGAATGCCTCCAGGGATGGGNCCAGCTTCTCAGCCACCAGCACCCCAAGGCCTTTTCTGCAGGGCTCCTCTCTATCTGATTGACAACACCTTCCACCAAGTGATGGATGCTTCACTGCAGGTACTCCTGATGGAGGAACACTTGTACTGCCCAAGTGAGAGACACCTAGGAGCTGGACACCATGAACTTAAGGTTCACCAGGTTTCAGTGGGCACCTTCTCACCTTATCTGCTTTAATCCTTCTCTCTGGGGTGGGCCCTGCTCATCTTTCACCTACCACAACTAGAAGCTTCCAGTGGTTCTTCCAACAAGACATGTCAACAGCCAAAGACAACAGGATGCTCAAAGGCTGTCAGTGCATTTCTCCCGATGGACAGATTTTCCATCTGTATTTCACCCTTACACTACTCCACTCTGTTACCACAGAGTAAGAGAGTTAAAACTAATATGCCACTTCTTGAAAGCATAGAGAACATGTCAAGGTTTATGAGTATCTTAGAAGCAGCCAACACTCCAAGAACATGATGCCTTCCTCCTCTGCAGCCTCTAATTAGCTCCATTAAAAGAGAACAACAACAAAGAAGAAGGCAATTCAGCATACACAGAGCAAACCAACAAGAAGAACTTTCCAGAGCTAGCACCATGGCTAGACTGCTGTCAAACTCACATCAGGTTAATTCTTTAACAATTTCCCTAACTTACCTCATCCTTAAATTGCTTTGGACCCCACAGGAAACAAAGCTCAGCCTGCTTCCCTACAGAGCACTGTGCCCATGTCCACATCAGCACCTTCTCCCTCTCTACTCATTAACTGCTTTTTAATGGCTCAGAGTGTCAGGTAATTATTTTAACCATAAGCCATAAGAAATCAGCCTATTCCAGCTGCTAATGACCAGTTAAACTGCAATAATGAGACATTTTAAGTGAGCTATTACTCTAGGCACCATATTTCAGCCTTTCTAAAAGAATTATGCTTGTGGGGGATGAAGATGCAGTCGTGGCCTGAAGGAGCAGGCAGAGGCAGGTGAAATTGCTTGGATCTTGATGACAAACCATTTGGGATGCTGGAGAGTTTTACTGGGGCTCTGCTGCATTTTAACTCTCAAAAAGAAGACACACACACATACACACAAAAATCATCAATATCCTGGTAGTAGTTGAGGAACAGAAGTTTTATGGCTTTCTTTTTTATCTTCATCCCATCAGCCTTGAATTCCTGCTCAGTTACCCCAGCCTGGGAACTCCTAACATTGCTGCTTTCAGATCTTTTCCCTAGGCTCTTATGCATCTGCTGGTGCTTGTGAAAGACATTCCTGTGGCTGCCAGGGCCAAGAAAAGCCTAGACAAACAGTGGCCAAGTTCTCCACTTCCAGGGCTCTCCATGCCCTGCTCCAAAGCCTCCAAACCCAGCAGGATGAGCTGGATAAAACCCTAGCTCAGCTGAGCCCTGAGATGTAGCAACAGCGATGCTGGACACTGACTCTTGCAGGCACCAAATGCAAGAGGATGATCAACTGCTACCCCCCACTCAGCCTGTTTAAATGTGACCATTTGGTCCTCAGCTCAGCCTGAAATTGCTTGTGAAAAGAGCTGAGAGCTGGCAAAAATCAGCTCCCTCTGCTCTGCTGCTGCTGCTGCCTAAAGCCAGGCACTGTGTGGTCCTCTACCAGCCCAGCACTGGATGCTTGCCCATCCCATGGGACATGCCCTGCTGCAGCCTCCCACCAGCTCTCTTCTCCAATACTTATTTTGGCTAGAGAAGGAGGCCCAGTGCCCAGGTTTATTCAGTGCAGTCTTTTCAAGGACTGCTGCTTGCTCCTGCAGCCATGCAAGAAGCATTGCCACAGGAAGGGGAGCTGAGGCATCACTTGATGGAGTCACTCTTCCTCCTTCCAATGAAACTTGCAGCTTTGCAGCTCCTTGCCAGCTGGAAAGCTTCCTCCTCTAGTAGCCACAATGGTAATGGCACTGCATGGAGCTACGGAGCTCCTGATGTACTCCTGATACACTCTTGATGTACTCCTGATACACTCCTGATGTATTCCTGACATACTCCTGATATGCACCTGATGTACTCGTGATATACTCCTAACATACTGCTGATACACTCTTGACATACTAATGATGTACTCCTAATGTAATTCTGGTGTATTCCTGACATACTCCTAACATACTTCTGATGTACTCCTAATGTAATTCTGGTGTATTCCCGACATAGTCCTAACATACTTCTGATATACTGCTAATGTAATCCTGATGTGTTCCTAACATACTGCTGATACACTCCTAACATAATCCTGATGTAATCCTGGAATATTCCTGATACATTCCTGAAATAATCCTGAAACATTCCTGAAATACTACTGATAGACTCCTGGGAAACTCCTCATACACTCCAGATGTACTCCTGACATACTCCTGATACACTCCAGATTTACACCTGATATACTCTTGATGTAATCCTGAAACATTCCTGAAGTACTACTATATACTCCTGGGAAACTCCTCATACACTCCCAGATTTACACCTGATATACTCTTGATGTAATCCTGAAACACTCCTGAAATACTACTGATAGACTCCTGAGAAACTCCTCATACACTCCAGATGTACTCCTGACACACTCCAGATTTACACCTGATATACTCCTGATGCAATCCTAAAACATTCCTGAAATACTACTGATATACTCCTGGGAAATGCCTCATACACTCCAGATGTACTCCTGACACACTCCAGATTTACACCTGATATACTCCTGATGCAATCCTGAAATACTACTGATATACTCCTGAGAAACTCCTCATACACTCCAGATGTACTCCTGATACACTCCAGATTTACACCTGATATACTCCTGATGTAATCCTGAAACATTCCTGAAATACTACTGATAGACTCCTGGGCAACTCCTCATACACTCCAGATGTACTCCTGACATACTCCAGATTTACACCTGATCTCCTCCATCCTGGCTAGTTTGGGCCAGCACCTCAGGGTGTTTCCAACCCCAGCACCCTGCAGTGCTGCCAGGCACAGGAGTGTGTGTGGTACAGCAAGAGGCCAGGGACTGCCTGCTGCTGTCAGGCTGTGAGCTCAGGAAAGCTTCCCAGCCCTGTCCCTTCCCTCCTGCTTTGGTCACCAGTGCTAAGAACAGCATTAACACCCCTGCTGTGGCTTCTGCCAGGACAACATCCTGCTAACAGGAACCACCAGGAATCAAGCAAATCCAGTGACACCCAGCCTGGAGCTCTCTTCCAACAGATGGCAAGTGGCACTTGGCAGAAATCCTGCCCAGAACTCAAAGAGAAAATAATGAAGGCTTGAGAGGGCAATGAAGAAAGGTACCTGCCTGGCCATGGTTACCTGAGGATTTGGCATAAACAGGCACTAAAAACATTAAGTGATCCAGCTTAGAAGGACTCTGGAGCACAAGTGCTCTTTGTAGGAGGGAAGGAAGGACCTGCCAGGCAGAATACACCAGGCTCAGAAGCCTGGCACAGTCCCCAAGACTGCTTCATTCTCCATCCTGCTTTGGTATCTCACAACACTTCTCACTCCAAAGATTTCAGCACACTTTGCTGAGCCAGGCAAATCCATTCTCAAATTCAGAGAGACAGAGAGAGGCTGCAAACTGTACCAGAGATTAAGGTGGGCTGCTAATTAATCCTGCAACCACCCTGCCTGGGAAATCCATTCCCATATTCTCCCAGAGAAAGGGTGCAAACTGCACCAGAGATTAAGGTGGGCTGCTAATTAGTCCTCCAACCACCCTGCCTGGGAAGTGAGAGGGATGATTTTATTTGCCAAGGGAATCCAGACAGAACTTTAGCAGCTTGCAGTGGTGCTTTGCTGCAGGTTGGGGCTGGAAGGGAAGGAAGCAGCTCCTCCAACAAACAGACCTGGGAGAGGAACTCAGGAAGGAAAGAATTAATTACCGGTGCTGAAGCTTAGCCAAGCCATCAGCCAGGACAATCCTGCAGCCTTACAAAAAAACCTACCATGTGATTCTTCATGACCACAGATGGTCTGGATCCTGCTAGTGCTTCTCAGCCAAAATTGGCAATTTTAGCCTCTCAGCATCCTTGGAGGATGTGGGGCTGAGGCAGAGGATGGTCTGGGCGCTGCACAGGGCACACAGGCTGCTCTTCCTCTGCTCTCAAGCTCTGTGTTCTCAGGGCTACAGGCAAAAAGCAGACAAAAAGCCAGCTCTGGGAAGCATCACAGCAGTTATCATAGAATGGTTATCCCAAGGGATGCAAGCCAGCAGCTCGAGAGGAGCAGGCAGCAGTGGGCAGAGGAGTGATAATGGAGGAGTGAGTGGTAGAGGACACTGCTAAGGGCTTTTTCTCCAAAAAGACAACAAAAAGCAAGCAGGGAGATGATGACAGCAGAAGATTGTGTGCTTTGGAGAAGCCTGCCAGCAATTAACAGAGACCTGGCATTTTTGTACTGCTTTGAAAAGCCTTGGGGAGGTTTTCCAGTTGCTGTGAGAAGCAAAGGAGGGAGCTGGTGAGGGGGGAGCTGGGTCCCAGGCAAGCATGGTCAGGTCTCAGCACTCTCTTTTCCATCTCAGCAATGCAGATGAGGAAATTCCTGCTGGATACTGAGCTCTCTTTGGCATCTCCTGATGTCTGACCACAAGAACCACCATGAAATCATGACTTCCCCTTAACAGGAGCCAGGGAAAGGTGCCTCCAGGGCTGCATCCCTGCCCAGCATCTAGGAGCTCTGGCCACACTGAGTAAAACTGGGTTCACAGCTCTGGACCAAAAAAAGCAAGGGAAGTCATCCCATGCAAGCAGCAAGGTCAGAGGCATGGAGAGCAGGGGAGAGCCCTTCCTCAGGCTTCCCTGGATTTGTTTCCTTTTTGATGGTCAAATTTGGATGGGGAAAAATACTTTGCTGCACAGAGGTGCCTCTGCAAAAAGCAGATGTGCTCACAGTCGGTGTTCTCTTATGCTGTGGGGTTGCCTCTAAGCATCCCTGGGATGACAGTCCTCTGCTCCTCCAGCTTGCCTTCTGCATTTCTCCTCCCCTTTCTCAGCAAAGCCCAGTTCCAACTGGCCATTTGGAAAACCTCCTCCTGGAAACAAGACTCCTTCTTCCAGACCTGCCCTACCTGGAGCACCTGATTCCCACTGCCAGTGCTTTAAGAGAAAACAACCTCCTCCTTTCAGAGCTGGGTCATAAACCCCAAAATGCTGACAAAGGTCCTTAGACTACACCTGTATAAACAGGCACTCATCAAAAAATATGCTCCAGAAACAACAGCTCTCAAACCAGAGCTCTCTACTGTTGCATGGAGTGTGTTTATTTAGCTAAGGGCCAAGTGGTTGATTCATCCTAGAAATCCTTAAAGAAACGCACTGCCTGCTTTTGGTTTTCTTCTCCTTGAAGCAAATCCATCCCAAGGGTGCTAGGGTGGTGCTGATAAACACTCCAGGACAACCTCCTGAAGACACAGAAGCTGCCAGCATGTGAGACAATCAAGCTCCTGTTCCACCTCAGGTGACCTTTAATGCAAATCCATCCACTGCCCAGGATCCCACAGTTGGGATCCAGCCAGGCTGTGGCTAAGAGGATGAAGTCTCAGAGAAGCTGAATTCTTTCTGATGCTGCCAAGCCTGTTTGCCTCTTTCCCTGCCCTTCCTTTCCTCTGAAAGCAGTGGCTGTTGTGACCCAGGATCTCCATCTGGCAGGCTGAAGAAGCAGATCCACCCAGAGCCATCAGAGAGAGAAGTGAGTCAGCACTGGAGATTTAAAGAAGCATTGTGAGATTTCACTTCCAAAAGTGAAAAGCTTTTAAATAGCTTCCCTTGAAAGCATTAAATCCAAGGGGGTGGCATCAACATAGCAGAACCTGCAGACCTTCTATTCCTGTCACCCTTCTGTAACCAGCCAGCTGTTCTGGTCCTCAGAAAGTCAACCTGCTTCTTGTTCCTTGGGAGAAGAGACCAACTCCCAGCTCACTCCAAGCTCCTTGCAGGGAGTTGTAGAGAGTGAGAAGGTCTCCCCTGAGCCTCCTCTACTCCAAGCCCAGTTCCTTCAGCTGCTCCTCATCACACTTGTGCTCTAGACCCTTCCCCAGCTTCCTTGCCCTTCTCTGGTCTCAATCCTGGAGCTCATTCCCAGGGACCACTGGGCCATCACACTGACTGAGTACAGGGGAAAGCAGGAGGAATGTCTGGATGCAGCAAGGCTCCCCAAATGCTCTCACACCAAGGGTGCTGCATTTTGGATGGAGGCTTCTTGCTCTCTGCTCCCCAAGAAGAGAGATCATGGCTCAGGAAGCTCTGTCCCACTTTTGTAACAGGAAATCCCAGAGCATCCTGCTCTTGGTCTGAGAGGGGAACAGGATCTCAAACCCTCTCTCTAGCACAGGGCTGCTTCACAGACAGCAGGCAATCAGGTGTCTGCAGTGGTTTGCTTCCATGTGGAGAAAATCTGGGAATGTAATAAGCAGCAAATACTCTATTTCCCAAGCCAGCAGGCTAGTGAGGATTACCTAATCCCAGGGTTTCCTGCCATCCCCTCAACAGAAAGGCTTCTCAGCAAACCCCCACTGCTTTGTGAAGTGCTTGGGTTATGCTATCTCAGGAGCAACTCACTTATCTAGCAGCTCCATCAAGCTTTTCTGCTGGAGGTTCCTGCTTTCAAACCAAGGTCATTTGCAGTCCTGCTAATTAAGTGTCACTACAGCAACATCCCTGTGTTATGCAGAGAAAGTTAATCAAGATTCCTAGCACTCAATACCTTCAATGACTGCAAACAACACCTAATGATGTCTGATGGGTGCTTGTGCTCCCTTGTCCTTAGGCTGACTCAGAGGAGAAATAAGACAGCTTGTGCCCAGCAACATCTTGAGAATCTCTGGTGGTTATTACAGGCACAACCTTGGGAGTTTCTTTGAGATACATACCTGAATACAGGTGCCAGTGCACTCCTTGCAGAGGCTGCAGGACAAAGCCCATCTGCTTGCTGGGATGTGGGAGATCTTTGTAATGGGTTCCATTTTTTCAGGACATCCAATGCTAACCTGGCCACCAAACAGAAGACAAGTTGTGAGCACACTGGTTACTATCCCAAATCTCTTAGAGGATGATGTCTGTGGCAGATTGGATGAGGGATGCATTTGCAACTGGTTATTTTTGCAGAGTCACTTGTAACTGGGGAAAAAATATCCCAACAAACTCCCCAAAGCAGAAGCAAATCTGAATGAAACAGAAAGCAAGCTTGATGTCAGTGTTTCCTCTGAACTAATTCCTCACCTGGATGCTGCTGTGCATCTCAGATAGGCACATGAAATCAGCTTTCCCTTGCCCAGAGGCTTTGGGAATGCCTCCATGACCTCCCTTAACAAGGCAGCAGGGCTCTGACCTCAGCACGGCTTCACGAGCCAAACTGAGACCATTCTCAAACATTCTGGGCTGAAATCTGGCAACCAGGGTCCCTTGTTCAGCCCTGTGTGATAACAGGAGATTAGAAAACATCTTACTTCAGGTATCCATAAGGCACAGCTAACGTGGACCCATTTCGTCCCGCTCCGGGTGGGCTTCAGCGCTCCTCCTCTCTTGGGACACAGCAGACACTTGGGCTGAACACCAAGGGCACAGGTCCTGCACAGCCAGCTCCCAATGGGCACCTTCAGGATGCCATAGCATGCCTGTGTAGACATGAAGGAGGTGGTAAATTAGCTCCAGCAGCCCAGGGAAAGCATCCTCCCAGACCTTCTCCTTCATTCGCACCTTTTGTTCACTCCTGCTGGCTTATTGCCATCCCATCTGGGCATCCTGATAAAAGAGGAGATGGAAAGCAGCTCTGCAGCCACAGACAGTGAGGTTAAGTTCTTCCTTCCTTGCTACCTTCTCTAGTTTCACATGGATGTTCACGCTGGATTAGTAAGTCTTGGGTTTTGATGAAAAGCTAAGTATAAAAAGGTGCTGTGGATCATGCCAAGCATCCCACTAGCTCCAGGATGGGGGTAGGCAACCAGGTTGCTCCAGCAGAGCCCCCCACTACCAGCAGCAGCTCTGTGGTGTGGATATCTGCCCACTCAACTCCTGCCTGTTCCTGAACAGCCACCAGACCCACCATGACTCGGAGCAGTAAGAAATGATGTGTGGAGAAAACCTCTGAGGTAGCTGAGGGCTGAGAAGCCACAACCCCAGGACTAAGAAGGATGGTCACACTGGTTACACACTCAACACAGCCTAAAGGGGAAGTGAAAATAACTACAAAAAGGTAAAAAGGGGACTCCAACAGTCATGAATGTATATCAAAAGAGAGGCATCATGAAGAATGATGTAGCTAAAAGAGGCAATGGCAAGTTCTCCCCTGAGGGAGGTTCTCCTCCTCCTCTATTCTGCCCTGGTCAGGCCACGACTGGATAGAGTCCAGCAGAGGCTCCCAAGATGCTGAGGGCACTGGAGCATCCCTGGCAGGAGGAAAGGATAAAAGCCCTGGGGCTGCTGAGCCTGGAGCAGAGCAGAGCCAGAGGGGAGCTGCTCCATGCTGAGCAAGAGCTGAAGGGTACAGGGGGCAAGAGGCTGGGGCCACACTCTGCTCAGGGGTGCCCAGGGCCAGGCCAAGGGGCAATGGGCACACACTGGAAGCCAGCAGCTTGCAGCTGAGAAGCAGGAGAAACTTGTTTGGGGTGAGGGTGCAGAGCCCTGGCCCAGGCTGCCCAGAGAGCTTGGGGAGTCTCTTTCTCCAGAGAGATTCCAAACCCTTGTGGATGTGACCCTGCTTTAGCAGGGGAGGTTGGACTGGATGATCCCCAAAAGCCCCTTCCAGCCCCTACCAAGCTGGGATTCTGTGAAGTCTACAGCCAAGAGAGTGAGAACTAAAGGACTCAAGCCACCCATGGAGCTCTCTGCTAGCAGAGGACACAGAGAAGCCAAAGTGTTTCATAAATATTTCTCTTCTGCATGCAGAGAAGAGCCAACTGATAAGCCATATCACATCATGATTGTGATAAAGTACTTTCCACTTTGGCTGTAACTTCTGACTGTATTAACCAGCTATTACTAAAACCAGACAGTTTTTAACTGGCAGGTTCTGCTATCTCACCCTTAAAGTGTTTCCAGAGGATGGCTGACAACTGCCTTGGGCACTAACACAAGGCTGTGTCACTGCTTTTAGCAAGGAGCTGTGAGTGTGGGAGATGTGTCTCCTCAGTCTTTACTGGCCAAGTACATGACTTTAGGTTGCCCCAATTCACATACTGACTCTGAGAGTGATTTCCAAGGGGAAAAATGCCACTTTGTGAACAGGTTATTGGGATAATAGGGAATTGAGGGAGGTAATATTATTGCTGTGAGTTTAACATGGTTCAGAGAGACTTAACTGTGTGTTTCATTGTGCTCCCAAATCTGAGAGATCCATCATTTCTGCTTTCATAAAACATGCAATTTAGCACCAGACAAAAAAAATCAGCCTGCTAATATACTACCAGGAGAATCAACTGGCAGACTGGTCTCAAAATCCAGAGGAAACCAGGAATTATGACCAGATGTGCACCTCTAGCAGAGTGTTGCCTCTTGGTTACTTACTCCTAGAGGTTTTAGAGCAGCTCAAGGTGCAATTCTGCTCCTAGGAGCAAATATTATAGGGCTTCTGTCCTGGATGAGAAGCAGCTCTGGAAATGAGGTGGGTTCTCAGCTAAATGTGCTCTCCTAGTCCAGCAGCAGGCAGAAGGTGCTCTGGGAACAGGGAGCAAGAGCAATGGTGAGGAGGAGCAGAGCAGTTATTTTATCCCTGCACTTGTCACTGGTGCAACATCACCATGAAGGGGACACCAAAACAGGCAGGATGCTGAGCCACAGAATAACTTGGTGTGGTCCATGCAACAGAGGGAGGGCTTGGCCCTGTCCTCACTCCAAGGAATGGGAATTCAGTCATGACAGGACCATGGCACAGTGGCTGGAAGCTGGAGGATGGATCACTCCCGTGATGAACACTGCCACCACGACAGTGATGAACCACAAAGACTTAGCAGCAAGGAGAAGATTCCTCCTTGCTGAGTATCTTAAAATGAAGATTCTGTGTGTTTTCTCTAAGCCACACTTCACAGCAGTTAATTAACAGCAAGCCTCAGAGCTTGTGTTATGCAGATGAGATGATTACAACAAACCCTTGCAGCATAACCCACCACCATGTGTCTCAGCACAATCCTGCCTCTGCCCCATCCTGCTGGGATGCAGGAGGATCAAGCATCACTCCAGCCACATTCTGTTGGACCCTGCTTCCCCTCCACTGCTACCCAAATAGGTAACACCCATGGCTTTGGCATCAGGATGCCCACAGGAAAGCATCATCCCCAGCAGGTTTTGGATGTGGGGCAGGTTAGATAGGAAAGGTGATGCTATGGCTCTGTGCTGAGGCTCTGGACTCTGTGGTTTAGGGTGTCAATTGGGGCAGAGATGGACTCACAGGTAGCCTACAGGCTGGCATCAAGCTTAGGGCTGGATTCTGCTCCCTGAAACCACAGGATACCACAGCCCATGGTGGGCACTGCTGGGGTCTGCAGCTCTCCCAAGGCAGCTCTGGGCACACTGACCATGTCCCCCACCCCCCAGGCCCCTGCCACATGTCAGCTCACAGCCTGACACTGCCACTTGGGCTGCTTAAAATAACCCACCTCCATACAAAAAATAAACCAAAACAGAAAAGCTCAATCCCAACCCTGAATTGTCCTGGTATTTTGTGGAAGCTGATTCACTGATGGAAACCATTCCAAACACCCACCTCCTGCCACTAGAGCTCTACCTCCAACGCTCTCCCACCTCCAGGAAATGCTGATGGAAAAGCTGCCCAAAAGATGAGCAAATGGCTCCCTTAAAGAGGGAAAAAAAAAACCACACAAAACCCAAACCCTTCACACAGAGAGTGAAGCTGTCACCATCCCAGCACTGCACAGTGCAAAAACCTCCCTGGATCCATGTGGGACCCAGGAGACCCTCACATGGCTGCTTGCTCTTTGTCAAGGTTTCCCCAAGCACAGAAGCTCCCAGATTTCCCCCAGCAAGGACTTGAAGCATTTGCATTCAGTTCTAAAAATGAAATGATTTTCCTCCAGGCAGCAAAACAAAATGAAATCCAACACTCTGGGACAGAAACCCTGGGATGTGAGACAGCAAGAGTGGAGCTAGGGGATCCTACTGCCTCCAGTATAATGCTGGGGGGGACACTGGAGGTCTGGGCAAGCCCAGTGAGTGCAGGGTTGCAGATCCACATCCCTCCCAGCCCACCAGCAAGTCCTGTACACAGGGCTGGTCACCCCTGGGTGCTCACTGCAGAAAGGAAGAAGATTAAGTACATTTATGGAAAAGAAGGCAAAGCAAGCTCATAGGAAGTGTTTTTCTACCTCTGGTTGTGTAGGGACACCTTACTGTAGCCTTCCAGTACTTAAAAGGGCTGGTAAGAAAAATGGGGACAGACTTTTTTGGCAGGATCTGTTGTGACAAGACAAGGCATGATGGTTTTAAACTCAAAGAGGGAGATTTAGACTAGATAGAAGAAATTTTTCACACTGAGGGTGGTGAGACACTGGCCCAGGTTGCTCAAGAGAGGTGCTAGACATTCCGTCCTTGGAACCATTCCAGGTCAGGTTGCTCTGGAGCTCTGACAACCTAAGCTAGTTGAAGATGTCCATGCTCACTGCAGGGGGGGAGTTGGACAAAATGACCTTGAAAGGTCCCTTCCAACCCCAACCAATCTATCTGTGGGCATTTAGGAAGGGTTGAGGCTAAGACAAGTAAGCAAAGCAAGCTTGCTCTCTCTGCCAGCTCTCCCAGCTCCCATCTGCTATCCTCACACCACCAGAGACAAACTAAGAATCCATCACAACTTCACCAGGACCTAGAGCAGCTCAGTTAAAAGGGGATGGGAGGAACCCAGAGGAGACTATGGAAGTGTCATGTACCTACACAGCCAGAACCTGCTGCTCTCCTCCTCAGTGGCAGGGGCTCACCTGGTGCACGCAGACGTTGCACTTGTCACAGAAGACCATCTCGTTGCCATCCTCCCCCTCCGGCGAGCGGCACACGTCGCACACCACGTCCTCATCGTACTCAATCCCCAAGCCTTCTTCTGTCTCGATGGCAATGTTCATGTTCTCGTAGCACATGGTCTCCAGCTCCTCCAGCACTCGCTCCAGGGTGATCTCATCCAGCTCAGGCTTTTCTGCAAAAGCAGAAAGAAGGGCAAAAGAGGACACTGAGGGGAATCCAGAGCAGGAGCTCGCTTGCTTGGCCTTCAAGGGAGCATTCTGCAAAGGGTTGGAGCGTTTTAGGTTGCAACTCAAGAGGCCAATGAGTTGGAAAAGGGCTGCTCCTGACTGGGACTGCAGTTTGTGTTTCATAGACAGTAGCAAAATATTGCTGCTGGCTGAGAGGAAAAGAAACCCATTGAGCTGAAGCAAGGCGGATAATTAGGTCTGACAGCTTAAATGTTCAGGGAGACAACGCTTTGCAAAGATGCTTGCTGCAGCGAGGCCTCAGACAAGCTTTGGCCATGCCAAGTCAATGCTTTAATTGTTCCGAGTGAAAATTGACCCTCTTCAGGCCAATTAAATGGAACTGTAAAACTGAAGCCAAAGGCTGACATTGAGGATAAATAAGGGGTTTTCCTCCTGGTTGGGTTTAGTGGAACCAGGTCAGGCTCTGGTGGGTTCATATCTGCTCTGTTGTCTTTTATTCCTCTCATACCAGGATTTTTAGGAGAAAGAAGTGGCAGAGGTACTTTACCAAAGGTTTCTCCAGAGTGACAACCATGAATACAAGGCCAAGCACCAAGAGAGGCTTTTTCAGAGCAGCAACCTCCAGCAGTGGGATACTCAGCCACTGGTACTGCTGCCAGGAGCTCAGCAGCAGCAAAACAGTGCCATGCTCAATGCTGCTCCCAAAACTGCTGCCTCTCAGCCACATCCAAAGAGCCCAGTGCCACAAACACAATGTGAGGTCATTCCAGGTAAAGAAAAAAGAGAAGGAAAAACATTTGTCCGCAGCAGGAGCGAGGTTCTCCACGAGGGTAAGAGGCAGAGTTAAGTTCTCACTGCACCTCATCTCTATTCCACCACTGGGGAAGGCACAGAGATGGGGATGGAGATACCAGCAGGGTGAAATACAAAACCATTTAACCTTTGCACTTCACTTGTGTCTAGTATCTGTGATGATGGTCAGGATGCTCCAGAAAGCACCAGAGGGTGGAGAAGCCTGACCTGTGCTGCTCATCAGCTTTTTTGTTACAAGGCAATGGGAGAAAATATGGGCTGGGGTTGAGGGGGGGGGGAACCTTGAGAAAGTGTTAATATGAAGTACTTATTAATGAAGTGTTCAGTGAGACATCTGCCATCCTGGCCATCTCCTGAGGCATACTGTGATGTCCTTGTCCTGCACCTTCCCCCGCTTGGTCACAGACCAGCTGAAAATACTCTGTCAAGGGGAAAAGCAAGCCGTGGGTGAGCTCAATGAGCAACCACACCATTGTCTGCCTTTGTAAGCTCTTCCCCAAGGCTTCACACTGGCAGGGTTTCCCTTGGCTTGACAAGTCTCTGCAAACATCTAGCCTGGCATTGCACATGTCTGTGTTGAGTCTGAGATACCATCTAAAGCCAGACAACACTGCTCCCTATCACAGCCCTTTCCAGAGCGCAGGCTGCTGTGCCGCAACACGCCGAGGAACCTGCCAGTACCTGTCCTGGTATGGAGCTACCCCAGTGATGGGCATGGCATGGGATCCCTGCAGAGCTGCTCCAGGGCTGCTGGAGCTCAGCCACATCAAGCATCCTGCACTGGCATGGTGGCAGAGGGAGCACTATGCATGGGAACTGGGATGGAGGCACCAGTTTGCTCTTGGCATCATGCCGGTTGGGTGCAAGAGGGCAGGGAGTGGGTTAGGCACAACAGCAGAGGATTAGCAATGTCTGCTCTCTGCCAGGATGGGGGAATGAGGGGATGGAGAGTAGCCCTGTGGAGAAGGATGTGGGGGAATGGGTGGATGAAAAGCTGGATGTGACCCAGCCAATTGTATCCTGGGCTGCAAACCCAGCAGCATGGCTGGGAGGGGATTGTGCCCCTCTGCTCTGCTCTGGGGAGACCTCAGCTGCAGTGCTAGGAACACCTCTGGAGTCCTCAGCATAGCAGAGACATGGAGCTGGTGGAGCAGCTCCAGAGGAGGCCACAAAAATGATGCAAGGGCTGGAAGCTCTCTGCTATGAGGACAGGCTGAGAGAGTTGGGGTTGTTCAGCCTGGAGAAGAGAAGGCTCCAGGGAGACCTTCTGGCAGCCTTTCAGGACTTAAAGGGGCTGATAAGATGAGGACAGACTTTTTAGTCTGTGACAGGACAAGGGGTGATGATTTTAAACTAAGAGAGGAGAACGAGACTAGCGAGAAGGAAGAAATCTTTTACACTGAGGGTGGTGAGAGACTGGCCCAGCTTGTCCAGAGATTGTAAAAGCCCCATTCCTGGAGCCATTCCAGGTCAGCTTGTTTGGGACTCTGAGCAACCTGCTCTAGTTGCCAATGTCCCTGCTGACTGCAGGATTAGATGACCTTTGAATGTCTCTTCCATCCCAAACCACTCTATGATTCCATGCTTATTTTTGCTTTAAGGATGTCCCTTTGCAAACACACCACCCAGGTTACACTTGCTCTACAGACAGCCCTGAGCCATGACCTCATGGGAACATTAAACAAGCCCAGCAGGAACATCCTCCTCTTGGTCAGCATTTCAAGCCCACATCTACCACTAGGATCCTGAACATCAGAGCATCAGCCTGCAGTCACTCCCTTTCTCCCAACATTTCAAGCTCTCTCAATTCAAAGCAAAATGACCATGGAAATGCTTTTCCCACATCCTATGCTCAGGCTGATCCCCAAACTCTCCTGCTGGAGCAAAACCTGCACCTCAGCAGAGGTTTCCTGATCAGCCCAAGGTGCAGTGTTGTTGTTATGTGGAAACATATAGATCTCTCCCTTCCTCCTGCACACACACACATACACACACACACTCCATTTAGATGTAATTACATCAGGAACTCGTTTGCCAAGTGCCATTCAGAACACCTCAGAGCTTATTGAGCTGACAATTGCACTTGATGGGGCTGAAGCGATTAATCGTTTATGAAACACTAAACAATGGGGCCTGGGGGTGAAGAGCTGTTTCCATTTGTGCTCCATTTATCTCCTTCTGCATCACAGAGAGGTTGTGCTACTCAGCTCCATTCATGAAATTGTCATCTTTCTGGCTGTGAAAACACAAGCTGTATTGATTGTGGCCAGCTAAAAAGCCTATCACAAAGGTACTCCTCCTCCTGTACAAGTGACACTGTTATTGTCCCCAGGGAAAGGAAAGCAAAGACCCAGATAGTGAGCTTGGCTTCTGTTAAGGCTTAGGGCTGGGCCAACCACTAATCCAGTGACAGATAGTCTCTATCATCCTCTTTTCCCCCACTCCAAGAAGAGAAAAGTGAATTATCAGAGAGAGATTTGTGGATTGGAAATAAAAACTTAAAACTACTTTAATGAAAAGAATAATAAAATGAAATATAGACAAATAGATACAAAATAAATATCAAACCCAAACCTCCTTGATTACCCTCATCACTGATGCTGGTGCAGAAGGACTNCCAAAACCAAACCTCCTTGATAGCAACTACATCACCCTCATCACTGATGCTGGTGCAGAAGGACTCAGCAGCAGATGGGAATCAGACTCAGGGGCTGGATCCTGGAACTGGATTCAGGAATTCTTGGATGGAGATGGAAGGCAGAATAGAGAGAGTCCTGCAGCAGCAGAGCTGCTGAGCTTCACCAGGAGAATTCCCACTCCACCAGCCCAGATGGCTCAGGGGCTCAACCTGCAGGGAGGTTAGAGACCCAAACCTCTCCTTGTTTGTATTTGCTGTTAATTAGGTGCTAAATAGCTTAATCCTGCACTTGCCTTGCTTGGGTCTTAGGCTTTATGGAAGAGACTCCAAGGGCCAAGCTTGGGGTGAAAGTTTCAGGGACTTGACCCTCAGTTTATACTGAATATGATGTATGTGGAATGGAATAGCTTGTTGGTCAGTTTAGGGTCACAACTCAAACCAGGCCAGCTTCAATGAATAAATCACAGAATCATTAAGGTTGGAAAAGACCTCTAGGATCATCAAGTCCAATCTACCTATCACCACCATGCCACTAGACCATGTCCCTAAGTACCACATCTCTACATTTCTTTAACCCCTGCAGGGCTGGTGACTCCAGCACCTCCCTGGACAGCCTGGGCCAAGACTTAACAACCCTTTCAGTGAAGAAATTCCTCTTGACATCTAATCTACACCTCCCCAAAGGAAGCATCTCTCAGAGAAGGGAGACTTAAGCTTTGAAAATGGAGGAAGAAAAGAAGTGGCAGGGAAGGAAAATATGTCCCCAGCTCTGTAGGGTTTGCACCAATCCCTGCAGCTCTACATCTGCCCAGCACCCCTAGGGCCTCCTGACCCCACACACCTCAGCTCCCCAAAACCTCACACCACCTGAAACACTCAACTGAAATATTTTATCCCAAAGGAGCTGGCAGTGAAACCACAGCACCAGGTCTGGGAGAACCACCAGGCACATTCCTTTACCCAACACTGCTCTCCCTTATAATTATTTCTGTAATATCCTAATTTATGTGGCATGAAGGAGCAATAGCCTTCTGCTAAATGAATTCTCAGCTTACTCCTTGTGCTGGTGTGAGCCAACTCACTGCGTGGGGAGGGAGGGAAGGAGAGAAAAGAAGCTGGAGAGCCACCTCATACAAAACAGACCTATTTCTGACTAAAACTGTGCTCCACTAAAATCAATTTACTGAAACAATAAATCCTTTTACCCTGTGGAGGATACCTGGAGATAAAACAGCTCGTGAACAACCCTGCAGGCTGTGCCATTAGCTGATTCATAAGCTATAAAGCTTGGAGGCTGCTTTTCAGTGAAAACATACATAAACAAGGAAAATTACTGGGATTTTTTACTTAAAAAAAAAAAAAAGAAAGAAAGGGAAAGTGTTTTTGAGATGATGCAAGCTTGTCTCTTAGCATCTCTGAAAAACTGAGAGTGAAAGGACACCAGCTCTGTGATGGAGACAAGGATGCTCACACATGGCATGGGGACCAAGGGCTCCTTCTAGCTCCTTGTCCTTTCACCTCACTCTGGGTATGTCACTTGTAAGCTATCTGCTTGGGCTTCTGCCCCTGCAAAGCACTGGCCAGATGCTAAAGCTGAGTTTAGGCACCACTGTGCAGAAGGACACTCTGGCAGAAGCACACTTTACCCAGACAGGTTGTGGATGTCTCAGCCCTAGCAGTGTTCAAGGCCAGGTTGGAGGGTGCTTTGAGCAACCTGATCTAGTGGAAAGTGGACTACATGATCTTTAAGATCCCTTCCAACCCAAACCATTCTAGGATTTGCCCTGGAATGAGGCCAGGAGCTGAGCACCCACGGAGACAGCAGCCACCCCTGCCCCAGGCTGGGTGCTCCCCTGGTTATCCTAGGTTCTGTTCCAAGCATGATCAGTGGGGATAACAAACAAGCACATCAAACCATCTGGTACTTCCCAAGTCACCTCTAACCCATCCCTTGCAGGCACACAAGGCTTGGGAGATGCAGCAATTCATCCATTATTCTTTTAGCAATGCTATTTATAATCACCAAGCGTGACCAACACCCCAAGCACTGACATGCATCCACAGAGAAACTTCCAGGTATTTTGTTACCAACAAAGCCTCTAGTGCACTTAAAAAGATTTCCAGGAACCAATTATCACCCTTTCTGCCACCCACCAACATCAATTACTGCTCACATTTAAAGATGATGACAAAATGTTTTAGAAGCCACTTTCTAAGCTGCTGTCTCTCTCTCTCTCTCCAGTGATGCTCAGCAGTGACAGAGCTGTCCTGGAGCATTCCTGATGAAAGCCTCCTCACTCCATCCAGCAGGAAAACTCTGAATATTGCTGGAAACTACTGCAATCACTCTGAGGAATTTATGGAAATAGCAGAACAAGGACTTGACAGAAAACCTGATGATGCTGAAAAAGGCAGAGGTGAAATGGCTGAAGCTGCTCCTGCTGAGTTCCAGCCCTGCTAATCCCAACATTAACACCTCTGCTTCCACAAGGAGTTAAATGGGCTTAGCTTCCCCCTTCCAGAGGCTCATGGTATTCTCACCTCTGCCAACAACTTGAGGAAGTGCCACCTGAAAATGATTCTGGATTTCACTGCTTCAAGATAAGCTTGAAGGCTGAGGCTATTTTTCACACCAAATTAACCTGGATTATTTAAACCTGAATTATTCTTCTTGGACCCTTTATTCCAAGAAGGCCATTTTGGTGCTGGAGTGTGTCCATGGGTGGGTGGCAGCTGCCTCGTGGTGGGGGAGAGGAGCTTCCCCAATCCCAAAGGGCCATGGTGGGATGGGGTTAGCCTCAGACAGGAATTCCAGACGCTGCCAGGGGAGACACAAGCAGCCTCTCTCCAAGGCATGGATTTAATGGCAGGCTCTGCTCCACTGAGCACATCTTCCCTGGGGTGACTTCCAGTGCCTTCAGTTCATTCCATGTCTACTTGACCAAGCTCACCTCCACTGAGGGAGGCATCATCTCATTAGTACCCAGACAGCTCTCAAGTATGCAGTGATGAATTCCCCCTGGAGCTTCCAAAGCAATACATGTGACCTTTGCATGTTCCTGCCATAAAATACCAGGAACACCTCCAGCTCCCAAGATAGAAGCTGTGGTGGGCATATGTGAGCAGCATACACCATATGGATTAAGTCAAGGGAATACTTTCAGCTACTTCCACTCTCTGCCTTCAGCAAGATTGATTCCGGCAAGGTTTTGAGCTATTTCGGGAGGATTTTCCCTCTGTTTCTGAAGTGCTGATCACCCCAAAGGGTTCTTTCAGCCTTGGCTTTTGAAGTCTCTTTAGCCCTGCTCTTACAATAGCTTTGGATTTAGTAAAGATCACAAAATACAGCATAAAATGTTAATAAAAAAAAAACAACCCAGACTTAGGGCACAGCTCCTCCTTTAAAGGACAGGAATGGCATGGCCAGAAATCTGCTTCAGGTTTTCATTCACATACCTTCAGACCCACTTTTTTTTCCCACTATCTCCCATCACTGCAGCAACCAACACAACATTTAGGAATGCTTCAATACTGATTTCATCTCCTTTCTCCCAAGCACAGTAACAGCCACTGAGGCATCTTACTGGAGGGGGGGGAGAGGTTTAAAGCTCTTTAAAGCTCTTTAAAGCTGGTTTACGTGTCAAACTTGAGCTTTTCAGAGCAATTCCACCTCAATGGGAGAGGAACAGGCAGAGTGCTGGAGCTATCTGGAGGTTTATCTGATCTCAGGGATAAAATTCCATCCCTAGGGTGACCTAAAAAGGCCTGGAAAGGGCATGTGCTAGGTGCTACGTGGAGCAATGCCACACCAATGGCAAAGGGAGCTGGATGAGCTCATAGGTGTTTTCCAGCTCTCCTCCCCAGGGCTCCCCAAGAGCCAGTCAGAGATGAGGCTCCTTCTTTTGTCATGAAATATTTTGGGAATGACACACTGTGCCCCTGGATTGCCCAGTGACAACAGCTCAGCCAAAACACCCAGGAGGAATTGCAACTGCTGCCTATCTCTTGAGGCTGGGAGATAACTCCTGACTTCTCTTCACAGGAGGAGAGGTTACAGTTCTCCAGTTAAGTCATGTTAATGATCTCAGAGATTAGCAAAGCTGGTTTGGAAATCTCAGGGTGTCATTAATGTCAAGGACTTCCAGGAGAAAGCACTATTTATGGATTGTCTTCAGATCAACCTAGGCAGGCAGCAAGCTTCTGTGTTAGCTAGGGAAGAGCACCCAAATCCCACCCCTACTGCACCTGGCTTCTCCCATATGGATAGCAGAGGGAGCAGATCCTCTACTCCAGCACAACCCAGGAGGTGAGCAGTGATGGATTTGCTGCCACAGCTTTCCTCTACAAGCATCCAAACCCCATCACTTCCACAGGCAGGAAAATGCATCCCTCCTAAAGAAGCCACTGCCTGAGCAGCCCTGATGCCCCACAAAGCTGCTGTGGGCCAGGACCAGGCATGGCTTGTGTGGGTGATGCAACTGTGCTCCTACAGGAGCTCCAGCACCTGTTTCACTCCCTGCCTGCCAGACCTTCAGCTCCCCATCCTGCTCACTACCTGCTGGACCTCCAGCTCCCCATCCCACTGCCAGATGCTCAGCTCTCCATCCCACTCCCTACCTGCCAGAACCCCAACTCCCTATCTGCCAAGACCTTGAGCTCCCCAGCTCACTCCTTATCTGCTGGACCCCCAGCTCCCCATCCCACTCCTTATCTGCTGGACCCCCAGCTCCCCATCCTGCTCCTTACCTGCTGGACCCCCAGCTCCCCATCCCACTCCTTACCTGCTGGACTCTCAGCTCCCCATCCCGCTCCTTACCTGCTGGACCCCCAGCTCCCCATCCCACTCCTTACCTGCTGGACCCCCAGCTCCCCATCCTGCTCCTTACCTGCTGGACCCCCAGCTCCCCATCCTGCTCCTTACCTGCTGAACCCCCAGCTCCCCATCCCACTCCTTACCTGCTGGACCCCCAGCTCCCCATCCTGCTCCTTACCTGCTGGACCCCCAGCTCCCCATCCTGCTCCTTACCTGCTGAACCCCCAGCTCCCCATAGCACTAGGGATGGATTATCAATCTTTGCCACATGTTTTCCCTTCCAACCACTGGAAAAAATGCACTAGCCCTTGCAGTGCTAGAGAGGTGGAGATGGATGGGGGATGGGGTGAGACACAAGAATCCTTCAAGCTGAAGCCATATCCACAGCAGATTTCACACACCAAACCCTGGCTTTCAGAGCTACTCTCTCCCCAGCATATTTTAAGGCTCAGGGAGTAATTAGAGAGCTCTTCCAGCAACACAAATGGGCTGGAGAATCAGCTGATGGGCAGTGAGGCTCTGCTGAAATCCCCTGGGTTTGTTATTACCATTTAATGTTGGTTAGGACTCAGAGGCTTTGTCAGAGTCCATGGTCCCATCCAGCCTGGTGCTGGAGCATCCTTAGAAAAGCTAACTGGCTGCTAAATGACAAGGAGTTGGGAGGATAGAATAATGCAGCTTGCTCCAAACTGCACAGAAGATGAGTGAGAAAGCATCACCTGGGTGCCACCATTGGGGTTCAGGGTGTGCTCACCCAACACATCTGCAAGGAACCTGGATAAAGGTGACTGCAATGATACCACAGGCTCCACAGCACCAAGATTATGGGAATCCATATAGACAGGATATACATAACAGGTAAGCAGCCAAACTCCTCAATCTTCTCAAGGTCTTGGAGATGATGGTTGTAAATCCTGAGTCCATCAGAAGAACAGATATCCTCTGCAACCAAGATCAGCCAATGTGGTGACCAACTTCTGAGCTCCTTTATGCTCCATGTGAGCTAACTGAGCTAAATAATCCTACTGCAATCTTACTGAAGCTCACTGCAGCTCTCAGCCAACAACCTTCCTGCTCAGGAGTGCATGATCCTATCTGCTCAAGCACTTGATAAGTACTTGAATGACCCTTGAATGACCTTTGCAATGGGGAAGCATTCTTCCTGTAGGCACGCTTCAGCTTTCACTGACCTCCTCACAAGGTGAATGTTTTATTGAGGTGTTATTCTTACCTGCCCAGCAGCTGCCACATCACAGCAACTCTTCCCTAACAAGGACTGGAAAATCCCTCCATACTCTGGCAGGACTACACACAGCCACATGTCTATGCCAACAAATGTGCCCAGCAGACCATGGTAAGCACTAAGTGCCAATGGTCAAATTCCAAGCCCAGGTACATGCACTCAACTGAAATGCACTAATGGATAGTAGGAATGTGCAGGGATAGAACAGCAGTGATGGAGGCAACTTTACACTGTGGTATTTAGAGACCTCTAGGAAAGAAGAGACAAGCCTGCTGACAATTTTGAGTAGCAAATCCTTTCTTCTGACTCCTAGTTGACCATGGTTGGAGAAATGCTTTTAGATCTGGCCAAAGGAAAAGGAGCCAGGCTCAACATACTCATCCTGACCAACACCTCCTCCTGCAGTCCAGATGCTGCAGGGATTGGTACAGGAGATGATGATGATGGTCATGAGTGATCTGGATCTGTCTGTTCTTCTGCAAATCAGACTCCAGCTCCATGATTCCTGCTGCACTGTTCCTACCATCACCTGCTTGGCCCTGTTCTTCTTGCACCATGCCCTAAAACCCCTCTGTGAATGAGAAGCATTGGCATACTCTCAACATCCTCCTGTGCTGCTGAGCTCTTTTGGAAAGCCTTCATGAAGATTTCTTCTTCAAGGCCTTTTCCTCCATGTGATTACTTTAAAAAGCCTGAATGCCCACTCTAGGATGCTTAGGCAAGGAGAAAAACCAACAGCACCACTCACCCATCTCCTTGAGCTCCATATTGACAAGTTCCAACCAGCAAGCATCAAGCTCATCCAGGTCATAGCGGCTCACTCCTTGCAAGTAAGTCCTTGTAGCTTCTGAAATCTCACAGCCAGCCAGGCTACTTGGTGATACCTGGCAGAGTGAGTTCTCCAGCTGGGGTATGATCCTGGAAGAAATGAAGGAGAGGTTGAGAAAGAGCTACAGCTCACCAAAATATCCCATTTCTTGTCATGGAAGGTGTGACCATGCTGTGTACACCAGTGAAAGCAAGCCCAGTAAAATCAAAGGGCTTCTGGACACTTGCTGTTGCCTCCTGTACCTCAGATGCTCTTGAGGATCACCACTTGGACACAAGTACCTTCCCAGCACCACCTTATGTGGTGGTTTCTGGTGGGATGTGGCCAAACAAGTTGATTTTCAGCAAACACTGAGCATAGCCTGGCTGCTAGCTCCCCTTCCCCTGGACTTCAAACCTGGATTTATGCTTGTCCCAGTGGGGGAAGGAGCAGTCTGGGAATCTGGAATTGGGGTTCTAGCCTGTGCCTCCTTCTTCCTCAGTGTGGATTAGGCATAAAACACCAAACCTCTCAGAAATTAGCCCAGTGCCACTGCTGCACACAAGCTTTACCACCATGGCTCATTCTTCCTGAACACCCACTGATGCTTTTTGGTACAAACCAGCTCCACACTGCAGAACATAGACTCCTTGAATCCTTTAAGATAGAAAAGACCTCTTAAGATCATGGAGTCCAACCATTAAGTAGCCCCAGGGAAGCACAGAGCAGGTGGCTCTGTGCTGGGCTCTCCATGGGAACACTCCTGCTCCTCAACAGTTCTCCCAATTCCCCCTCACACTATGAGAAATTAAGCCATTTTCCACTTTGTGTGGCTCCTTTCTTCCTCCTCATCTTGCATTAGCACCAGCCTGGTAGCAGCAGCCTCCTACATGTTTGGATTCCTGAGTCAAACAGCTCAAGCTCCAGCTCCAGCCACCAGCAGTGACCTCATGTTGCTCCTCATGATCTTAAAAAGAGAGTTGTTTCTCCCCATGGGAGCTTGCAGAGAGGCTCACAATGAGATACCACATCAGAAATACTCTGTTTGGGAGAAATACACTGTCCTGCCTGTGAAACTTGATGTGGAAAGCACACACACCAGCACAGGAGCAGGGCTATTAGGAATAGTGATGCTCTTGCCCAGAGTCAGTAGCCCTGCCAGCAAGAAGAGGACCATGGCACCAACCCATCCCTGCTGCATGGCTGCAAAGGGCTATTCCATACCCCCTGAAAGGCAGGATGTGCCCAAGGCATGGGATAAACATGGGGACAGGGCTAAGACAAGGGCTTCTGCTCCTTACACTGCTGACTCAGCTCCTTCCAGCCTGCAAGCAGAAGGGTGGCAAGCATGGACTTCTGTTTGGCATCACCAAGCACTCTGCATCCTGTGAACAAGAGACTCTTTGCCCAGTGGATGAATTTAGATGTGTTGTCCTAGTTATATTTGGAAACATGAACTCTGCCAGTGCAGAAGTGGTGCTGAGGGACATGGTTTAGTGATGACCTGGCAGTGCTAGGTCAATGGTTAGACTCAATGATCTTCAAGGTCTCATCCAACAACAATCCTACGGTCCACACTGTGCCAGGCAGCAACTTCAGCAAGCTCAGCAACGGTGCTCTGTGAGATTTGCTCTCTCTCATCACAACCACAGGGACAGGAGAGAAAGTGCCTCATCTGCTACAAACTCCCAGCATGGAAAGCCAGCAGGCACTGGCTGTCAGCTCTTCTCCTCTTCTTGGCAACTCTGCAGCAACATCCATGACACTTGCCACGCACACGTCAGCAGCATCGCGCGTAATGACACGCGAGCAAGAGGACGAGCTGGAAAGGAGAAGCAGCCTCTGGTGCCAGCTGACAGAACTCTGCAAAGCTAGGAGCTGGAGCTTGCTGCACAATTTGCACAGCTCACATTTCCCCCCTTAAATCCCACCTTCCCTGCCTGAATGTCAGTCTGGAAAGCCAACTGCAAGGACACAAACAAGCAAACAGCAAGCTGCTGCAGTGCATCGCTCCCTGCTCTGCAAAATCCTGAGCATCCAGCCCTGCTCTTTCACCAGCACCAGCTGGGATGCCCCTTGGCTCTTGCAAGACTTTGATCTGCCTTCTGTCCTGATATATGTAAGTTAATGTCAGAGCATCAAGTGCTTTGTGCTCTGTGATGTGTTTGGGACAAAGCCATCGTGTCCATCAGCTGAATCGTGGGGACCACAGATGCTCCAAGTGCAGAGGGAAGAGATCTGTGCAGAGCTTCCCTCAGGAAGGGGACCTAACCTGCCTTGCCCAAGGTCTAGAATGAAATCTGTGGCATGACAGGAAAACCTGGAGTTCCTCTGGACCCAGACACATAGTTTAATTGCTACCCTTGGCAGTCATGACCTCTGGAAGCACTTCCAGAGCCACACCAGTGGGAGAAGCAATAACTTGATAGCTTGGAGAGGCAAACATCAAGAAATAGGTTCTTTTTGCCTCTTTTGCCTTACTTTCCTCACCAGTAAACTGAAAATAAAAGATGTGAGGCACATCTCCAAATTTCAGTTCAGGATCTGAAAATAACCCCATGAGAAGAGAGCTCTCAGCCCCCAGATTTGAAAATGAGCTCACTGTAATCTAGGACAGGGCTTGAGGATTCAGTAACATCTGTATTTCATAGAGACACAGTCATTCAGGCTGGAAAAGACCTTTTAAGATCATCAAGTCCAATCATCAATCCAATACCACCATGCAGAAAACAGTAATAACACTAAAACCAGGCACACTCCAGTCAGGATTCAGGACGAACCACCAGAGTTGCTCCAAACTCCCTAAATAAAGATGCTGCTAGTGCAACATGTATTAGCCCAAGAAGGACTGACCCTCTCCTTCCCAGGAGCCCAGGTCCAGCCCTCACTGGCCCAGCAGCCGAGCTGTAGGCACAGTGGGTTTAGAGGAGAAAAATCAGAGTTGTTGAGAAGAAAAATATCCTCCAACTGGGATGAATGCTCCTGTAAAAAAGAGCTGCCTGAGCCAGCATGGGGCCAGTGCCTTAAGCCTTCACTAAGCTGAGTTACACAAGCCACTGACTGCAACAGGTGATGGCCTGACCCAGGGCCAGCCAGGGATGCTCAGGGTGGCAGAAGAAAGGAGTTGCTATTTTTAGCCTGATATCTCAGTGCAAAGATGAATGCTCTGTGTACACATCAAAGGAGCAGCCCAAGCAAGTCATTTACTCTATTGACAGCAACTGAAACAACCTTAAGTGTGATAATGTGATGGGGACTGGGTTATCTAGAATGTGGTACACGTGATGCCACCTGCCAAGAGCTGAGCTGCCACCTTCCTGGTGCTGCTGGAGTGCAGGACACAAGCTTGGGTCAGTCCCTACCTGTGTGTGCAGGCTCTGCCTTCTCACTGCTGGGATCTCACAGAGAAGGACCTCATGAGCTTCAACAAGACCAAGTGCAGGGTCCTGCCCCTGGGTCAGAACAATCCCCACTATCAATCCAGGCTGGGGGATGAGATGATGGAGAGCAGCCCTGCAGAAAAGGCCTTGGGGTGCTGGTGGCTGAGAAGCTGCCCATGAGCAAACAGTGCACGCTGGCAGCCCAGAAGCACAATGGCATCCTGGGCTGCAGCAAGAGAAGCGTGGCCAGCAGAGCCAGAGAGGTGATTCTGCCACTGCACTCTGCTCTGCTCACACCTCCTCTGCAATACTGGGTCCAGTTCTGGAGCCCTCAACACACAAAGGCCATGGAGCTGCTGGAGCAGGTGCAGAGGAGGCCACGAGAATGCTCAGGGGCTGCAACACCTCTGCTCTGAGGACAGGCTGAGGGAGCTGGCATTGTTCAGCCTGGAGAAGAGAAGGCTTCAGGGGAACTACTAGTGACCTTCCAGGACCTAAAGGGAACTTGCAAGCAGGCTGCAGAGGGCCTGTTTGCAAAGGCCTGCAGGGAAAGGACAAGGGGCAATGGTTGTAAATTGGAGAAGAGGAGATTTAGACTTGATACTAGGAAAAAGTTCCTCCCCACAAGGGTGGTGGAACACTGGCCCAGGTTGCCCAGGGAGGTGGTTGAGTTCCCATCCCTGGAGGCATTCCAGGTGAGGCTTGCCAGGGCTCTGGGCAAGCTGCTCTAGTTGGGCATGTCCCTGGCCACTGCAGGGGGGGTTGGACTAGATGAGCTCCAGAGCTCCCTTCCAACCCAAACCATTCTAGGATTCTAGGATTTTTGCTGAAGCTGATGCTCAGAGATGGGAGAGGAGTGACTCATCCTTGCCATTCAGCCACTTGCCTGCCAAATGCTCCCAAACCCCCAAAACCTTGGCTGGGTGTTCAGACTCTCACATCCTGGCTTTGCACAGCCCCTGGGGATCACTTCATGGGGTCACTGATGGTAACAGCACTGGTTGATGCTCAGCCCATCCTAACACTGTGCCATTAAATGGAGTTTGCTTTGTGTTAATGGCCTCGAGGTGCTCAGCCTCCTGATAATTTCTGGATTTGCTTTCCTAGGTAAAAGCATGTTCCTAAAAAGCAGCCAGTTCCTCCCTGACACATGCTAACACACCTGCAAAGAGCTTCTTGGTGTTCAGCTATAAAGATCAATGACTGCAGAGACAGTAGCCTTGGGCTAGGAGAAGTGGTGGAAGGATGAGATCCTTTAATTTCATACAAGAGAAAAACCCTCTGGAAAAACCTATGCCCTGACTTAGAGCAAGGTAGAAAACAGACCATGCTGTGCACCTCTCCTCATCTACAATAACATCAAGAACATGGAAGCTTTGTGGTGCCCAGACACACCAAGGCTGCCCTTGTCAGCAGCAAATACCCATCTCCTGCTGGGCATCCAAGGCAGGGATGCCATCAGGGCTTCACCTTCACACAGGGACAGGGCTTAGTCCCTTTGGAAACATAAAATCACAGACTCATTAAGGTTGGAAAAGACCTTGAAGATCATCACGTTCAACCATCACTCCCATGCCACTAAACCATGTCCCAAAGTGCATCTACATTACTATATATGTACTAATATCCTTCACATCCCAGGTTCAAGCATTGGTGATCCCACAGGAATCAACTCTTCCTTCTTATTTCCAGTCATCTCTTCTACTTTTCCTCTCCTATGCCAGCCTCAGGGACAAGTGCAGAACTTCCTACCTGCTTTAGGACATCACCCATGGTGTGGGATGTGGGAGATGAGGGATGCTCATCATCATTTCCAGGGCCATGGCAGGCAGTAGGTGCCTGGAGGAGCCTGGCAATAGAATCATAGAATCCTAGACTGGTTTGGGTTGGAAGGGACCTCTGGAGCTCATCTAGTCCAACCCCCCTGCAGTGGCCAGGGACATCCCCAACTAGAGCAGCTTGCCCAGAGCCCTGGCAAGCCTCACCTGGAATGCCTCCAGGGATGGGAACTCAACCACCTCCCTGGGCAACCTGGGCCAGTGTTCCACCACCCTTGTGGGGAGGAACTTCTTCCTAATGTCCAGTTTAAATCTCCTCCAATTTAAAACCATTGCCCCTTGTCCTTTCCCTGCAGGCCTTTGCAAACAGGCCCTCTGCAGCCTTCTTGGAAGTTCCCTTTAGGTACTGGAAAGTCACTAGGCAGGTACACATTTAAGGGAGATGGTTTACTAATGACTGATGAAAGTATTCCTTCCTCACCCTTAGTGAGAGCCATGCTGTGCCATGACATCTGCCTTGGCTTAGGAGAGCACCCACTGCCCTTCCTACTGACAGCATCAACCTGGCCACCCAGGAGCTCCATTGATTTTCCCATGCTCAGAGAGAAAGCAAGAGTCAAGCTCTTAATCACCTCAATTACCAACCTTCCCCTTTCCCTTTATCCACATTGAAAGGCTTCTCCTGGCTTGTTTAGCAAATTTCCTCCTTCTTCAAAAAAAGGCAGAAGCAGGCAAGATAAACAGTGAAAGCAGGGCTAGGAAACTCATTACTGGAGCATTTGTGAGGCTGAGATCTCATCAGAGCAGCTTGCTGCCTCCACCAAGGCCAAGCAGATCTGCACAGCACAAGAGGAATTGCATTTGTCTTCCTTCAAGGGCTTTTCCCATTCTCCTAGAGTTTGGATGCTTTAGTTATTCATCTCCACACTCAGTTCAAAGAAGGAGAGAGATGATGCTCAGCCCCAACCCTCTACCAAGTACCAAACCATGTGCAGAAGCTCAATTACACTGCAAGAGCATTTACTCCTTTATTTATCCAGCTAGGCAGAGACAGGGCATTTAACAAAAAACAACCAAAAAAACCCCCAAACCAACCCATATCTGTATGAATCAAGGACTCATTTCAACAAAGGGCTGGGAAATTGGGATCAGCCTGAAAAAAGCACAACAAACCTCAGGCCATTAGGCTCAAGGGCACTTGAGGCAAAGGAGTAAGTGGAGCCCAACACTCAGGAGGATCCCATCTAGCCCTGGAGAAGATGATGTGGCCCTAAAATACACTCAGCAAATTCCCATGGTTCATCAGCTCTGTAAACTCAATGCTTCCCTTGGCTGAAAGGAGAAGGCATGAGTTGTTTGGTTTTTTTTTTAGTTCCATATGCTCCCTTTTAATATACCAGAGAAAAAGAATTAATCCTGGGGAGTGTTTCTCTGCTGAATATACTTCATTTTATTACAGTGACAACTGGAGTCAGTCATCTTCTCTTTACCTACACTCCACTCTAAATTAGTCTTGTCCAGCATCCATAAATAAATCAGCTTAGGAAAAGTCTCTGCCAAGCAAGCTGATACTGTTCTGACCATGGGGGAATTCTCCTGCAGCACATGACAACCTTCAAAAGGCAATTTAAAGGGATGATTTTCATTTCCTGTTTATATTAAACTACTATCTAGCAGGCCATTTGGACTGGATGACCAATCTGCTTATCAACTTGAAGCTAACAGATTTTACAGGTTCCTGTGCAAGCTGCTCTAGGTTCTCCTGGCTTTTTGCAGGGAGGTTGGACTAGATGATCTCCAGAGATCCCTTCCAAGCCCTAACATGCTGGGATTGGGCTAGAGAAAGAGCCTAGTGGCACTAAGGGCAAATGATGGTGGTGGATGGTCACAGGAAAGAGCTGCAGCAAGCCACAAACAGGATTTTGTGATCCTCAGCATACCCAGCCCCACATTTCCTGACTCCATTCCACCTACTTATCTCACTTTTATGGCTTCTATAAAGGCTGTAAAACCAGGAGCCAAAAACTATACTCCCAAAACTGAGTACAAAGAAGAAAGGGAATGCCAAGATGGTATGAAATGGGTTAAATTTCAATTAAGTGGGCTGCATGCAAGCTAGCTGGACCAGCTGGGTATGCCCAAGAGCATCTTCAGGATGCAGGTCTTGGTGCCTGTGCACTTCACCATTCCCCCTCCTTGACTGAAGATGCTCCAGGTGATATTGGGAGCACCTTGGTCACCAGTGGAGACTACTGAGAGCTTAGAGCCCTCTGGGCACCCTGCTGTCATCCTGGCAGGAGATCTCCAAGCAGATACCCTGGAGTGTGCAGGAGAGACCACGGGTACCCAGTATGTGCCAATACATCCTCCTGCAGGTTATCCTCATGGCAGAGGCTGTAACGAGCACATTTCTAGCAAAAAATAGCTGATGAAGGCAACATAACATCAAACCTTCCCCTGTCCATCCAATGCTCCAGCAAGCAGCCCAGTGCAGCCATGAGGTTCATCACCATCACTGCTGCTGAGGGTGATGGATGACTGGGCTGCCATTGCCCTCTGCTATAATCTAATGCTGTTGTAAATTGCTTGTCCCAAAAACCCATGCAGGCAGTAAACACCTGGTTCAGCTCTGAAGCTCTCATGTGGCATCTTGTTGCTGTTTTGGGAGGAAAAAAAAGCAGTTGGATCTGGCCCCAGCAGGATCCAGACCCAAAAAGCACCTCCCTGACTGTGCAGGTATCAATGCTCAGCCCTGTGAAGGTCCTTTTGTCTTAGCCAAAAAAGCACTCAGGATGCTCAGGAAGGGGTTAACTCTGCTTGCAGCAGTGTCCTGCCCTCTGGGTACCAGCAGCCAGTGAGGGTGGCTCCAGATGATGTAATGGGTAATGCTGCAGCAAGCTGCACATCCCAGCCCTCTGCACATCCCATCCCTCTGCACATCCCA
>VWZO01012364.1:111872-125786 GCA_013396975.1 Bucco capensis
GCCCTCTGCACATCTCATGCCTCCTGCACTGGAGGTGCATCAGAGACCCTAGAATGCATCAGGGACTCAGGGATGTGTAAGGGACACCTGGGATGCATTAGGGACCCAGAGATGTGTCAGGCACTCTAGGATGCATCAGGGATCCTGACATCCTCTACCAGACATGGACCAGTCCAAGACAACACATCTCAGCTCCACTCACCATCCCTTTAGCTGTTACTTTTCCCAGTTTAACTCTGGCTACTCCAAGAGTTATCCAGTGAGTATTAGCCATGATCATTATCAACCTCTCCCCAGCTCCCAGCACCAGGCAGCTCTGCAGGACACAACCCTGGCACAGCCTCCCCACTCACAGCTCCCAGCACCATGCAAACATCTCAGCTGGGAAACTCCTTCTGGCTCCAGGACCATTTAGGGTCTCCCCATTTGGGTTTGGAAATCCCCTTGGGATAATGTCATTCCCATGCCAAGTGCTAAGGAGGGGGAAGGGAGGCCCTTCCCCTGCTTCCAGCACTTCCAAGATGTGTCCAGGCAGGTTCTGGAAGTCTTACAGTAGCTCCAAAGCACAATTAACAGGTGCAATAAGAAAAGAGCTCTGTTTTCTCCTGTCCTTCTCCAAAATCAGCTCCAGGAACAGCCTGTAAGCAGAGTGGGTCCTTCCAGGCCTCTGGAATAATGTAATCCTCTAAGGAGAAAGTGATTCACTCTTCTTTGATGTGATAAAAAGAGGAAAACAAGTGAACAGGAGGCACTAAACAGCCATCTTGTTAAACCCAGACAGCTTTCCCAATTCCTTTGCTGAGCTGTTTATCACCAAATAAAAAAGCCTGATACTCAGCAGACTGCAGGAGGAAGCCCAGAGTGTTGCTATCCCTCCCTTTCCCACCTTTAGATTCCAGCCTAAACCTCACTGAGATTTAGCTCAATAAATGAATTATTGAAGTCTCAACTCTCTTGCAATGCCCAGAAAATCCTTTTCAGTGTAGAGAGGAGAAGGGACCTGGTACAAAAGAGCTCAGGTAAGAAATGCCAGAGCAGGATCTGCCTTCCTGAGGTTGGAGGAGAGGACAAGCATCATTCCACAGCAGGCTTCATCTGCACAGCTTCTGCACAGAAGGAAACCATGAGTGCAGGGGCAGGCAGTGATGGCCAAGGAGTGGTTTGCTGGTGGGCTGCTTGGAACAACACAACACAGATGTTTTTCTAGTTGACTAGACAGAAGCAGTGTCTGGGCTGAGAGCAGAAAAACACACATCATTTGGATCCTGTGCAAGGATCTTCTTGCTAGTCCTTTTCCCCCTTGCCCTGCTGTGCTACTCAGCCTCAAAAGCAGCAGAGAAGGCAGCAGAAGGAGGCTCTGAGCTGCACAGCTTGTGCTGCTCTTCTGGCTCTGAAACCCAGGAAAACAGAAACCCAGCATGGTTGGGATTGGAAGGGAGCTGTGGGGATGATGCAGTGCATCCCCCCTGCTCCAGCAGGCTCAGCCCCAGCAGCTTGCCCAGCATCCCCTCCAGGGGCCTTGGCAATCTCTGCACACCAGGAGACTCCCCAAGCTCTCTGGGCAGCCTGGGCCAGGGCTCTGCACCCTCACAACAAACAACTTTCTCCTGCTGCTCAGCTGCAAGCTGCTGGCTTCCAGTGTGTGCCCATTGCCCCGGCCCTGGGCACCCCTGAGCAGAGTGTGGCCCCAGCCTCTTGCCCCCTGCACCCTTCAGCTCTTGCTCAGCATGGAGCAGCTCCCCTCTGGCTCTGCTCTGCTCCAGCCTCAGCAGCCCCAGGGCTCTCAGCCTTTCCTCCTGCCAGAGCTGCTCCAGTGTCCTCAGCATCTTGGGAGCCTCTGCTGGACTCTCTGCAGCAGTTCCCTGTCTCTCTTGAACATGCTGGTCCCTGACCCTAGGGAGCTGCAGAGGATGCTCAGGCAGTATTTTCTCCCCACAGGTGACCAGAGCACAGCCAGCACCAGCACCAGCACCCATGGGTGCTGCTCTTCTCCCAGGGCACCACTGACCCACCTGGTGTAGGTCAGGGACCTACAAGGGGCAATGGTTTTAAATTGGAGAGGAGCAGATTTAAACTGGACATTAGAAAGAAGTTGCTCCCCACGAGGGTGGTGGAACACTGGCACAGGTTGCCCAGGGAGGTGGTTGAATTCCCATCCCTGGAGGCATTCCAGGTGAGGCTTGCCAGGGCTCTGGGCAAGCTGCTCTAGTTGGGGATGTCCCTGGCCACTGCAGGGGGGTTGGAGTAGATGAGCTCCAGAGGTCCCTTCCAACCCAAACCAGTCTAGGATTCTATGATATCACACGCCAAGCTTATCCAAACCCAGCCAGCAGGTCACTAGTATTCTGCTCATTTCCTTTTACACAATATATATCTTTGAGTTGCTGCCAGGGACACTTGAGGGCTGTTTTCTGGATATATAAAGCCCCAAAATGTTGCTTCTTCACCTAACCTAGGCCAAGCTACTAACCTTAAAGCATCTGCAACTAATTCTCTCAGCCAGGTCATTTTTCCACTCTTATTTCAGTAACAGAAACAGCTCCACACATATTTGTAACCACCTAGTAAGGGGAAGCAGACACAGAAGCTGTGAGGGATAGGAGAAGCTCTGCACCTGCCAGGCTGTTGCTGGGAGCTGGAGCACATCAAGAATTGGCCAAATCCTCCCCAAAACCCTGCTGCTAACAGAGCTGAGCATCAGACAGCTCCAACTCCTGAGGAGGATACAAAGCTGAGGATGCCACAGCATGGCTCTCCTTACACAAAACCCACCCAAGGAAAGCAAAGCTCTGAGGAATGTGAGAAGGCAGCATCCAGCCTGGTTTGTTTTTTGTTTTTTCTTTTCAATGTGTTTTGAATCACTGCACTAATGCTGAACCCTGGAAGACATGAGGCTGAGTCACTGGAAGCAGCACAGAGCCCATCCCACAAAGCCAGGAGGGATCTGTCTGCCTCTTGCACCATCCATGGAGGCACAGACACTTGTACTCTTATCAGAAAGAGTGAGGCTTGGATCAGCAGCACGAGGGCAGGGATTATCCTTCTGGACTGGGAACTCATGAGGCTATACCTCAGATCCTGGAGTTTGAGCCCTTCACTCCAAGAAGGACACTGAGCTGATGGAGGAGTCCAGAGCAGGGAAAGAAGCTGGGGAAGGGTCTAGAGCACAAATCTTGTGAGGAACAGCTGAGGGAACTGGGGTTGGTTAGGCTGAGGAAGAGGAGGCTCAGGGGAGACCTTCTCACTCTCTCCAACTCCTTCAAAGGAGGTTGGACTGAGGTGGGGGTTGGTCTCTTCTCATGGAGCAAGCACCAGAATGAGAGGAAATGGCCTCAAGTTGTGCCAGGGGAGGTTTAGGTTGGACATTAGGAACAATTTCTTCCCCAAAAGGGTCATCAAGCCCTGGCCCAGGCTGCCCAAGGCAGTGTTGGAGTCACCATCCCTGGAAGGGTTGAAGAGCCCTGGAGATGTGGTGCTGAGGAACATGGCTTAGTGGTGAGCTGGCAGTGCTGGTTAATAGTTGGACTGGATAATCTTAGAGGTCTCTTCCAACCAAAACAATTCCATGACTCTATGATTTTCTAGACCTTACTTAAATGCACTGACAAACCTCACCACCTACCAGTTCATCTCCACTTTACCAAGGCCCTGCAAACACAGTAAAGCTCATTTTCCAGCAACACAGGCCAAACCCACCTACATTCCACAAGATAATCCACAGCAGCACCAAGAACTGAGCAGCTATTCCCACAGCAAGGCTCTCCTGCTCCTCCCATCACTCAGAAGAGCACTTAAGAGTAATAGTCCCTTGTACTGTTCAAGGGGGATGCAAGGTGCACTAAATCACTGAGAGCTGATTTAATTACTGCTGGGGCTGCAAGCAGCAGCAATCAGATCTGTTAAGCTTTGCCTGGCTACACACTGAATTCATGGTTTCTGCATGGAGAGCAGAGGTGATGGAGGTGATGGTTGGAGCAGAGCAGAGTCTGTCCCAAGAGCTCTAAACCAGGTTACAGAGCAAAGGGAAAAATCAAGCTCACTTGTTCTATGTATTCACTGCTGAAATACACTTGGCTTTCTGTGTGCTTGATCCAGGATAAACCACAGGCATCCACTGGGAGGGTGAGCAAACATTCAAAATAAAAGTCCAAGTGGCTGAGGATGAGGTAAGCACAGGCTGCAGTTAGCACATTCCCCACAGCAAACTAAGAAAGGTGAGGACCTGCTGAAAGCTCACATGAGAACTTAGCAAGCAGACTGTAGACCAGAAATGCTTCCAAGTTACAGAGTCAATCAGGCTGATTCCTTTGCAAAGCACTCAACAGGCACAGGGCATGAACTGAGAGGAAAGCAGCCCAGAAGCTAACCAGAGAGGTGGGAGATGTCCCATCCCTGTGCCCATTCCAGCTCAGCTTGGTTGGGGCTCTGAGCAACCCAGTTGGAGATGTCCCTGCTGACTACAGGGAGGTTGGACTAGTTGGCTTTTAATAGTCCTTTCCAACCCAAACCATTCTATGAACCTTCCACCACACTGATACCACCTTTTGCTCAGCCTACACTCTCTGAACCACCAGAAATCATTCACCCCATCCTCAATCAGACCTCTAAAAGACCACCCTGCAAACAACCTGTCCTTCCCCACTGCTGGCAGGAACAAAAGCTGCCTGAGAAGATCCAAGTGGCAACCCTTTCCCAGCAGCAGAGCTGCAGACAGACCTCACTGATATTACATCCCTGGAGGATTGTTTTGTTGTCCTGGATCAGTGCCACCCTGTCCTCAGGGTGCTCAGGCATCACCCTTGGGAGCTTGCAGGCAGCAAGATTTCCTCTCCCTGTTACCCCCATGACCCAGGGCTTGGGATGGAAACATTTAGGCCTAAGGCAGTTAGGATTTGTATTTCTTTTGATCAGGGCAGAGTCTCAGATCTTGAAAGGGAAGGGTTAGATGTATTTCTGAAGCATACCAGAATCCAGACATATAGTTAAGGGCAGGCAGGCAACAAAATAGGGAAAACTGACCCAAGAAACAGCCCTCTATGAAATCATCAGCATGCCATCTGCAAGCCCCAAGCTCACACCTTTTCTATGATGAGCTGGAAGGAAGGGAGAAAACAACAAAGCAGCAAGGAGAGGGGGAAAAAAAAACCAGCAAGGAGAGAGAGGAGGAAAAAAAAAAAGGATCATGTTAAAAAAAATGAAAAGCTCTGCTCCAGAAGATACACAAACTGCTGCAGAATCCTCCCTGCCCCTTCTGCAGCAAAGCCCAAGGGAAGCTGCTGATGAGTCAACAGGCAGGCTGCATCGCTGGCCGAGGGGAGAGGAAGTCCAATCTCAACACTGGAGAACAAAGTGTGCTGCTTCAGCGAGTACATGCTGAGAAGGAAAGCTCAGCAAGCCCTCCCCTAGGCTGGGAGCTGTGCTGCTGCTGCAAGAAGACAGCCTGGCCCTCACCCAGGGCTCCTGCTGCACGCCGAGCAAGAGGGAGAGCTGAAAGTCCAGGCATTGCTAGGATGTTCAGATGGTGCTGAGCCAGCCTGGCTGCAGTTCCTGGGCACTGCCATGCTCCATGTCCTGGCACAGATGGCTCCCAGTGTAATTTTCTTCTTTCACTGGATGTTCTGGATATTGCATAAGGGATCAGGAAGTGACAGGGAGCAGAAGAGAAGAAAGGCAGGGATATGTCCCAGTCCTACACCCACGATTGGTATAACAATTAATTCTTCTCCCCTCCCCAGGATATTCATCCTGGGCTCCCCAGCTCAAGAGAGAAAAGGAACTACTGGAGAGGCTCCCAAGATGCTGAGAGCACTGGAGCATCTGTGGCAGGAGGAAAGGCTGAGAGCCCTGGGGCTGCTGAGCCTGGAGCAGAGCAGAGCCAGAGGGGAGCTGCTCCATGCTAAGCAAGAGCTGAAGGGTGCAGGGGGCAAGAGGCTGGGGCCACACTCTGCTCAGGGTTGCCCAGGGCCAGGCAAAGGGGCAATGGGCACACACTGGAAGCCAGCAGCTTGCAGCTGAGCAGCAGGAGAAAGTTGTTTGTTGTGAGGGTGCAGAGCCCTGGCCCAGGCTGCCCAGAGAGCTTGGGGAGTCTCCTTCTCTGGAGAGATTCCAAAGGCACCTGGACATGATCCTGGGCAAGCTGCTGTGGGTTGGACTAGATGATTCCTAGAGGTCCCTGTGACCTCCAACACCACTCTCTGCAAGCAGACACAAAACACCACCATGAACATCCCTGCCAACAACCACAAACCTCTCAGAGAAAACACTAGACCTCCTGGAGATGTTGGGGCAACTCCACAAACCTCTCATGAGAAACACTAGACCTCCTGGAGATGTTGAGGCAACTCCTTACAGAACTGGTGCTGGAACACAACTCCAAGGAGATGAATGCTGAGCTCTCCACAGCATGATCCAAGCACAGCCAGCCCCACACCAGCTCAATGCATACCCAAGCAACACAGCAAGGAGCTGCTCTAGCAGTGTGCTGGAGGAGAAAGGTCACAGGAGACCAGAGAGAGGAAGGACAGGACAGTGACCCAAGCCCCATAGCATCATCACTGAGTTGGTACTGGCTGAGGCTGTGCCTTCCTTTTGCCACAGTCCTTTCTGCTTTCTACTCCAAGGCAAAAAAGGCCCTGGTGATGAGGAGAGGAGAGATCTGCAATGCCAAGAATCTCTGGGCAGGCTGCCAGCAAGAAGCTGCCTTCCTGCCTGTCCTCCTGCTGTGTGCAAATTCACAGGAAACAGCAGCTACAGCACATACTAATGTGGCTTCATGTGAGCTCCAAGAGCCACCTCGAGATCCTGCCTGCATCCCTGGCAGCCTGGGGAAGGAGCTGCAGGCCAGAAATGTCAATCATTAGATAAAGAAGCAAGGAAAACCTCTACAGGTGCACAAAAAAACCTTTGGAGGTGCTGCTGGTTTAGGGAGTGATGCTCTCGAGTTCAATGTGCTGCTGGGCAGGGTATCAGCATCACTGGTCTGGGGAGGGATGAGCACTGGGCAGGTCCTTGCATGCTTGCTCAGCAAAAAAAGGGATTCACAGCCTTCTATCAGCACCTATGGCAAAGTAGCAAGGGCCACTTTGCTCTTGGGTGTATCATCGTGTGACTCTGGGAAGATAAAGCTCATCTGCAGAAGAGGAGGCTCAGGGGAGACCTTCTTGCTTAATACAACTCCCTGAAAGGAGGCTGGAGCAAGGTAGGGGTTGGTCTCCTCTTGCAAAGAACAAGCTCTATAGGGTAAGAGGAAACAGCCTCAAGTTGCACCAGGGGAGGTTTAGGTTGGACATTAGGAACAATTTCTTCCCCAAAAAGGTTGTCCAGGCCTGGCCCAGACTGCCCAGGGCAGTGCTGGAGTCACCATCCCTGGAGGGAGTGAAAAGCCATGGAGATGTGGTGCTGAGGGACATGGTGCAGTGGTGACCTGGCAGTGCTGGGGAATGGTTGGATTTGATAACCTTAAAGGTCTCTTCCAACCAAAACAATTCCATGATTCTAACACTTCCCTTTCCCATTTACAACAGGAGTGCTACCATGCAGCCCTGACAGTGTCATGACAGTGTTGTCATAACTCTTCCCATTACTTAAACTCAAGCCATGCTGAGCTAATCCAACACTGCATCCAGCACCCAAGAGCAGCACCTCCCACACCAGACTGGGACCTGAATCAATCACTAACTCATGGTGGACATCTCCATGCCTCAGTTTACCAAACTGTGTAATAACTGTAGAGCTCACACAGGAGCTGTCAGGTTCATGCCTGGGTGCAGATCTTTAGTGATGAGCTCTAACAGAGCTGGGACATACTGAGCCCATCACCTACACCCCAGACTGGCTGAGCTGGAGATGTGCAAGCAGAGGATGCTAACCACAAGCATCTCACCTGACCACAAACAGCTTTTCTCACCACGCTGGAGCCCTTCAAGCTTTTGGGCAAATCTCAGCTATGTCAACTCCTTTTCAGTAGCCATGAGCCAGAAATGCTTGTGGAGAGGAAAGAGCTGAATCTCCTGCACTGCCTGACAAACCCTGGGATGCTGGTGGCCAGCAGCAGCATCCCTGCTTCCCAGACCATCCAGCCAAGAGATGCTGCACCTCTTCCCCCACCACTTCCCTGCCAGCTGAGCTAACCTAGAAAGGACCTTCCAGTTTAAGGTGGCTCTTAGTGGAGGCATTTTGTGACAGCTGCAAGCTGGGGAAAGGATTCCTTAAAAGACAGCTCTTCCCTTCTGTCTCACCCCCAGCTTTTGACATTTTAGAGCTGGGGGAAAAAATAAAAAGGTTCAAAAAAATCTAATTTTCAGCTTTGGAGGCACAAATCCTAAAGGCAGGGTAGGAGAAGAGCTAGTTTCCAAGAGCCCAGGCAGGAGAGGAAAAGAGCAGCAGTGGCTGCACACAAGGAACCTTTGGGAGGGTGAGATCCTTCTCTGGAGTGGGAAATGACTCTCACACCTTCCACAGCAAAATCTGCTCCCTGCCAATGGCTCAGCCCAGGAAGCAGAGCTCTGCAGATGCAGGATGATGGGCTGAGTGTTTTCTTGCTCCCAGGGCTCTAGTGGCTTCTCCCCTCCCCTGTCACCCTCTAGGAATTTCACATGGAAACAGCTGTCAGGAGTGAAAACATCAGGACTGCATCACCACAAGCATCCATCCCCTGCTCAACCTAAGAGGCAGGATACTCCATCACAGCCCCACACCTTTCAGATGGGCTTGAGAAGCAAAATGCTGCCCTGACAGCAAGAAGCAGCAGCAGCTGATGGGCTCCAAATTGCCCAAAACATCAGTGGGGGAGTGGGGTGTTTTTTTCCAGCAAAGCAAATAACTGGGATTGCCCATCTGACACAGGAGCTGTTATCCATCCACATCCCAACAGCAAGCAAAGGGAGAAGCTGATGCAGAGCCCATGGGGCAGCAGCTGCATGAGGAGTAGTGAAGGCTCAGGAGGCACCAGGGAGGCAAATGAAAGCAATGAAAAGAGGGAGGTAAATGGAGCTGTAAGGCTTTTTAAGGCTGCTCTCTTCAGGCAGATGGAATATAGTCATCTCTCCTGAATAAAAACACTTGTGACATCTCTCCAAAGGAGGGCAAGCTGCAAGAGGGACTTGTCTGTTACTGGAGGTAGGAAAGGGACCAGAGTCTACATCTGTCCTTGGCAGTCCCAATGCTGCTATCTCCCAAACACTGAGGGCAGGGATGCTACAGGAGGGAGAACTGCTCAGGAGGAGCACATCCATCCCTGCTGTGCTGTCTGGTGTGCATGTGGTGAGATGCTAGCCTGATTAGGAGAAAAAAAGCTGGCAGTGTCACTGTGTGCCCCCTCCCTTGGGATGTGCATCATGGCCACAGACCAGGTGGAACCATTCCTGCTGCTGTAAAATGAGCTCTTCATTCCACTCACATCACCCTAGCAAAGGTAAAATACCCTCAGCAGGTTCAGGCCAAGGACAAAGCCCTTCAGGCCATGCTTGCTGGCTTGCCAGCAAAGAGAGAGAGATGGTTCAAGCAGATAAGAATTGGTGCAGGAGAGACAGAGCAATGAGAGGAAAGACTTCCAAGGAATTCTTTAAGCAGCCTGACTCTGCCTCAGGAAGAGCAGGTTGGGATGAGCAAGGCACATGGCAACCCAGGGGGATGCAGAAATCCACCTGGGATTAGCTGAGAGTGATGGAGCCACTGAGGAGGATCTCGGAGAGGTCAGAGGGAAGGGGTTTGCCCTCAGATGATCAGAAGATGACACACATTGTCTGTCTCGAAGCATAAAACTCAAGGAAAACCACTGGAGCACATCCAGAAGCAATCTGTATGAATACTCATGGAAAATAACATGGGGAAGAAGCACCTGACATGGGTTGGGACCTCTGTGGGGGAGAGGGAGGGAGAGAGGGGAAGAGAGAGGGGAAGAGAGAGGGGAAGAGAGAGGAGAGGACCCATCTTAACTTAGCAAGGCTCCCATAGTCCCTCTCAGGAGATGCTCACTGGTGTCCCTGGGCTGTGCTAAGACCTCTGCAGGACCAGGCTTCCTTGAGCAGACATGGGGTACACTGGGCTCACTCTGCTGAGTTTAACTCCAACAGAAATTCTTCCTCATATCTAATCTGAACCTTCCCTGGTAGAATTTGAAGCCATTTCTCCTTGTCCCATCATTTGTTCCCCAGGAAAAGAGACCAACCCCCACCTCACTCCATCCTCCTGTCAGGGAGTTGTAGAGAGTGAGAAGGTCTCCCCTGAGCCTCCTCTTCTCCAGGCTAACCAAGCCCAGTTCCCTCACTGCTCCTCAGCACACTTGTGCTCTAGACCCTTCCCCAGCTTCCTTGCCCTTCTCTGGATACACTCCAGCACCTCAATGTCCTGCTGGGAGTGAGGAGCCCAAAACCCCAATGAATAAACCTCCTCAGTCCAGAGGAGAGAAGACTGAAGACACATAATATCATACCCAAAAATGCAAAAGATCTTGGCAAAGGGCTAGTGTCAGCACAGGACAGGGTGGGCTGGGGATCTGGATGGACAACCTGCACCAGGAGCTCACTTTAGGAGCATCCTAGGGAACATGCAGCACCAACACAACTGCCCCAGGGATCCCTGAGAACGTGGGCTCAGAGGAAAGCACAAGAGGCACATTTGGAGCTCAGAGCTCTGGGATGCAAACCTCAACCTGAGGAAAAGCTGGGAAAGCAGCACCCATGGGCACCAAGCTCTCACTTTTGGGCTGGAAATAGCACTAGCACGAGCCCTCAGCTAGGGCCCAGAGCACTTGCAAGTCCAGACTGTGGTTAGCTATCAAAGACAACTAAAAAAAGATATTCCATACACATGCCTTTCCCCCCCACCCTCTTTTTTTTTTTTCCCTCTAGTGTTGCTTCATTTTTTTGGTTGTTTGTTTTTGGGTTGGTGGTTTTTTTTTCTCCCTAAGGATTAAATCAACTCAACAGCCCCTTTACAACTTCCCTTTTGATGTGCTCAGCCTCATTAGAAGTTTCATTTCTTTCTCCCTTTCCCCCCGGGGGAGGAAGGGGAGCATACACAAAAGTTTACTTCAGAAGCAGGGTCAGCAGCTGCAGCAGCAGCTGCTCTTGCTGTGGGACAAGAAGAGGCTCCAGCAGCCTCCCTGCCTTGCCCAAATCCCTTGGGAAAACACAGCCTTCCTCAGCCCATCCCAGCATCACCCTGCTCCCATGGGATGCACAATCCCAGGGTCACACAGCATGATATGGGCACAGGAGAGCTGCAAACCCCACGAGTTTTTGGGTCCCACTTTGCCAATGTTCAGGTCTGTGAGGTTTTGGGTCTAATCCTGCAAGTTTTCAGGTTCAAGCCTGTATGTTTTCAGGTCTAACCCTGCCAGTTTTGGGGTCTGACCTCATCCCTTTTCAGGTCCAACCACCCCCCCCACCCCCACACCCCAATTTTTTCAGGTCTGATCCTGACAGTTTTGAGATCCAACCCTGTAGGTTTTCACATCCAGCCCTGTGAGTTTTCAGGTCTAACCCTGACAGTTCTGGGCTCTAACCTCATGGATTTTCAGGTCCAACCTTGCTAGTGTTTGAGTCCAACCCTTCAAGTTTTCATGTCCAGCTCTGCTAGTTTTCAGATCAAACCCTACCAGTTTCAGGCTCTGACCTTGCCAGTTTTCAGGTCCAAATCTGCCAGTTTTCAGGTCCAAATCTGCCAGTTTTCAGGTCCAACCCTCCAAGTTTACAGGTTCCCTTCCCAACTCTCCCAGCACTCTCCTTTCCCCCCCAGATGATGCCCCAGCCATCACCCCGGGATAATTTCCTGCACACACTGAAGGGGCAGCAGCTTCCCCACCTTTCTTCTCTGCCCTCACAGCTGTTTTTAGTGGCTATTTGCAACCTCAGTTCCCTCTTTTAAAAATAGCTAATGAGACACCCATCTAGGCTGACAGCCACAGTCTCTACGAGGTCTCCAAGATGCTTGTCTAGTCACTGGCCTCCTTTTCCCAAACCCCCAATTCTCAGCATGCTCATCACATTCCCAACATGCAGGAACAGCTCTCACATGCTGGAGAGGGAAGCTTTACATTTGAGGGCAAACTCCTGTAGCCCTGCCATGAAAACACCAGCAGCACAGGCTTGTGTTTCTAGACAGAGATGCACCAACCAGCCAGGCAGAGGTTGACCTTCTGGGTGGCTTTCTGTTGGTAGTTTTGGATCCTCTTTTTGATTGGATCAGGTCTTTTTTTTTTTTTCCTCAGGATTCCCTGCCCAAGAGCAAAGGAGGAGCTGGCTCACCTGGCACAGATCACAGTATCCTAGGATGTCATGGGTTGGAAGGAACCTAGAAAGATCATCTAGTGCAACCCCCCTGCCAGAGCAGGAGCACCTAGACCAGCTCACACAGCAATGTGTCCAGGCAGCTCTGCAATGGCTCCAGACAAGGAGACTCCACAGGCTCCTGGGCAGCCTGGGCCAGTGCTCTGGCACCTGAACTGCAAACAAGTTTCTCCTCAGGTTAATACTAAACCTCCTGTGCTCCAACTTGCTCCCATTCCCTCTTGTCCTACCATTGGATGCCATGGAGCAGAGCCTGGCTCTCTCCTCCTCACACTCACCCTTCCCATATTTCTAAGCATTGCTGAGGTCTCCTCTCAGTCTCCTCTTGTCCAGGCTGCAGAGACCCAGCTCTCTCAGCCTGTCCTCCTAGGGCACATGCTCCACTCCTTTCAGGATCTTGCTGGCCCTGGGCTGGACTCTCTCCAGCAGCTCCCTATCCTTCTGGAGCTGAGGGGCCCACAACTGGACACAGCATTCCAGGGGAGGCCTCCCCAGGGCACAGGAGAGGGGAGAAGAACCTCTCTGGCTCTGCTGGCCACGCTCCTCTTAATGCATCCTAGGATGCCATTGGCCTCTTGGCCACAAGGGCACATTGCTGCTGCCCAAGAAAAACTGGGAATACACAAGAGAGACCTTCAGAAAGCAACTGCCCATGGAAAGGTGTGGTGGGAGCTCCCTGAGCATCCTCTTGACATGCTCTCCAAGATAGTTTGCACCCCACTAATGCAACGGAGACTCCCGAGGGGAGCAGGCAGAGAGGATCAGGCAGAGGGGAGCCCATGGAGGGAATCTGGCAGAGGGAACCTTATGGAGAAGAGTTGGTGGAGGAGATCCCATGGAGGGGACCCCACTCACCTACCTGACCACAGGCTCAGGGATGGCCTCAGCACTTGCTGGCACCTGCACACCCTTCTCCCATTCCTGCCTCCAGGGATCAGCCAGCACGTAGTACTCATCAGGACTCAGCTGGAAGGAGTCAGGGATCTTCATGGCTGTGATCAGATCCGTACGGAAAACCTGCACCAGGAAAGAAGAGGCAGGGTGAGGCAGAGCCTAGGGGCACACACAGCCAGGGAATGCCCCCTGGGGAGTAGGTTCCCAACAGCATGGCTTCACAGTGTCACTTTGTCACCTCCAGGGTGACCTTTGGGCAGGAGAACAAGATGCATAGGCAAGGACTCCCCTGCTTGGCCAGGCAGCATCAAAAGCCTGAGCCCTCGTGGGTACAACCCCTCTGAGGTCCTCCACCCCAGGCACACATGAAATCTAGCCATGGTGTGCAAGCCCAGCCCAGACACAGACCAAAAATGGCTATCAAGCTGAAGACAGGCTGCTTTCTCCTAGGGGATCAATGTTTAACACAGCCACACAAATATCTACTCCAAACACCAAGGGATGTCCCATGACTAGCCACATACTGGGGGAAATGATCTTCTTGACATGAATGAAGCTGTGGGAAGCTACTTTATCGCCTTGAGTACCTTTACATCACCATCACTTCACCTCACTGCCCTAAGCACCTTCCTGTGCCCATCATGCCACCTCAATGCCCCAAGCACCTTCCTGTCCCCATCATGCCACCTCAATGCCCCAAGCACCTTCCTGTCCCCATCATGCCACCTCA
>VWZO01012364.1:125842-147670 GCA_013396975.1 Bucco capensis
TGCCACCTCAATGCCCCTAGCATCTTCCTGTCCCCAGTCAGTCACCTCACTGCCCCACGTGGAGACAGCCAAAAGCAGAAGGGCTCGATTGCTCCAGTGATGATTGCACACTGATGAGCAAAAGGCAAAATATAGCCAGCTAGAGCTGGTAAACATCTGGCTAAATGGTAAATCCAGGTACCTGCTTAAACATCCTCAGCCAAAACCACTGAGATCTCTCCCATCCTTCTCTAGGACAATCCTCCAGCCCCTTGGGCAGGGAATGGGCTCATTCTCCATCTCACTTCTGGCCCTGCAGAGTCTTTCCCCAATATACTACAACAAAAAACTCATTCCAAGAAACATCCCTAGTGATAAATGAGTTTTTCCTTCCAGAGGGTTGCCTGACAGCACTGACTCCAGCAATCTTGCCTCTTGCAGCATCAAAATAAATTGTAAATGAAAATGGATGATTTCTCCTCTCTCCCATCTGCTATTAGCTGCAATAATATCTGACAGTGCCAGCAATCCTGCCTGGACATCAGCTCACTCTGCTTCATCCCTGCTATTTCTGTGCTGCCTTTGGTGGGGTTGGGATGGAGCAGGTGTTTTCTTCAGATGCTGTTTAATCTGCTCTCAGAGACTCACTCCTCTCCAAAGGAGAATTGCTTTGTCAGAACCACAGTGAAGGAGACAACCTGATTTTTACACTTCTGATACCAAGAGAACACACTTTGGAAAGCACTTGGGAAACCAAACTGGCTGAGATGCAACAAACTAGGCATTAACTAAGACCACTGAGACCAGTATTTAGGTCAGTTTGTTTAATCCTCAGAGTCTCAGCTGCTAACCCAATTAGAGTTAAATACAACACATAAACAACCTTTGCTATGTTGGGACCTCTCTGAATTTTCCTGGGACCTTCCTCCTGATCCATCTGCTTAGAGACACTTTGGACTCTCTAAATATAGCAGGACTATTCTAAACCTGACTTGAAGTTGGCCAGATGCAGGCTCAGAGCATCCTTCAACAAACAGAATTAACAGCCTACATGTATTACAGTCAGAATTAGGCTCAGCTTGAGAAAGATCAGATGCCTTTCAGCCTCCAATGTGCTACAAATGCATGGTTACAGATGCCACAGGAAGCTTCTCCTGTGTTGCCAAGGTGAGACATTGAAAAAAAAACAAAAAAAAAAACCAGAAGGAAAAAATGAAGATAAATGTTAATCAAACATGGGAAGGGCTGTGAGATGTCCCAGACCTGCCAGTGCTGTTGGTCTGCAGAGCAAAACAAGCAAACTCAACTCCCCTGGAGCTCATCTTCTACAATACACACCCTTCCATTGCCAGGCTGACACAAACAGCATCTCTGTCACTCAAGAAGCGTGGCCAGCAGAGCCAGAGAGGTGATTCTGCCACTGCACTCTGCTCTGCTCACACCTCCTCTGCAATACTGGGTCCAGCTCTGGAGCCCTCAACACACAAAGGACATGGAGCTGATGGAGCAGGTGCAGAGGAGGCCACGAGAATGCTCAGGGGCTGGAACACCTCTGCTCTGAGGACAGGCTGAGGGAGCTGGGATTGTTCAGCCTGCAGAAGAGAAGGCTTCAGGGGAACTACTAGTGACCTTCCAGGACCTAAAGGGAACTTCCAAGCAGGCTGCAGAGGGCCTGTTTGCAAAGGCCTGCAGTGAAAGGACAAGGGGCAATGGGTTTAAATTGGAGGAGATTTAAACTGGATATTAGAAAGAAGTTGCTCCCCACGAGGGTGGTGGAACACTGGCCCAGGTTGCCCAGGGAGGTGGTTGAGTTCCCATCCCTGGAGGCATTCCAGGTGAGGCTTGCCAGGGCTCTGGGCAAGCTGCTCTAGTTGGGGATGTCCCTGGCCACTGCAGGGGGGTTGGACTAGATGAGCTCCAGAGGTCCCTTCCAACCCAAACCGTTCTATGATTCTATGAATTTGGGTGCCCACCTCTGACCAGGACAATGCAAACCCAAGTGAGCTTCCCCACCTCAGACTGCTTGCAGTGGGCAAGATGCTCTTCTCCCCATGCCTGGACCACATGTGGTCAAAGGTAGCATCAAGGACTGGTGCCACCTCCCTGCTCTGGCCACCAACACTGGGACAGGAGTGCTGCAGCACTTCTACACCATGCCATGTTACTGGAAAATGCCACTTGCCCTTGGGATTCATGGGCAAATGCAGACTGCAATGGTTTCCAAAGGTGCTGAGCACCCAAGATGTTTTCAGAGCTCTCTGGACTGGACCCTGCTGACATCTAAACACCCTCCACCTCCCTCACCACCAACATAGTCACTTCAGGACACTCCAATGCCATGGCTCAACATGCCATCAGGAGCATGGCATCACCACTTCATGGCATCCAAATCCAACCTGTCCAGCATGGTGCTGGCAGTACAGGGCTGCAGGCATGACCAAGCTCCTGCAGCAGGGCAGCATCTGGCTGCCAGCATAGAAGCAGTGATGGGACACATGAGACTGCCCTTTCCAGGGCAAGCAGCCCCAAGAAATATCAAGCCACATCATTAACTTGCCCTGAGAGGTCTTCCCACTCCCTGAGGGTGCTGCCACCCACCACAGCAGTGCCCATTCCAGAGCTGCAAACAAGGATTCCCACTTCTCCGTCACAAAGTCAGCAGCAAGTGACAGCTAGAGAGGTGACAGGTGCCATCACAGCAAGGTAGCACCAGAAGTGGGCAGTCCCAGTGGATTTGTGTCTATGCCTGGACCATCACCTTCCTCCCACTGATGGAGAGGGTGATGGAGGAGCCTGCAACTGCATCATGCAACCAGCTCAGGGAGGTGCTGACAGCACTGCTGGGGAGTCCTTCTCCCCTGCAGGGCTGTCATCCACAGGGAGGAAATAAACCAGCTCCATCCCATCCTCATGTCAGCAACTAAACCCATTTTGCACTTGGAGCATTTCTTCCATGCTCTTGGCTGTTTGCTGGGGTCATGGCTTCAGCAGTCCAGGCACCCCAGCAGCATCCTATGGGCAGCTGGCCATGCATCCCACACTGCTCAGCAGGAGCAGGACCAGCCTCATCAACACTTCCCAACATCCTCAGCAGATGCAAAACCCTCCAGCAAACCTCCACGTGGTGGGAAACACAGCCACAGCATCAGCCCTGGGTGTAATCCCTCCCCTTGGCATGGTGTAGATGCCAGGCTTGTCTTTTCCTACATTAAGTCTTCCCCCAAATTCATCATCCCTTCTGGCTTTTCAGCTCCCATCACCATAGAAGCTTCAGTTTTCATTTTAAGCCAAAAGAAGCATGATTGTATCTCCATCCCTGAAGATGATAAGGCACATGGCAGGCTGGATTTCCAATCTCACTGCTGCATTTATTTAAGGACCTTCTTGGAAAACAGATAAGCTCACCCATCCAAAGGCAGCATGTTATCACAGCAATGCCTCTGCCTTTTCAGGAAGAGCTGGAAATGCTCAAATGATTATTAACTCTCCCAGCAGAAAGCCTTTGGAAAGGATCGAACGGCACCCAAATTGTACAGGAAAGCAGATCACTTGTCTGGAAATCTCCCAAACAGCTAATACAGGCAAATTGTAATCTAAATGTCTTTTTGTTTTGAATTGTCTGGGATTAGGCTTGGGAAAAGACTCAATTATTCTACTCCAACTCCTCTCTGAATTATTTATGAAAACCAAATAAAGGATAAATTGGGCACTGATGAACCGAGGACCTGGCAGTGGAGAGGAAGTTGGGTACCAGCAAACACGCAATTTTTCCCTCAATAGGAATGTTTACTGTTTCTCTCCAGCCACAGGAGCTGACAAATTGTCTCTGGGGCCAGGCTGCTGCTGCACTCCCTGCTCCCCTCACCCCCACCTCCACTGCAGCCCTGGCCAGGCTCTGCTCTCCCCTTCCAGCCCAGCAGCAGCATCCAGTTTATTGCCTATTGATCTGATGATGATGGGGAAGGCAAAAGAAAGATGTTCACTTTATTGCCTCTGCTTGCTCAGGAAGCTCAGGCAGGTTCCAGTGATGCTGAGAGATGCATTCCAGTGATGCCCTGGGGCAGCCTCAGCCTGCACTACCACTGCTGTGAAAGAATCACACAACCACAGATTTGTTCTAACTGGAAGAGACCTTTAAGATCATGGAGTCCATCTGTTAACCCAGCACTGCCAGCTCACCACTGCACCATGTCCCTCAGCAGCACATCTCCATGGCTTTGCAACCCCTCCAGGGATGGAGACTCCAGCACTGCCCTGGGCAGCCTGTTCCAGGACAATCCTTTCAGGGAGGACATTTTTCCTAATGTCCCAACCTAAACCTCCCATGGCACAACCTCAGGGCATTTCCTCTTAGCCTACCACTTGTTCCTTGGGAGAAGAGACCAACCCCCATCTCACTTCAACCTCCTTTCAGGAAGCTGTAGACAGTGAGGATGTTCACAGGCTGATACTATACTTGGACCTAGCCTGCTTTGGGAAGGATGCTCCTGTGGTTATGGCAGGGACCTGCAAGGCAAGAGTTGTGATTCAGCTCCTCCCTGAGCCACGAGCACCTCTTCCCTCCTCCATTCCACCATGCAGAGCATCTGCTGCTTCATCCACCAGACAGAACTATACAGCCATTCCCTGCACCCTGAGACGACAACTGGGCACCTCCAGGAACCTCTCACAGAGACCAGCATCAATCAGGACAACCTCAGGGAGAAACACTCAGCCCTGGGAGGGGATGCCATGGCTCACAGTGCCTCACTGTAACACCAAGGGTGACAAGCATGCCACAAGGGGTTGGAAACACTCAGTTCCCATCCCTCCCTTAGCAAGGGTTCCTGGGCTGTGCTGCTTAACAGCAGCATCCCTCCTCCCTCTCTCTGCCACCCCTAACCAGCTCCTCTCCACCACTTTTCTCTGCCATCCTCCTATCCATTTCCAGCTCCTTCGACTCACCCAGCAACCCCTTGAATCAAATGGCCCAGCAACCTCCCTGCCATTCAGCTCCCATTTCCCAGGCTCTCTCTCAAGGATTTGGGTTTTTCAAGTGACTGTAGCACAGCTCTCAGCCTGCCAATTATCCCCTGAGCCCCAAACACCCTCCTGAAAACACCCAACTCAGATCCCACGTGGAACAACTTCCCCTGCTCCTGGCAAGGAGTCAAAAAAAGCCCTAGCTGCTTTGGGGCTTTCCATCACCACACAACAAAACCCAAAGTCATTTAAGGGCTGGTTTGAATTAGCTCTTAAAAGAGCAGCCAGCCCCAGGACTGCCATGCAGGATGTGCTAGGGATGATCACACCCAACGAGGCCACAAGGCCTCAGCATCCCAGCTAACAGAGCCAGCCCAGTCCAGCTGAAAAGCAGCTCTGAAGGGACCAGGCAGCTCAGTCAAACACAGATGGGTTCCAGCAGGCTGCTTCCCTCCACACCAGGCTTTCTGAGCCAGTAGGAATTGTGTTTTCTGCTGGATCTGCATCCAGTTGACCTTGGGGCTTTTAGACCTTGCTGTTGGGGCAGAGGGAGAAGTTCCATCCCTGCTCCCTGTTGCAGGGTGGGATGCTGTTCTGCTTCTACACAGTGATATCTCTGTCCCTGAAGAGTTTTAGTAAAAATAAATACCTTTCCAAAGTACTGCAGGAGAAATGAAGCTCATCTTTCCAAACTAAGTCCAACCTGGAGAGGTGGGAAGGGACTGGCCACAGCCTGCATCTGACATCTCATACTTGAATCTGTTCCCTCCTATAACCCAGCACATCTGCAATCATCCCCTGATGCCCTTGCACCCATCAGGATCTCACATGGGTGACCTCTGTGCAATGAACACCATCAGTGGGTGCTCTGAGCATCACTCTGAAGGATGGGCAGCAGCAGATCACTGCATGTGGCAGTGCTCTGTCACACCAAGAGAACAGGTTTTCTTTGGGTTTTGGTCCAACACTCTTTTTTCTCCCTGATTGCCATCCTAGCACCCATGCCCACATAACCCCCTGGCCAAAACCCCTTCCTCCACCCACACCAAGACCAGAGGAGTCTCTGCTTGCCTCATTCATAAGGCTCCCTCCTCATTTCCAGCCAGCACTATTAGCCCTTCACTCTTCTCAAGCATAAAATTGTTTGTTGTAGCTCATGAGTCACAAGGACTTTTAGGGAAAGAGAAAACAAACAGGAACAATGGGAGCCCTGGGAATAGTTTTCTGGTTGTACAAACTGTCTTGGTATCAGCTTGAGCTGGCACCTCTGTGGGTACAGCCTTCAGCTGCCCAGTCCTGCTCCTCTCCAGCCCCATTACCCTGCTCTTATAGCACATTTTTCCAGCCCTTTCCTAAAGCACATGAGCAGTGATGTTCAGCAGCAAGGCTCCAAAACGTGGCAGTGCCTTGGTTTGTGTTTGGAGGCAGAGATAGCATCTGCCTATGGGGAAAGAAAAAACCACTTACTCCCCTGTTCATCTGGGAGCCAGGCTGCTATCTCTTCATCTGGCCTTGTTCCTCTCGAAATGCTGAATGGTGAGGGTTCAATGAACAACAGAAATTGCAAAGAGGAACAAGAAGCAGTTTTGTCTGGCCCTTCTCAGCATTCAGAAGACAATGGTATTAATCTGTTATCCCCACGCTGGCTTGGGAAACAAAGCCACTGCAGTCAAACCTTTCAACAGAGATGGATTTGCTCCTCATCCAGGCTAGTCAAAGCATGTCCAGTCTTGCTTGGCTATACTCATAAAAACCCTTCTTCAAGCATGGCACTAAATTCCCATTGCACTGAGCCATTATATACCTATCACAGGGGGGAAAAAACCTCCAAAACCTAAGATCTAATGCACCAAGAATGACTTTTTAGAAGGGAAATCAGGAGGATGTTTGTTAAAAGGGTTAAATCCTTGTCAAGGGATATAAAAAGACATCCTTCAAAACATGGAAGCAGGATCTAAACAAGGCCAGCAGAAAATAATGTAAATTGTATAAATCTCTAGCTTCCCCTTCATCTTGATCCCTGCCTGCAGCTGCAGTCTCCTCATCTCCATGAGATCTGTACCAAAGGAGAAGGGTAAGGAGGATGAGCAGCACCTACAGAGGAGAGTCAAGACTCTGCAGGGCTCTTCAGCTCAGAAAAGGGATGCTTGGAGGGGTGGCAGGCAGGTGATTTGCACAGAAAAAGCATGGTTTTTGTCTTCCCTCTCTCACCCAGAATATATTCTAGCAGTCCAACTCATTGCAGGGTAGCAGCTTGGATCCCAAAAGTTCAGGAGCTAATGACTAACGCAGCAGCTAAGGCAGTGACTCAGAAGCAGCATCCAAGGGAGTTCCCAGGCTGCTGATGGCTGGGAGCTGGCAGATAGAACTGGAGCTATCAGTACACACTTGCCTTGTTCTTCTAGTCTCTCCTTAGACACTGACAACTGCTCCCTGTCAGGAACATGAGGGAGGGCTTGATGACTGCAGTCTAACCAGTGAGGCTTGCACTCATATCCCCAGCAGCCCTATTGCCAGGGGCAGGATTGCACTAATGTGCCTCTAAAAGAAGCAGAAATCCAGGCTCCAGGCACATCTTACTCCCTGCTGCAAATTCAGCATCCAAGAGAGGGAAGAAGCCACATGAGTATCCATCCCCCTCCCTCCAGCTCCTGGAGCAGGGAGCACAAGCAGCATCTCTCTCCTCAGGTACTGGCCACCATCTCTGTTTGAGGCCAGGTTCAGAGCCAAACAAGCTCTAATGAGATTAATTAAAATGACCAGATTGGTCATTGCTATCACTGCAAAGGCAAGAAGCTGCTGGCAGCTGCCCACATCCATCCTCTGCCTACAGGCAAAGGAAGGGCAGAAAAGCCATGCCCAAGGCCCCATCAGCATCACACCAGGGCTCTGCCTTTGAGGTCTCTGCTGCTCCAGGCATGGGGCAGGGGAGGACAACTGTCACCTCTGCCAGGGAGGGAAACCAAGATAGATGCCTGGTGCCTGGGACACATCAGGAAAGAGCCCTGGCAGAGCCCCGTGACAGGCACAGATAAATATAATCACCCTCCCTGGCAGTGGCCCCTTGGTGGATGTTTACAAACAGCTCAGTACTTTTCCATGTTAAGAAGCTTGTTTTTCCAGATGCCTTGTGTTGGGTGGTTTTTAATGTGTATAGTTAATCCCTTCTCACAGAGTCTTTCATAATAAACATCACCCCCTGACCTGGCTAATAACTATGTAACACTAATGCTTTTGATTTATATTTTTTTTATCTCCTGCTCTGGTTGTCAGGAGGAAAAACAGCTCCCAGAGAAACAAGGATGTGACTTTGAGAGGGGCAGGAAAGCTTGGTGGGTTCCCCACACACACAGACACAACTGCCCAGTTCCCCCAGCATCCCTGCTCCTCAGGCTAAGCCTGGATCCTCTGCACCTACACAGCAGCTCAGCTCTTCAGAAAGCTACAAGCCATGTCTAAACCTGGAGTTTAACTGTTGGAAAAGGCTTGTCCAGCCCCAAAGTGTCTGAGGCAGACTTCTCCAACATCTGATAATCCATTCCTCATGCTTTCCCTGTCACCCTCAATGGGACAGCAAAGAGAAAAGCACTTCCTTCACTAGTTCCTATGATGTAGTTCGACAGGTGTGGTTTGGGTTGGAAAGGACCTTTAGAGGTCATCTAGTCCAACCTCCCAGGGACATCTTCAACTACATCAGGTTGCTCAGAGCCCCAAACAAGCTGTCCTGGAATGGTTCCAGAGATGGAGCATCTTTCACCTCTCTGGACAACGTTTAACACTTCTCAGTACTTGTTGAGCAGGACATGATGTCCATCCCAGTCTGTGCCTGAAATCCCTCAGGACCTACCAAACCCTGCAGGGCAGTGGATCCTACACATGGGCCAGATGTTTACAGTAAAGCAGAAGCTGAGTCATTTGTAGAAGTTTGGAAGATGCTGTTGTAGAGGAAATCCATAAACTCACTGGAGTGAGCTCCACACCATTCTCAGACCTGCTGTGAAGAGCCATCAACCCCAGGGGCACATACTCCTGACCCCTGGGTTTCACTTGGAGCTGAATTCAAGCAGACCCAGATGCCAGCAGCTGGAGGGGGAGATGCAGAGTGTAAAGCTGAGATCTGGACCACTCTCCATCTGCTCAGGTTCCCACCACTCTCATGTCAAAAGATGGTTTGTCAACTTGAGCATCCTGGCCAAGGTCCAACTCGAGTCATCACACATCTCCTCTCCAAAGTCCCCTGGAGTTTCAGTTCAGATGTGCCACTAGGCTTCACTTTCTGTCCCAACTGTTGCTAAGCTGGGCACTGTTAAGCTTTAACTCCACTTTATTCGTTCCAGAGCTACATTTCACTGAGAACCATCCTCTGGGCTTAACAGAGCATGAAGCAGAGGGATGGGCCTGGCTATCCCTCAGATCTAGTTTTCACTCCAGCTGTTGTACAGCAGCAAAACTTGCATCCAAGGCTGACCATCCTGGCACTTGGGAAGTCTTGGACTTCCATCCAGGAACTTCACGAGCAGCCAGCTCCTAGCTTGCTGATAAAGTTAAGTTTGGATTAAAGACAAAAGTGTGTCTGGAGCAGTGATGCAGGAGATCATCTCCCAACAGAGGCTCTTTTGGAGGAGGATTTTACTGGGCAGCAGCAGGGTGGCATGTATGGCACTGCTGGGGGACACACTAGTCCCCATCCTCTCCCATCTAACCAGCATCTCCACAGTTCATCTGATGTGTTGACAGGCACATGGGGCACAGGGCTGAGCAGCTATGCCAGAGAAGGAATAAACATTGTCCCAGGAGGAGGAGGAGGAGGAGATGCCCTAAATGCATCACACTATTTCAGTGAGGGCATTCAGCTCACAGAATACACCCATCTCCAACCCAAAAAAACCAGCCCAAAATGACATTTCCAACCCTAACACACAACTTCCCAACAGCCTTGTCAGCAGTCAGGGACATCTGCTCCCCTGGTTCTTTGCTCTCTGGAGTGTTTCCAGCTACCTCAGCTGGTAAGAACAGCTTTTTAGCCCCTCTCTTGACCCAAGGCACAAACAACTCAGCTTTTGGAAGTCTCTGTCCACTGCCAAGCCCTTAGCTAGATCGATGTAAATCTGTCAAGAGTGGGAAGAACTAAGAGCAGCTGTAATTCAGGCAGTGACCACAGGAAAACCTCAAAATCTCTCCTCAGCTTGCTGCAAAGGGAGGATGTTACAAGAGCTTTGTGCTTAATGGGTCACAACCTCAGAAGAGGTGTAATGGGGAGGTTTGGGAAGGAGTTCCCAGCCTGGGAGAGCAGGCAGGAGTCATGGCAGCTTCACCTCCTTCTAAACTTAGCTCTGTTTGACTCCAGAGCCTGGTCCAGAGGAAAGGGAATGTGAGAACAATGTCCCTCTGGCTTTGCTCTTGAAATGCAGATGACCACTGCTAAACACTGCAGTTGCTACAACAGCAGCTCATGCCTAGTATAGTTTCCATGTCTAGTGGGAATTGGTCAAGGCACCTGAGGGAAAAGAGGGAAAACAGCATCATCCCTTCCAGCATGGTCCACAGCTCCTCCAGACCTGCTCTCACACCCTATGCTGCAGAGCAGACCTGAGCAATGCCCTCCAAGATGGGCAGTGCTGCCTGGACCAGCTTGGAATGAAGGGAAAAACCCAGCAGCAAGCTCAGACTCCAAGAGCCTCAGCTTTAATGCCCTTGAGCCCCGTGACAGGGAGAAACCAACACAACAGAAGCTGCAACTCAGCTGTGCTGTCTCTCATTTCACAGCTCTCTGAACCTCTCACTTCTTCACTGGGAGAAGTCTCCATGCCATCAAGCCACCCTCCCCTGGCATCACTGCTATGACCTGTGCCATTCACTAAAGAGCATCCAGGAGGGCACCCAAAGTGCACAACCTCAGCACATAGCCACCTAGATATTGTAGGACCTCCCAATCTCACCAACTCAACCTCTCTCCACTTGCATCAACAGGGATGGAGTGGACACAAGGACCCCAATGGAGTGGTGACATCTTTCATCAAGGGATGTGGTCACAAGCTTTCATCAGAGATGCCCACTGGGTACCTCCACTTGCTCCTTCCCCAGCAGAGCTGGGCAGCAGGCTGAAGTTGGCACCACCAGAGCAGAGCTGTGACTCTGCAGCATGGGCTCTGGCTATTTTGGAGGATGCCCTGTCCTGGCACCCATCACCCACAGCCAGTTTTGGGCACCTCAGTTACCACCACATTTGGGCAAACTGTCCTTCTGGCAGAATTCTAGAAGGCCACATACCTCAGAAGGCTTCTTCTCCTTCTGCCTTGACCAGGTGGATTTGGTAGCTGGAATTTTGGAGCATCTGGAGGTGGAGTGACCTGCAACAAGACAATAGATACAAGTGAGCTGGAAAAGTAGCAAAGTTTCTTGCCTGTCTTTGTCTCCAGCCCCACACTGCCACCACCACAGCTTCATCCAGCACTTTGGGTCAACACTAAGAGGCAAAAGCACCTTGAGCCCACATTATCTTTGTGTTCATCCCAAGGTAGTGCTGGCATCAGAACAGATGAACATCACTCCCCTGCTGCTAGAGATGATGACACAAGAAGTCTCTGACATTCAGAAACACTCTTTTCAAATGCAGCCATCAGAAATGAGCAACCCAAAGCCCTAGGTAAAAATTGCTTCTATAAGGGAATGAGCCAGGAGCCATTTCTGGAATCAGGAATCTCCTGGAATCAGGAATTAAGGCAGTAAGACTAAACATTTTCTAACAAGGATGCTTAATGACAAACATCTGAATTGCTTAAGGACTTCAGACCCCCCCCCAGTCAAAAATATTGCCCAAATTGGGTCAAACTCCTCTACCCAGGACAAGCAATTGCCATGCCTGTGTGCAGTTCAGCATCTAGTGGGAACCATGCACCAGGACACTGAGCACAGGCACTTCACACTGCTCAGGAGTTAAGAGAGCTTTGGGATTTGGGATTACTTTGCTCTGGGAGTGTTATGAATGGAGTCTCATCATCCTAACTGGAGCAGCAGCATCACCAGCATGACCACCTCCACAAGGCAAGGACAGCTAAAGCCTGCAATGTGCTGGGACTATGATGTTATTAAGCTTTATTTCCAACCTGTATGTGTTGCCAGCAAATCAAAATAACCATAAACTGTATGCAGTTGGTAATAATAATTACTGGAATCTTTTTATAAGGATGCTAGCTGGGTTGGGCCAGGAGCTGAACGAGCATGAGGGAGCAGGACTGTCCTGGGTGAAGTGGGAAATGTCCCTCCTGAGCCCAAATAAATCTCACTTGCCTGTTCTTGCTGGCAGGGGAAGAGGCTCTAGCTCACCTTGCCCTGTTGATAAAGCCACTTTCTTGTGCTTGAGAAAACAGCTCTGATGGCATCAGCCATTCCCCAAGCACTGCAGCAACACATCCACACTTTATATCCCTAAGAGATGGGAGCCACTAATTCCCACCTTGCTCCCTCCTCTCAAGCTCCAATGTGGAGCTATGACCACACTGACATAGGTAACACCTCACTAGCATCCCTTCCTGGTGGAGGCATGGAAAGGACCATCCCTTTGTTGACAATTATCCTGCAGGACAGCACTTGTCAGCAGCTTAGACAGCACCTGCAGCACAAACATCCAAGGCCAGCAGAGATAAGGCCATGGTGTTTAATGCAGTGATTAAAGATGCTTTACCCCTGAGCAGGGCTGGGTAAGCCTTTCAACATCTATGGATTAGGGGTTGGCAAGTTTGGAGCAAGGCTTCCAAAACAAAACCCCCCTTTTTCTGAGATAGAGATGTTGTATTTCATGAGAAGTGAGGGATGTTAACACTTCCCTGAGGCACAGCTCAGCCCCCAGACCCCCAGCAGCACCTGGGTCCCCTCCAGCAGGCAAACAGCAGGTTCCCATCAGCAGCAGTGATGCTAACTCCCCTCTCACACTGACTGTTCTTTTTTTGGCTAAAGCTGTGGGAACAGCAGCCAAAGGCAGCAAGATCAGCCTTTCCATAACCCCCCTGTAATCTCCCCATCATCCTGTTAGGAAAAGGCCCAGAAGTTTAGTGTCTTTTAGCAAAGTCCCTTTCGTTCTCAGATATCCAACAGGCAGATCCTGTAAAGTGTGGAGAGCAAATTCCCAGCAGGGCCCAGATGAAATTACTGTGACATTCATAAAAAAACCAAGAGCAAACTAGTAGGAAACTCCAGAGCCTAGCCAAGGGATTTAGACTAATGCCTCCAGGGGACCAAACACTATGGTATGTCTGCAGTGGGTGAAGCCCTGGAGTAAGTGGGAGAGGAAAGTGCTCTATTTATAGCCCAAATCTAGCACATTTCTACATGTTTGTTGTGGAGCACATGCTTCTGTGCTTTCCTGAATGAGGATGAAGTGAGGTGGATGTTGAAAGGCAAGTGTGGGCTCGCAAGCTTTGCTGGTTTGAGCCTTATCCCTTTTCCCACCTCACTCTTCAGCTCACACAAATCATAGCATGGTTTGGGTTGGAAAGGATCTTTCCAGCTCATCTAGTCCAACCTCCCTGCAGTCAACAGAGACATCTACAACTCCATAAGGTTGCTCAGAGCCCCAAACAACCTGAGCTGGAATGGTTCCAGGGATGGGACATCTCCCACCTCTCTGGCCAACCTGGGACAGTGTCTCACCATCTTCAATGTTAAAACATTTCTTCCTTCTAGCTAGTCTTAATCTCCCTCTTCTAGTTTCAAACCATCACCCCTTGTCCTGTCACAACAGGTCCTGCTAAAAAAGGGGACAATAAGAAAGCTGAGGACAAACTTAAGTCCTGACAGGCTGCCAAAAGGTCTCCCTGGAGCCTTCTCTTCTCCAGGCTGAACAACCCCAACTCTCTCAGCCTGTCCTCACAGCAGAGAGCTTCCAGCCCTTGCATCATTTTTTGTGGCCTCCTCTGGAGCTGCTCCAATGCTCTGGTTTTTACCCTGCCTCCAGTAAAAACTCCTTTTCCCCTAGCACAACTCAATCAAGAACTAACTAGTCCGAGGCTGCAGCTCACAGGGAAAGGACAACTTGTCTACAAAAGGCTGTTTGCTTCCTTAGCAGATTTGCTCCCAGCAGCTCTCCCTCCTTCCCTCTGGCTCATCACACCAGGGAGACACTCTCATCAGTTCAGAGGAGCCACAGCCCAGGTGTTTCAATTGATAGCAGCTTGTTGCTGCATTTCTGACAAACCCAGCCCTGGCACACAATTCATTGTTGCAGAGACTTCCCAGTAAATGCACTTTCCTCCCCTCTTTGCCAAGTAATTATTCAAGCCTTCTCCCCTGCTGGAGGTGAATCGTTTAGCTATCTCTCTTCAAAGCCTTGAATTAAAGGTCTTACTGTCAGTGGTGTCTGAGTTATCACTGCTGATCGAGTACTTGCGTCGTTTTTCTTCCATCTGGAACAAAAGAAATTCAACATTACACTTAATACCCCCCAAAAAAAACCTCATCTCGGCACCAAAATCACTGCTCTCACCAAATATCTGCAGCCAGCACTTACCTTCAGGACAGACAACTACCCAGGGGCTTAAAAAAGGAAAGGGACAAGCCTCTTGGGGCTTTTTTTAAGCTCCAGGGTGTCAGTGTCTCTCTAGCAGCTTTGCCTGCTCTTAGGATGTACACTGAGCACACTGATGCCAGTTTGACTATCTTTGGGATTCTCAACCTTCTGCACAAGCATCCCACTGGAGGGATACCTCACCAGGGAGGAGAGAATCATTAAGGCTGGAAAAGACCTTAACCATTAAGTCCAATCATTAAGCAGCAGTGCCAGGTCATCACTTAATCATGTCACTCAGCATCACATCTCCACATCTTTTCAACCCCTTGCAGGGATGGTGACTCCAACAGTGCCCTGGGCAGCCTGGGCCAGGGCTTGACAAGCCTTTTGGGGAAGAAATGGTTCCTAATATCCAACCTAATCCTCTCCTGGGGCGACTTGAGGCCATTTCTCCTTGTCCCATCACTTGTTATCTTGGAAAAGAGACCAACCCCCAGCTCACTTCAACCTCCTTGCAGGGAGCTGTAGAGAGCAAGAAGGTCTCCCCTGAGCCACCTCTTCTCCAGCCTAACCAAGCCCAGTTCCCTCAGCTGCTCCTCAGCACACTTGTGCTCTAGAGCCTTCCCCAGCTTCCTTATCCTTCTTTGAACATCTCCAGCAAAGGATGCCTCACCATGGACCACAGCACTGCTGGACTAGACAAAAGACACCCACGTTTGGGCTGCACATGTGAGAAGTGCACAGACAGAAGGATGGAAACTGTGTGCACTCTCAGTATGTGTGCAGGGGGAAGTCCAAACATCCTAGAGCTGCTGAGGATCACTGTGTGCAATGAGACCAGGGTTTTACCTTCTGACTCATCTTCCCACACAGGCACTACCTACTTCTTTTGAGACTTCTGGTGTGTATCTGTCACACAGCCAGAAGCAGGCTTCCCATCACCCAGAGCTGCTCTGGCTGCTCCAGCAGCAGCTCTCCAGCCCCACACACCAGCACTGCAGCTCCTGAGGGATGAGCAAGTAGCTTCTACACAGCTCTCAGAGGACTTCTCCATCCTCCTGGAGGCAAAACCCACATCAGCAGGTACCACCACACTGATTCAGAGGGCAGGAGACTCCTTTCAAGCTGAGCTGCTGATGTGCTTTTGTGACTCTGAACAAGACACAGAACTGCTTGAAATCAGCAGGTTGTCCTGAACTCACCCCTCAGCAATAAAGCACTCAGAGCTGAAAAATCAAGCACCTGTACCAGTAGGTGCTTTAAAGAAAAAGAAAAAGCAAGTAAAAAGAGATTTTTAACTTCTGAAGAGCCCAGTTGAGCCATGTGGCTGCTGGCTGATCAATGTGGCCCCTAATACAGGGCTTGGGGAGCTCTGGATGGAAAGGGTTACCCATGGAGCAGATAACTACCTAACAGGCTGTGAGCTAACAGCCACCTGCAGAAAACAACATGAACCACATGAAAATCTTCCTAGTACCTTCAGAGATATTGTGTGAAGAATCCAAGGCTGTTCATGTGGCATTGACACTGCTGCTTCCATAAATGCTAAGTGGGAATGGTAATAAAACACTGGTTTGGTGGGGGTTGGTCACAGCAGGTACAAGCATACCATTTCCCCCTCCAAAACAACCAGAAAAGTTCCACTTGAGCATATAAAACCTTTGCAGTGCCTTTATTTTACTAGAGATGTGCTCTGTTTTATCACCCCATTACAAGGGCTAATCCTACAAAGTACCATAAACATGTGAACCATCAGTGTTGTGGTAAGGCCACACATGATTTGAAATGTTCCTTGGGAATGTGGCAATATCAAGACTTTCCCCTAGTGATTCAAGGGGAAACAGATGTTATTAAACAAGCCTTTTCCCAAGTAGCCATTAGATTTTGCTTAGGGAAAAATGAGACTGAAGACAGCTCTAACCACAGTTTACTTACTTTTAGGGGAAATTCTACCTGAAGCTTTTCAACTGGTTCCAAGTAGCAAACAGGCTTTTGGAGCACATAGCTGGAGCTCTGCTTTTATGGAGCTGGGAGTTCTTAGTCACAGAGATTAATTAAGGGAAAGCCAATGGGGAAAAGAAACACCTGAGCTAGAGCAAAAGAATGCTACTGGTACCCAGTGGGATTGACATCATTCTCCTGCCAAGGGAGGGGGGAAAAAGGTATAGGATTCATGCACAGCACAGGTGTCAGGATGCTGGGAGTGGTTTTGGCTCTGCTCTCTATGTGAGAAGATGCACAGATCATCAACCCTCTAGGGGAACTTGGTCTCTGTGTGCTGCTCCTGTCCTACACAGCACACTTATTAACACTACAGAACAGCATGCATTTATATTTGTATACAGAAGAGGCTCACATGGCACGTGAAACAGTGACACTACTTCAATAAATCCTTTTGCCACAGTTTGGCAGGATCCAAGACAGCATCTTCTGACCCAAAGTGCATTTCAAGTGCTCTGAAGGAAATTCTGCCTTGAGCAAAGGACAAGACATCTCCCAACACAGCAGCACTGAAAGCAACCATCACTGGGGATGGGGATGGCACACAAGGACCCACAAGGTGTTGTGTGCCTGAAGGGAATGAAATTTGGGGCCAAAACCACAGGATTCAACCAGCTCCTTCCAGAAAACCCTTCACTTGCAGGCAGTGTTAAGAAGATGCTGAGGGGCTCATCTTCTTGAGCAGCCAAACAGTAGCAAACTGCATGGTAGTTAACAGAGGAATTTACTGGAGTAGAAGGGTAATTAGGCTATTTCTCCATCTGGAACACAGGGTTATAAAGTCTGATGGTGGCTTAAGAAAGCCATGGGCTCCTGACACCCCTCTGACACTCAGCACAAGGAGGGGGGAGACCCATTACCCACATCCATCCCAAAGCTGGAGCTCCAGCCCTGACTAGAGCTCTCAGGAGCAGTTCAGTTGGTGTAGTTTTAAAGCACACCAATTTCAACTCTCTACAAAACACACTCTCTCCTTCAAAATTCACCTTTTTGTTTACATTAGGAGCTAATTTCACCTTTCACTGACCCATTCCCTGCATGGCATCATTATTAAAGTCAAAAAACAAATGCCAACAAAATTTGTAATACTTTTCAAAGGTCACACTTAGGTCAAACTTGGCCCAAAATCGAGTTTTTACAGAGCCAGAAACCAAGAGAAAGGTTTCTATGTAAGCTTGCTTAGGAGGAAAAAAAAAAAACACCAACCTTCAAGCAGAAACAGATGTGGGTTTCTTTTATAAACAAATGAACATCCCCCAGAAGTGTCTGCAGCTCAAACCCACAGGCTGAGCCCAGTCCTAATGCCTGGAAACCCAAAAGCGGATGCAAACTAACACATGTTCAGCGTTGCCTTTGTTCAAGCTGAGAAAGGCAGATAAATGCTAAACCCAAGGAAAATGATGGTCCTCCAGCAGCCTAAACAAATGGAAATCACCAGGGCCTCTGGATAAATTAGCCAGAGGATTGAGAGTAAAATTGAGCTGATGGCCTCAGGCTGCCTGGTCCTGCCTCACAGCAGGGGAGGGGGTTGAAGAGGAGCTTTGGGAGATGCAATTTTACCCAGTCCATGCAACCTGGGTGAAGGGAAGGCAGCAGTACTAAGAACAGCACAGAGTTGTGCCCAGATCCTGTGCTTGTGTCCCACCTGGGACAGCCACACACTCCCCTGCATCCCAAACTGCCTCATCCAGCAAACAACTCTGTGGAACCCTCCACTATCCCCGTGCACTGGGCAATCTGCTGATGCTTCCCAGCTCGCTACAAACTCTTCTGTATGCCAAGTCCATGTGGGATTCAGAGCTTCTCATAGGATTTAGAGCTCCTTGTGGGATTCAGAGCTTCTTGTGACATTCACAGCTCCTCCTGGCATCCCAGCACCCTGCGCAGGAGCTGGTTGCAAGAACGAACCATTCTGGACTGTGGCAAGCAAGCTACAGAGACATTCATACATTCCTGTGCATGCTGCTTCCACAGGGAACAGGAACCTGCTAAGTTGCAGGGGGGGTGTTAAAAATCCAAACCAAACCCAAAGCAAAGCAAAGCAGAAGTATTTGCTCATCACCTCTTGCCAGCGCTGAGCCGCACGCTGAGGGATGTGCCGCACTCGGTCCCCCCTGCACTGTCACCTCTGATGCTGTGACAGTTGAGCAACACCAGCTGAATTATGTGCTCTGTTTGTGAGCTGCAATGAGACTGCAGAAAAACCACTTCCCTGTTTGTTCTTCCAGCACAGAAATAGGAACACAACCAGAAGAGAGTGCCCCCAGTGGCATTCACATCACTCTGGCCAGCCTGGACACCTTTGCTTCCAGGGATATCCCATCCTAGGGATCCCAGTCCCACAGACTTTGTCCCATCATTCCCATCAGTCCACTCAGCCTGGACCCCTGCTTCCAGGGACATCCCATCCCAGGGATCCCTGTCTCATCATTCATATCACTCCAGCCAGCCTGGATCCCTGCTCCCAGGGACATCCCATCCCTGGGACCCCTGTCCCATCATTCGCATCTCTCATCTCTCCAGCCAGCCTGGATCCCTGCTTCCAAAGACCCCTGGTCCCAGAGCCTCAATCCCATCATGCACACTGCTCCAGCCAGCCTCGACTTCCACTCCAAGGGACCCCTGGACCCTCACTCCAAGGAACTCCTGCTCCCAGGGACACCCAGTCTCAGGTACCCTATCCTATCATTCAAACCACTCTGGGCAGCTTGGAGGTCTCAGGAACCTCTGCTCCTATGAATCCCCTATTCCAGACTCCCTGCCCCATTGCCTGTGCCAGGGAAGGTGCCAGGGATTGGGGTGTGATAGGGCTAGAGTCAAGGAGCTCTCCATTAACTATTTCTTGCTCTGTCTAGGAACACCAGCCAGTTGTTAGAAAGTATTAGGAGGGAGGCAGCTGGAAGGTCCTAGCCTTTTGAATGCCTTCTCCAAAAATCTGGGAGCCAAGCACTGCTACAGGAGACTCCTAGAGAGCAGCAGCATCCCCCAATACAGGCACAGCCCCAATTTCACACTCGGAGAAGAACAAGCTTTTCCACCAAAAGATGCACCATCAGCTGTGCCAACAGGCTGTCAATAAACCTTGGTGCACAGCCCTTCTCCACCCCAGGGCAAGCAATGCTGCTGCTTTCTTAACCTCCCTGGGAACCCTGCAAAAGTGTGAACCCAGAAAGGCATGATCCTGGTACCCAAAGCACTCATTTTTCTGGGCTACAGTAGGAGCCTGTCCCTGCCAGCCAGGGCTTGCTCCCCTCTGCCTCCTCCACTGCCTGCTTCCAGCTCCAACATCTCCAGCAACAAACTCCACTGGCCAGGTGAAGAGAGAGCCATTCCTCCTCTCCTCCACAGCAACCCTGCTTGCTGGCTTGGCTCCCTAGGGGCAACATTTAATCTCATTTGAATTTAAAACAACACAAGCCTTCCTTTACTTCCTGTGCTTTGCCTTTTTCCACATCTAGCAGGAGATTTTTTTTTCCCCTTTACTACTCACAACTTTGCTTGCCTCTGCTGACTTGTTACCCTCTAATTATCCTTTTTTTTCCCTCTTCAGCAAGCCTAGACAGAGCACAGGTAAGTGGAGAGGTTACTGCGGGCACTCGGGGCCACCCCTGCCTTGGGCTAGGAGGGAAGAGGCAGGGAAGAAAGCAAAGCACAGGGACATCAGGCACAGCTCCTCACCTGCAGTCACCTCCCCCATCCTGCAGGTCTCTGAGCATCCCCAAAAATCAACAGGAGCTCTGAGCACTCTAATCTTTGCAGCAAACACCCAGAGCAAAGCAAAGACCAGCCCTTATTTAAAGTACCTTACTCTGAGGACCACCTATGGACCGACTTTCCCAACTTGGTTGCAACCACTATCAGCAGCCACCAACCAACACTTTAAACGAACTGCATCTCCCCTGCCTCCAGACCCTGAGTGTACCCTTCCCATCCTTTGCTCCAAGCCTTTAGTTTTGCACATCAGCCTCAATTTTCCTAGGAAAAACAAATTTAACCTTTGATTTAACCTTTCTGCAAGCTATTTTTACTCCCATCTCATGCTTATTTTAACCTCAGTAGCCAATAAACGCTTAAAGGTCAAACACCATTCCTAAGAGCTGGACTCCTTACCCCTGGGAGAAAGGCAGAGATCACTGATTTCTTTTCATTTCCCCCTCAAGGAAATCCCCCTCTTCAAAATATCCCAGCAGTAGGAGGATTTCTAGGCTCAAACCCTCAAATAAACCATTTTCTCTCTGGGTGCTGAGAGGAAGAAGGAGCTGGGAATTCTCCTCATGGGAATGGCATCATTCCTTTCCCACTCCAAAAGTGCTCAGGATGCACAGGTACAGAGATACAGATCTATAGATCTTCTTTCCCCCCTAATTGCACAGGTAAGGAGATACAGATCTATATACATATTTTTCACTGCACAGATAGGGAAAGATATATCTATATACATATTTTCCCCCCCTAACTGCACAGGTATAGGTATATATATATATATTCCCCTAATAGCACAGGTATGAAGACATATATATATATTTCTCCTAATTGCACAGGTATAGATATATGGGTTTTTCCCCCTAATTGCACAAGTATGGGGATATATATATTTTCCCCCAATTGCACAGGTACAGATAGAGAGCTATACAGATATATATGTAGACAGCTATAGACATACTTTTCCCCCTAATTTCACCCAAGATTGACAATTCAGCACCTTTTCCCACCTTTGCACCTCTTCCCAACTTCCAGCTCGCTGCCTCCATCCCCGGGAGCAGCAGCTACAGGCTCCCCTAGCCCCGAATCCGAAAAGCCAAGCAGCAAAGCTCCTTTGCCCCGCACGGCAGGTGGGGAAGGGGCTGCGGGGGCGGTGCGGGAACCGCTGCTTTCCCCGGAGAAAGAAACGAAGGAAGCTCGTGGTGGGGTAGGATAAGGGGTGATGCTCCACAGGACCCCCGGCAGGGCCACGATGCTGAGGTCCGGAGGATGTTTTCGAGCCCCGGGGTGGGGAGGGGGAAAGGAGGGATGAGCTCCGGGGAGACAGCGGGGAAAGCCCCGAGGAGAGCTGTGGGGAGGAGGGAGGGATGGATGTGGGGAGGAGGGAGGACAGGCGGGAGCCGGCAGCCGCCACGCCCCCGGGCACCGCCATCCCGGCCCCGCGCAAAGCTCCGCGCTCGCGCAGCTCCCCTAGCTTCTCTGGTCCTCTGTCTGCAGCAGTGCTTGCCACCGGAGCTCCACGGAGCATCCCTCCACCACCTCCCCCCCACACTCCATACACACACACCCCTACCCCCGGGCCGGTAGCGCACCGCGGACCGGCAGATCCGCGACCTCCTCCCCCCGTGGGCAGGCAGGGAGCGCAGCAGCCTCTGCCGCAGTCATTAATTTGGGGAATT